>OU015760.1:11527511-11593620 GCA_907169655.1 Acomys percivali | reverse complement strand
ACACACACACACACACACACACACACACACACACACACACACACACATCCCTTCTAAATTAGAAGGTGTTTTCTCTATATTCCTATAGAGTATAATGGAACATACAGATGCGTGTAAAATTTATTAAAATATATTTATGTTGGTAAAAACTTTTATATGATTAAAAACTTCCTCATGAAAGTGATAAGTGAAGTATTTTACACAATAAGATACTATGAAGCTATTACAAAAGAGTAAAGCACTGTCAAAGAATGATTTCCTTATATAAATAATAAATTAATTTCTGTCCATATGAACTGAACTGCACAGAAGAAACAGGAAAGATGAGTAGAAAACTGATAAAAATTCCTCTGGAGTAAAGCTCAAGTTGATAAGATATGGCAGACTGGGGTAGTTTGCATCTTCTGAATTTTTGGAATTTTTCATGATTGTAATATATCACATAGTCTACAATGTATTAATAGAGTAAAATTCTACTCATAATAATGAAAGGTTTGATTATTAAATAGATGATAATATTGGCTAAAGAGTTTTTGTTTTTATTGCATTTCTTTTTTATTTTTATTTATTTTTTGAGTCAAGGTCTCTCTGTGTTAGCCTTGGCTGTCCTAGACTCACTCTGTAGACCAGGCTGGCCTCGAACTCACAGTGATCCGCCTGCCTCTGCCTCCCGAGTGCTGGGATTATAGGCGTGCGCCATCACGCCCGGCTTTATTGCATTTCTTAAATGTTTTTATTAATTCTTTGAGAATTTCTTATAATGTACATAGATTATATTTCTCCTCCCCCAATTCCTCAAAATATTAAATATACAGAACAAAGAAAAAGTATTAAAAGGGACAAGGGAAAAATACTAAGTAACATACAATGACAAACCTTTCAGAATCACACCTGATTTTTCAGAAGAGACCAAAAAGCCAGAAGGGCTTGGGAAGATGTCTTACAAACCCAAAGAGACCACAGATACCAGTCCAGACTAATGTACCCAGCAAAACTTTCAATAACCATAGATGGAGAAAACAAGACATTACAGGACAAAAACAAATTTAAGCAGTACCTATTCACAAATCCAGCCCTACAGAAGATGCTAGAAGGAAAACTCCAACCCAAAGAAGCAAATTATACCCAGAAAAACATAGGAAATAGACAACTTCACATTAGCAAAATAAAAGTTAAACAAACACACAAACACACTACCACAACAAAAAACAAAATAAAAAGATGTAACAGTCATTGGTCATTAATCTCTCTTAACATCAATGGTTTCAACTCTCCAATAAAGAGACACAAACTAACAGAAAGGATGTTGAAACAGGACCCAACATTCTGCTGCATACAAGAAACATATCTAAGACACAAAAATAGATATTACCTGAGAGTAAAGAGATGGAAGAAGGTCTTTCAAGCAAATGGGCACAAGAAGAAAGCTGGAGTAGCTATTCTAATATCTAATAAAATAGACTTTCAATCATAATTAATTAAAGGAGATAAGGAAAGATATTTCAACACCCCCTTTCATAAAAGGATAGGTCAACAAAACAGAAGCTAAACTGAGAAATAATGACACTAACAGATGTCATGAATCAAATGGACCTAACAAATATCTACACAACTTTTCACCCAAACATAAAAGATTACACCTTATTCTAAGTATCTCAGGGAACCTTCTCCAAAATTGACATATAGTATATCACAAAGCAAGCCCCAACAGATAGAAGAAGATTGAAATAATACCTTGTATCCTATCAGACCACCATGGACTAAAGCTGAACCTCAACAAAGCAAAAATAACAGAAGGTTCACACACACATGGAAAATGAACAAGTCTCTACTCAATGATAACTAGGTCAGAGAAGAAATAACAAAAAATATAGATTTACTAAGATTCAATGAAAATGATGGAACAGCATACCCAAATTGATGGGACACAATGAAAGCAGTAGTAAGATGAAAGTTTATAACACTGAGTCTTCCTAAAGAGATTAGAAACATTGCACATGAGCAACTTAATGGCATTCCTGGAAGGTCCAGGAAAAAAAGAAGCAGATATACACTAGTGGGGTATATGGCTGGAAATCATAATGCTCAGGGCTGAAATCAATAAATTAGATACAAAAAGAACAATTCAAAGAATCAACAAAACCAAAAGCTGGTTCTTTTAGAAAACCAACAAGACAGACAAACCCTTAGCCAAACTAACTAAAAGGCAAAGAGATATTATCCAAATCAACAAAATCATAAAAGAAAAGGTAGATATAACAAGAGACCTTGAGGAAATCCAAAGAATCAGTAGGTCTTACTTCAAAAGTCTATATGCCACAAAATTGGAAAATCTAATAGACAATTTTCTTGATAAATTCCACTTACCAAAGTTGAATCAAGATCAGGTAAACAAATTAAATAGTCCTATATCTCCTGCAGAAATAGATGCAGTCAACAAAAGTCTCTCAGCAAAAAAAATTCCCAGGGTCAGATGCTTTCAGTGCAGAATTCTACTAGACCTTCAATGAAGAGCCAATACAAATTCTTTTCAAACTATTCCACAAAGTCAAAATGAAAGTTACATTGCCAAACTCATTCAATGAGGCCACATTCACCTCAATACTTAAACCACACAAAGACCCAATGAAGAAAGAGAATTTCAGACCAATTTCTCTTATTAACATTGGTGTAAAAATACTTAATAAAATACTCACAAACAGAATCCAAGAACACTTCAAAGAAATAATTCACTATGACCAAGTAGGTTTCATCCCAGGTATTCAGGGATGGTTCAATATATGGAAATTCATCAATGTAATTCACCATATACACAAACTGAAAGAAAAAAAGAAGAACAACCATATGATCATTTCCTTAGATGCCAAAAAATCATTTGACAAAATCCAACACCCATTCATGTTTAATATCTTGGAGAGATCAGGGATACAAGGTAGATACCTAAACATAATAAAGGCTATATATAGCAAGCTGATAGCCAACATCAAATTAAATGGAGAAAAACTCCAATAAATTCCATTAAAATCAGGGAGTAGACAAAACTGTCCACTCTCTTCATATCTCTTCAATATAGTACTTGAAGTTCTAGCTAGAGCAATTAGACAACAAAAGGAGATCAAGTGGATCCACATAGGAAAAGAAGAAGTCAAAATATCACTATTCACAGATAATATAATAGTGTACATAAGTGGCCACCAAAATTTAACCAGAGACCTCCTATAGCTGATAAACACCTACAGCAAAGTGGCCAGATGCAGTATTAATTTTTTAAAAATCAGTAGCCCTCCTCTATATAAGTGACAAATGGGCTAAAAAAATTAGGAACACTGCCTTTCACAATATCCACAAATAATATAAAGTATCTTGGGGTAACTCAAACCAAGAAAGTGTAAAAAAAACTTCAAATCTCTGAAGACAGAAATTAAAGAAGATATCAGAAGATGGATCAGTAGGATTAACATAGTAAAAAATGGCCATTTTTCTAAAAGCAATCTACAGATGAAATGTAATCCCTATCAAAATACCTATACCATTATTTACAGAACTTGAGACATCAGTACTGAACTTCATATGGAAAAACATAAAACTCAGGATAGCTAAAACAAGCCTGTACAATAAAAGGTCTTCAGGAAGTATCTCCATTCCTGATCTAAAGCTGTAGTATAGAGCTACAATAATAAAAAGAACATGGTACTGATATAGAAATAGGATAGTTGATCAATGGAATCAAAGACAGAAAATAACCCACACACCCATGGACAATTGACTTTTGAAAAGAAGCCAAATATATACAATGGAAAATAGATAGCATACTCAACAAATGGTCATGGTCTAAGTGGATATCTACATGTAGAAAATGCAAATATATCCATATTTCTCACCTTGTACAAAACTAAAACCCAAGTGGATTAAAGGTCTCAATATAAAACCAGACACACTAAATCTTTTGGAAGAAAAATTGGAAAAGAGCCTTGAATTCTTCCTGCACAAAACACCAAAAGCTCAGGCTCTAAGATCAACAATTAGTAAATGAAACATCGTGAAACTTAAAAGCTTCTGTAAGGAAAAGGACACTATCAACAGAATAAAATGAGAGCCTACAATCTATGAAAAGATCTTCACCAACTCTACATCTGACAAAAGGCTACTATCCAAAATATATAAAGAAATCAAGAAATTAAATGCCAACAAACAAAATAAACCAATTAAGAAATGGGTAGAGAGCTTAACAGAGAATTCTCAACAGAGGAACATCGAATGGCCAAGAAGACACTCAAAGAAATGCTCAAAATCCTGAGTTATCAGAGAAATGCAAATGAAAACAACTCTAAGATTCCATCTTACACATAAATTAATATGTAGGATAAAAAATTCTAGGGTAGCACATGCTGGCGAGGATGTGGAAAAGGAGGAAACTCTTCCATTGTTGGTGGCAGTGCAAATTTGTATAACCACATTGGAAATCAATCTGGCCTGGCTCTTTCTCAGAAAATTGGGAATAGGGCTACTGTAAGACCCAGCCATAGCACTCCTGGGCATATACCTGAAAGATGCTCTACTATACAACAAGGACATTTACTCAACTATGTTCGTAACAGCTTTATTTGTAGTAGCCAGAACCTGGAAACAATGTACATGTCCCTCAACCAAAGAACGGATAAAGAAACTATGGTATATTTACACAATGAAATACTGCTCAGCTATTAAAAACAGAGAAATCATGAAATTTGCAGGCAAATGGATGCAACTAGAAATGATCATCCTGAGTGAGGTAACCCAGACCTAGAAAGGCACACATGGTGTATATTCACTTCTAAGTGATATTAGCCCAACATAGATATCTTCTGAGAGACTCCACCCAGCATGGGGTAGGGACAGATTCTGGGTCTTGCTGCTGGACTCTGGGTGGAGCACAGAGAGTGGGGAAATGGAAGGACCCAGAGTGTTCAGGAGCCCTACAAGGAGACCAACAAGGTGAGCAGATCTGGACCCAGGGGAGCCTGCACAAACTATTACACCAACCAAGGACAATGCATGTAGTACCCTAGACCCCCCTGTTCAGATATAGCCAATGGACAGCTCATTCTCCATGGTTATGGTGGGAGCAGGGACTGCTTCTCACATGAACTCTGATGACCCTGATTTGATCACTCCCCCTTGGTGGGGAGGCCCTCTGGGGACACAGAGGAAGGGGAAGCAGGTTATCTGGATGAGACCTGATATGCTGTGATCCTATGATGGGGGAGGAGGTCCCCTTCTCTCAGAGGTCTAGGAGAGTGGAACAAGGTGGAAAGGCAAGGCAGGGTGGGAATGGGAAGATACAAGGGAGGTGATAACAATCAGTATGTAATCTGAATACATAAAAATACATTTTTTCAGGTCTCACTTTTTTAAAATTTTTATTAATTTATTCTTGTTACATCTCAATGCTTATCCCATCCCTTGTATCCTCCCATTCTTCCCTCCCTCCCATTTTCCCCTATGACTGTGACTGAGGGGGATTTCCTCCTCCTGTATATGCTCATAGAGTATCAAGGCTCTTCTTGGTTTTAAAGAAGACTTTAAGGCCACCTAACTCTGTCCCAAAAAATGGTGTAGACACTTGATAATCAAAATATCAAAAACAGAGCAATAAAACAATAATAGCAACAATGCAATCATATATGAATAACTTAGTTTTATACATCCCACACTTCAGAGATAAAAATATAAAGCCTCCTGTACTTCAGAGGACTGCAAATACTTTAAAATACATCTAGAAGACAGGAGATTCTTGAGTGTTATTAATAGCATGGCTTCAATAAAATAGAATAATCCGCTCTTACAGTATCATCTACTGAAATCAGAAGACATTGTAGCTCAATAGAAGAGGCTTCATGATGAGTTCAGTGCAAAGGTGTGACCTAATATGAATCAGAGGTAAGTCATGCGTTACCTAGACATTCTTCCAATGATATCCTTCAAGAAGACCAATTATTTCAAATAGGATTTTCATAAAGCTTTTGAAATGGTTTCTTTGCATCGTCCTTATTGGGAATATAATATATACAAGTGTCATGTGATTATAACTACTTATAAGATCTAGAAAAAGCAATTGGAAGAAGAGAGAAACCATTTTGCACTGAAGTGATGAGGCAAAGTAAATGTAGAAATTGTTCATTTAATCAGTCTTTAAAGAACTATGGAGATTTTCAGGGATTAAAATTTTATGAGAACCAACCCCTGACACTATTAACAATACTCTGCTTTGCTTGTAGACAAAAGTCCAGCAGAGTCGTCCTCCAAGAGGCTCCACTCAGCATCAGTTCAAAACAGATGCTGAGACTCACAGCCAAACATTGGACAAAGAAAAAGGAGTCTAGTGCAAAACGGGGGCGGGTGATGACAACAGCGCCACAAGAAGGCCAACAGAGTCAACTAACCAGGGCGCAGAGGGGCCTGTGGAATAGGAAGCACCAACCAAGGACTGGACCTAAGTATTCTACATAGATTTAGCTAGTAGGCAGCTCAGGCTTCATGTGGGTCCACTAGTAAGGGGAGCAGGGCCTGTCTCTGACAAGGACTCTGTTACCTGTTTTTCAGATTACTTCCTCTTGACTGGACTACCTTCTCAGGCCACAAGGGATGTGGACTAACTCAGTCCTGACTGTAACTTGAGGAGCTGGGAGGATGGGTAGCGGGCTGCCCTTTTCCAAGAAATCTGGGAGCCAGGATAGGAGAGAGGGTGGGACTGAGAGGAGAGGAGGGAGTGGCTATGACCCAGATGTAAATTGAATAAATAAATTAATAAAAATATTTATGTGAGGCCATGTGACTGTGTAAGAGCAGGGGTTACTGTACTTTTAGCTGTATTGCACTTTTCTACTGAGACTGTATTCTTTTTTAAAAATTTTTTTTATTAATTTAGTCTTGTTACATCTCAGTGGTTATCCCATCCCTTGTATCCTCCCATTCCTCCATCCCTCCCATTTTCCCCTTATTCCCCTCCCCTATGACTGTTCCTGAGAGGGATTACCTCCCCCTGTATATGCTCATAGGGTATCAAGTCTCTTCTCGGTAACCTGCTGTCCTTCCTCTGAGTGTCACCAGGTCTCCCCCTCCAGGGGACATAGTCAAATGTGAGGCACCAGAGTACATGAGAAAGTCATATCCCACTCTCCGCTCAAGTGTGGAAAGTGTCCTGACTGTTGGCTAGATCTGGATAGGGGTTTAATGTATTCTACTCCATGTTATCTCATCCCTGATACCCCACCCCCACCCCACCCCCACTACCCTGGCCCCACTTCCAGTGGCTAAATATCCCACCACAACATACTTTCCTCAGGATATTCTCTGTTTCTCTTCCTTACTGTCTCAGAAATGCTGCATGGATTCCTCCTTGCTCAGATTACCTGGTGGGTAAAAATAGAAATATGACAGGTAGATACTATTTCTCACTAATAAGAGCACAGCAGGAAGAATATTGGCCTTGCTCCATCTCATTACGGCAATCATTAGCCAGCACCCAGGTGAATAATTGCCAGATGTTCGATATTCCACAAATTTCTCACCTCTCAGAAAGTAGGGAAAGAGGATGTTTTGCCATGGTCCCCAGTAGGTGTCAGAAAGTGACCCTTTTGACCTTTGCTCCTTTCTCTCACAAAGGATTTATCTCCCTAAATATTTTGTGGTCTGTGGGGATGACTACTGATCGCATCAACTGGTCTAACACTGTCAGACAGACCTAGTACTCCAATGTGCTTAGAACTACTTTGCCCTAGAACAGTGTGCTCAAAAGTTATTTTGGAATGAAATTATAAATAGGTTAAGGGATGAGAAAGATGGGAAAGCAGAATAATTTGCTTTCTTTCTATTTAATATAGGCACCTCTGCAAATAAAATGTCTGAAAAACTGCAGTTCTAAAGTTCATTTACTAAAGTCTTCAAAGATTTAAAGAAAATCACCTGAGTGTGGGGTGTGAGGTGTGTGGTAGAGAATATATCTTTCACAGGGTGCTGCAACCAGGGATATGGTTCTGGGGCAACCCAATTTGAACAATAACAGGGATATTGTCTCACACAGGCTAGTTTATAGCATATTTTTTCCTTAGACAGTGCCTTTATCTTTTAAGAGGCTGGATCCATTAAAAATCAAGAGCATGAATATGCTTGGTTACACTCTTACAAAGATCTGAAAAGATTTCAGCTATTCACAGCAAGGTTGTGGTGAGAAGGTTAAATGGTATTTGACTGAATATCTGAATATGTTGGTGTTTGTTCCTAGGGGATATGAATCATTATAAATAACTTAATCCCAAAATGTGGAGACCATCTAGAATCTAAGTTCATTTTATTGACAAATCAAAGTAGCATTATCAGGAACAGATTGCTTATATTCCATTTGTAACTAAATTCTATTTGTTGTTCATGGACTGCACTTTATGGTAGCTATCAAACCAACCATTCTCCTGATCCACTGGAGATACTTTATGTCTAGTACTATAAAGCTGGTCAGAACTTGTAGGCCTGGAAATCTTATAGAAGAAACTCAAAATCTTGTTTTTCTAAATGGTCACATTGTCAATCTGTCATATAGATATTTATGCTTATATTTATAGATTTGTGGCACTCACAATCTTGGTCAAAGAAAGTTCTTGTTGATATAAGTGGCGATTAATACTGAGATGCATTAACTGTTCAAAGTTCTGAGAATAAGTGACTGTGAATGCTGAGCAACTATATCAACCACTGTCCCAAGACTCAAAGGACATTGAAGAAAAAAGAACAGAAAAAATATAAGAGTCAGAAGATGGAGAAGAGTGCTGTAAAATGCAGTCCTCTAGACATGACTTGGACAATGGCACACATGAATTCAAAGCACTTGTGGTTACCTATACAAGATCTATACAAGATCAAGCCAGTTAAAAATACCAGCATGTATCGAGGAGGGGCTTTAGGTGCCATATGACTAGGACAACTGATGGCTGGTGAGTGAAGGAAAGTCACTTTTCATTAGGAGTGAGGCCGTTGGTATTAACTTTAATTGGAATGAGTTAAAAAATAAAAAAGAAGGATATGAACTTGAGAGGGACTCAATTTGTGGACCAGTATGGCTTCGAAATCACAGGTCTGCTAGCCTCTTCCTCCCCAAGTGCTAGGATTAAAGGCATGCACCAGCACACCAGGCTCATACATACATTTTTATATATAACTTCCTAAACACACAAATAAAATTTGCATAGACTATATCATGTTACTTGTATGTATGTTTTCACAGCTGACCATTTGGTATTAGATAACCAATTGGTACAATCTTCCCTAGGGAAATTTATTTCTCTTACTCTCAGCATTCCTTAGTTGCATGTTCTTTGTGTAGGGTTGAGGCTCCACAACTTTCCCCCATCCACTTTAGCATGGCTATTGCTGTCATCCTTGTTCGGCTCATGTTTAGGCCGTCATGTTGGTGAGACTTTATGGTGTAGCTTTTGACATTAATAGGAGACAGTATCACAGTACACTATGATCCTCTGTAACAATCTCTCCATACCCTTTTCTGTAGGTGCCCTTTGAGCTTTAGGTGCAGGAGATGTTTTGTAGGTGTGTCATTGGGACTGGGGTCTACAACTCCATATTTTAATTAGTTGTGGGCTTCTCATGATTGGTACTAGTGGTTTTGTTAGGTGTTCTTGGCTCCTGGAGGAAGAGTTGTTAGCACAGATAAGAAAATTAAATTTAAACTATATATGTATCTTTATAAATAGACTTGCATTTTATTATAGTTTTTGAGGTGGGTAAATAGTTGACCTTTACAGAGCTCCTTACTGTTCTTTTACCTTCTTCGCTCCTTCATCTGTGTTTATCTCCCTCTTTCGCTAATTCAATTTCTCCCACCTATTTTCCCATTGTGCCCATCAGATTACTTGTACCTTGCTATTTTCTCTCTATTGCTTCCCTACCTGCCATCCTGGAAGTGGTCGGTTTCTACTTTTATGGGTTTTGTAGTAACTTCTGGATATGTATTCACATCTGAAATTTCTGAATTAGTACCCATAACTTCTTAATATAAACAAACACATATTTGTCTTTCTTGCTGATAAATGACAAAATAAAAACACTGCAAAAATATTTCATGTAATTAAAAGATAATTTTATCATTTACCCTCTCTATATCTGTTAGGTTTCAAAGCTGGGACAAATGTCTGAAGTGCCTATTTAACATATCAATGTGGATGCTGGCTGCCAGGTTCTCCCTGAATCACTCAGCACCTACCTGTTATATGTCCCTCCTGGCTGGCACATCCATCCCCTATACTGAACTTTCCAGCCCAGGGGCCTAGGATGCTCTTCCCTGTGTGATCCAACCATTTTTGTTACTGGCTCCTTGTACCTTTGGGCCTCATGGCTACTGCATCTGGTTCCTCCCTCTTCCCATTTCCTTCTCCCACATAGTACAGCTCAGTCTAGTTGTGTCCACTATGGACGTTTCCAGAGGTCTCTGCATCTGGCTATACTCTCCCACATATCTATAATAAACTTTCTCCTCCACTACACCGAGGAGTAGTCAAGTTTCCTTTCTTTTCCTTCCTGTTTTTTCTATTCATTCATTAGTATCCTTCCTCCTGCCTGTTGCATGTCTCCTACCCTGGCATTTCTAAATTCACAATTTGTTCTTTAACCATTGTTATTTCAAATAAATATATAAATACACCAAGTCCTTTCAGTGTTGCCTGACTAAACAATTGACACACCAACATAGATGATGAAAATCTCATAAGATTCCCACCCCTAGATAAAAAGCTACAGGCAATTATGAACTGATGAGAGAGGGAGAATTATTCTTCTCTAAGGACAAAACCACTGATTAGTTATCCAGTAAAAAATATGTTAATAGAAATAAAATCTATTCTGAGAGATAGATGTTATCTTTCAAGCTATGTTTCTATGAGTAGACTCCTACTAGGTTCTAAAAAGAGAAACAAAGATTCAGAGGGATATGTCTTTGTGGGTGATCATGCTTGCTTCGCAAGTGTGAGGACCTGATTTCAAATCGCTCTCTGTAATGTATAAAGTTGGGCACTACTTTGTGTGGCCATAACCCCAGTGTGGGGAGGCAGATACAGAGGAAGCAAGGATTATTTTGTCTCTACATTTCATTGCCACATTGTCTTTAATTCAAATTGTTAAATAGTGTCTTATCTTTAGATTTATTGAAAATTGTAAAAACAGTACATAGAATCTCCACACATCCAACACTCTCTATGATCAACATCTTCTATTATCATGGTACATTCATCACAATTAATGAGCCAATGTTCATACATTATTTACTAACACCCACACTTTATTTAAATTGGCTTGGTTTTTACCCAATGTTACATTTCTGTTCTAGGTTCCCATGCAGGCTACAGATGATAGCTACTCATGCTGTCAAATTCTTTAGATTTTCTTTGCTTTTGATGATGTGACAGTTTTGAGAAATATTCATCATGTGTTTCACAGAATGTCTTTCATTGGGATTTGTCTATTTTTAAAAATATATTTTATTAATTTATTCTTGTTACATCTCAATGGTTATCCCATCCCCTGTATCCTCCCATTCTTCCCTCCCTCCCATTTTCCCCTTACTCCCCTCCCCTATGACTGTTCCTGAGGGGGACCTCCTCCCCCTGTATATGCTCATAGGGTATCAAGTCTCTTCTTGGTAGCCTGCTATCCTTCCTCTGAGTGCCACCAGGCCTCCCCATCCAGGGGACGTGGTCAAATATAAGGCACCAGAGTTCGTGTGAAAGTCATACCCCACTCTCCACTCAACTGTTAGACTGTATGGTTCTGTGTTTGGGGTAGATTATAGAAATTAATTGTCATTCTTATCCCCTCACAATGAGGATACACAATGTCAATGTGACTCTGTTTCCGATTCATGTTGTCCTTCACCACCTGGTTGAGGTAATGAATAGTAGGATTTTCAAACATGAAGTTACTTTTGTGTCCTCTGCCTTCCAAACTGCACTTAGAGACTGAGTAGTTAACTTATCTTTTTGAAGATAAAGTATGCAATTATTTCAAATTCTGCATGAGATATTTACTTTTTATATAAATGTGAAGTTATGAATATGTATTTTATACTAATTGTTTTGCTGCTGAAACTGTTTCAACTTTGGCCATTGGGTACCCATTCAACTCATATCTGGCTCTCTGACGTATCCCAATATCACATTACTGTATTTTCTTTTATTCTTTTATTTAGAAATATTTTTGAACAGTTTATTTTTGTGTACGTATGTATGTATGTATGTATGTATCTATCTATCTATAGATACAGATGGATATAATCTTCTCTTGTATATTACATCCTGATTGCAGTTTCCCCTCCCCTCCTCTCCTAGTTTCTTTCTCCCACCTCCTTTGTCCCCCAGATCAGCCCACACCTCTCTCTCCCCTCAGAAAATATCAAACTTCCCAGGGACATCAACTAAATAGGGCATAATAAGCTACAATGAGACCAGGAACATACTATCACATCAAAGGCAACTCAGCAGAAGGAGAAGGGTCACACAAGCAGGCAGAGACAGTCCCAGATCTAGCTCATAGAAATCCCATAATAACACTGAGCTACTCAGCCATATGCAAAGGACCTAGGTCAGGCCCCTACAGGCTCCCAGATCTCTGCCACTCACCATGAATCCTAGTCAATTGATTCTGTGGAACATGTTCTTGTGGTGTCCCTGACTCCTCTGCTTCCTCTTGTCCTTCTTCCCCCCTCCTCCACAGGACTCCCCAAGCTTCTCCTAATGTTTGGCTGTGGGAGTCTGCATCTGGTCCCATTAGATCCTGGATGAAGTCTCTGTTTTCTCTGATGCCGATTATTTAGGATCCAGGCACTGAACACTGTGTAGGTAGGAAAAACTATAGGTTGAAGGTTCTATGACTAGATTGGTTTTCCAATCCGACCACTTGAGGCATTTCCTGGTTACAGAAGATGTCCAATATTACTAAGATTCTTTGTAAGGACTGCTTTACAATAGATTTCCACCTCGCCTGCAAAATAACCCCCAATTCCAGTCATTTCTCCTAGTATTTTCTCCCTTCGTCCATCCCCCTGACCTGATCCCTCCTTTTACTAACCCTATCCACCCCATGTTGACCTGAAACATATAATCTATTTCCTCTTCTTAGGGAGATCCTTGCTTTCCTGCCTACCCACCTTAAGCTCTCATTCTTACTTAGCCTCTCTGGGTCTGTGGACTATAGTATAATTTTTTTTACTTTATTGTTAATATCCACTTACAAGTGAATATATATCATATTTATCTTTTGTGGTATGGGTTTAGCTCAGTCGTGATTTTTTCTAGTACCATCTATTTCATGATGTCAAATTTTTAACTACTGAGTAACACTCCATTGTGTAAACATACCACACTTTCTTCAACCAATTTTGATTGAGAGACATTTTAATAATTTCCAGTTTCTGGATATTATGAATAAGGATGCTATGAACATAGTTGAGCAAGTGTCCTTGAGATAGGATAGAGTGCCATTTGTGTATATGACCAAGAGTGTATCTTGAGGTATTAGACATTTTGAATTTCTTTATGAAGGCTCTTAGTGCTGTGGACATTTTTCTTAGCACAGCTTCTCTTGTGTTCCATAAGTTTGAGTATATTGTGCCTTCATTTTCATGGAATTTTAGAAAGTCTTTAATTTCTTTATTTCTTCCATAATCCAGTGGTCATTGAATAGAGAGTGTTCAGTTTCCATGGATACGTAGGCTTTTTGTTATTTCTGTTGTTGAAGTCCAGCTTTAATCCATGGTGGTCTGATAAAATGCAATTGGTTAATTCAATTTTCTTGTATCAGTGGAGGCTTGCTTTATGACTGACTATAAGATCAGTTTTGAAGAAGGACCCATGGGGTGCTGAGAAAAATGCATATTCTTTTGTGGGTGGATGAATATTCTGTAAACATCTACTATGTCCCTTTGGTTCATGTCTTCTCTTAGTTTCATTATTTCTCAATTTAGTTTCTGTAACAATGATCTGTCCACTGGTAAGAGTGGAGTGTTGAAGTCTCCCACTATTAATGTGTGGGATCGATGTGTGATTAAACTTTAATATTGTTTCTTTTACAAATGTGAGTGCCTTTGTATTGAGGACAGAGATATTCATAATTGAAATGTCCCCTTGGTGAGTTTTTCCTTTGATGAGTATGAAGTGTCTTTCCTTCTCTCTTTTCATTAGCTTTGGTTGAAAGTCTATTTTATTAGATATTACGATGGCAACTCCAGTTTGCTTCTTGGATCCATTTGCTTGGAAACATTTTTCAGTCCATTACTATGTGGTAAAGTCTATCTTTGTTGTTTAGGTAGGTTTCTTGTATGCAACTGACTATTAGGTCCTGCTTAAGCATCCATTCTATTAGCCTATGTCTTTTTAATGGAGAATTGAGTCCATTGATGTTGATATGCATTAATAAACAATAATGTGTATTCCTGATATTTTTATATTGAAGGTAGTAAAGTGTTTGTGTGCTTGTCTTCTTTTGGTTTTACTGTAGTGAACTTGTTTATATCTTTGTTTCTAATTTATTCATTTCAGCCCTGAGTTTGATGAGTTCCTGTCCTCTACTATTAGGTGTGCTTGCATCACTTGTTTAAGAGCTTTCAGATGTGCTGTTAAGTTTCTAGTATGAGATCGCACCAATTTCTTTTTTTTCTTCTTTTTTTTCTTTTTTTTTCTAATTAATTTATTCTTGTTACATCTCAATGGTTATCCCATCCCTTGTATCCTCCCGTTCTTCCCTCCCTCCCATTTTCCCCTTATTCCCCTCCCCTATGACTGTTCCTGAGGGGAATTACCTCCCCCTGTATATGCTCATAGGGTATCAAGTCTCTTCTTGGTGACCTGCTGTCCTTCTTCTGAGTGCCACCAGGTCTCCCCTCCAGGGGACATAGTCAAATGTGAGGCACCAGAGTACGTGAGAATGTCATATCCCACTCTCCACTCAAGTGTGGAGACTGTTCTGACCATTGGCTAGACCTGGGTAGGGGTTTAAAGTTTACCGCCTGTATTGTCCTTGGCTAGTGCCTTAGTTTGAGTGGGACCCCCGGGTCAAAATCTGCCTATCATAAAGTTCTACTTGGAGGTTTCTAGGACCCTCTGGATCCTTCTACTTTGCTATTCTCCCATGCTTCTCTCATCTAGAGTCCCAATAGGATGTATTCCTCTCTGTCCCAGTTTCCTGGTAGGTGAAGGCTTTCGTGGGACATGCCCATTGGGCTAGTATGCAGATATAAGTGAGTATATACCATCTGAGTCTTTCTGCTTCTGGGTTAAATCACTCAGTATGATCATTTCTAGCTCAATCCATTTATCCACAAATTTCGGGAATTCCTTGTTTTTAATTGCTGCGTAGTATTCCACAGTGTATATGTACCACAGTTTCTTTATCCATTCTTCTACTGAGGGACATTTAGGCTGTTTCCATCATCTGGCTATTATGAATAAGGCTGCTATGAACATGGCTGAGCAAATTTTCTTGTTGTGTGCTGAAGCATCTTCTGGGTATATTCTAAGAAGTAGAATAGCTCGGTCTTGAGGAAGCCCTATTCCCAGTTTTCTGAGATAGCACCAGATAGATTTCCAAAGTGGTTGTACTAGTTTGCATTCCCACCAGCAATGAAGGAGTGTTCCTCCCTCCCCACATCCTCACCAGCATTTGGTGTCGCTTGAATTTTTGATGTTAGCCGTTCTGATGGGTGTAAGATGGAATCTCAGAGTCATTTTGATTTGCATTTCCCTGATGACTAAGGAAGTTGAGCATTTCTTTAAGTGTTTCTCAGTCATTTGATATTCCTCTGTTGAGAATTCTGTTTAGTTCCAAGCCCCATTTCTCAATTGGGTTATTTGGTTTGGTGGTGTATAATTTCTTGAGTTCTTTATATATTTTGGATATTAGACCTTTGTTAGATGTAGGGTTGGTGAAGATCTTTTCCCAGTCTGCAGGCTGTCGCTTTGTTCTGTTGATAGTGTTTCCAGCCTTACAGAAGCTTCTCAGCCTCATGAGGTCCCATTTATTAACTGTTGACATTAAGGCCTGGGCTGTTGGTGTTCTGTTCAGGAAGTTGTCTCCTGTGCCAATATGTTCCAGGCTCTTCCCCACTTTTTCTCTATGTGGCTTAGTGTCTCTGGTTTTATGTTGAGGTCTTTAATCCACTTGGATTTGAGTTTTGTGCAAGGTGACAAATATGGGTCCAGTTGCATTTTTTTACACATAGACCTCCAGTTAGACCAGCACCATTTGTTGAAGATGCTATCCTTTTTCCATTGAATGGATTTGGTTTCTTTGTCAAAAATCAAGTGACCATATGTGTGTGGATTCATATCTGGGTCTTCGATTCGATTCCACTGAACAACCAGCCTGTTGCTGTGCCAGTACCATGCTGTTTTAATTAATATTGCTTTATAGTACAGTTTGAGATCAGGTATGGATATTCCTCCGGAGCACCTTTTATTGTATAAGATTGTTTTAGCTATTCTAGGTTTTTTGTTTTTCCATATGAAGTTCAGAATTGAACTTTCAATGTTTTTAAAAAATTGTGTAGGTATTTTGATAGGGATTGCATTGATTCTGTAGATTGCTTTTGGTAGGATGGCCATTTTTACTATGTTAATCTCCCTATCCATGAGCAAGGAAGATCCTTCCATCTTCTCATGTCATCTTCAATCTCCTTCTTCAGAGTTTTGAAATTTTTCTCAAACAAGTCCTTCACTTGCTTAGTTAGAGTAACTCCTAGATATTTTATATTGCTTGTGGCTAATGTGAAGGGTGTGGCTTTCCTAATTTTTTCCTCTACAAGCTTGTCATTTGTGTATAGGAAGGCTACAGACTTTTTTGATTTAATTTTGTACCCAGCCAAATTGCTGAAAGTGTTTATCAGTTATAGGAGTTCTCTGGTGGAATTTTGAGGGTCACTTATGTACACTATCATATCATCTGCAAATAGGGATAGTTTGACTTCCTCCTTTCCCATTTGGATACCCTTGATCTCCTTTTGTTGTCTTATTGCTCTGGCTAGAACTTCGAGTACTATATTGAAAAGATATGGAGAGAGTGGGCAGCCTTGCCTTGTTTCCGATTTTAGAGCAATTTCCTTGAGTATCTCACCATTTACTTTGATTTTGGCTATTGGCTTGCTGTATATAGCCTTTATTATATTGAGGAAAGTGCCTTGTATCCCCGATCTCTCTAAAACTTTAAACATGAATGGGTGTTGGATTTTATCAAATGCTTTCTCTGCATCTAAAGAGATGATCATGTGGTTTTTTATTTTCAGTTTGTTTATATGGTGGATTACATTGATGGATTTCCGTATATTAAACCATCCCTGCATGCCTGGAATGAAGCCTACTTGATCATGATGAATAATATCCTTTATGTGTTCTTGTACTCGTTTTGCAAGAATTTTATTTAGTATTTTTGCATCGATGTTCATAAGAGAAATTGGTCTGATATTCTCTTTCTTTGTTGAGTCTTTGTGAGGTTTAGGTATCAACGTGACTATGGCCTCATAGAATGAATGTGGTAATGTTCTATCCATTTCTATCTTTTGGAGTAGCTTGAAGAGTATCCGTATTAGCTCACCCTTGAAGGTCTGATAGAATTCTGCACTGAAACCATCTGGCCCTGGGCTTTTTTTGGTTGGGAGACTATCAATGATTGCTTCTATTTCTATAGGGGAAATGGGACTATTTAGCTGTTTATGTGTTCTTCACTCAACTTTGGCAAGTGAAATTGATCAAGAAAATCGTCCATTTCCCTTAGATTTTCAAATTTTGTGGCATATATGCCTTCAAAGTAGGATCTTATGATTCTTTGTATTTCTTCAGTGTCTGTTGTTACGTCTCCCTTTTCATTTCTGATTTTGTTGATTTCAATACTATCTCTCTGCCTTTTAGTTAGTTTGGCTAACGGTCTGCCTATCTTGTTGATTTTCTCAAAGAACCAGCTCTTGGGTTGGTTGATTCTTTGGACTGTTTTCTTAGTTTCTAATTTGTTAATTTCAGCCCTGAGTTTGATTATTTCCAGACGTCTACTCCTTTTGGGTGTTTCTGCTTCTTTTTTTTTTTCTAGGGCTTCCAGTTGTGTCGTTAAGATGCTTATGTGCGATGTTTCCAATTTCTTTTTAAAGGCACTTAGTGCTATTAATTTTCCTCTTAGCACTGCTTTCTATGTATCCTTCAAATTTGGGTACATTGTTCCTTCACTTTCATTGAATTTCAGAAACTCCTTGATTTCTTTCTTTATTTCTTCCCTGACCCAGGTGTCATTTAGCAGAGCGTTGTTTAGTTTCTACATACATGTAGGCTTTTTGTCATTTCTGTTGTTGTTGAATTGCAGCCTAAGAGCATGGTGATCTGACAGGATACAAGGTATTATTTCAATCCTTTTGTATCTGTTGAGGCCTGCTTTGTGACCTACGATGTGATCAATTTTGGAGAAGGTTCCATGGGGTGCAGAGAAGAAGGTATATTCTTTCTTGTTTGGGTGAAAGGTTCTATAGATATCTGTTAGATCCATTTGACCCATGGCATTGGTTAATGATGTTATTTCTCGGTTAAGTTTCTGTTTCAATGACTTACACTTCAGTGAGAGTGGGGTGTTGAAGTCTCCCACTATTATTGTGTGGGGATCGATGTGTGGTTTAATTTTTTTAGCAGATCTTTTACAAATGTGGGTGCCCTTGTATTGGGAGCATAGATGTTCAGAATTGTGATGTCATCTTGGTTGACTTTACCTTTGATGAGTATGAGGTGTCCTTCCGCATCCCTTTTGATTAATTTTGGTTGAAAGTCTATTTTGTTTGATATTAAAATGGCTATGCCTGCTTGCTTCTTGTGACCATTTGCTTGGAATATTTTTTCCAACCTTTTACCCTGAGGTAATGCCTATCGTTATGGGTGAGATGTGTTTCTTAAATGCATAAGAATGTTGGATATTGTTTATACACCCATTCATTTAGTCTGTGTCTTTTTATTGGAGAATTGAGACCATTGATATTGAAAGATATTAACGACCAGTGACTGTTAAGAGTCTTAATTTTGATGTTGTTTCCAATTGAGTGTTTGTGTAGTTGTGTTGTTGCCATAGTATAGTTATCTATTTCCTGAGTAGTTTTGGTTGTAGCTTGACCCTTTGGGATGGAGTTTTCCTTCTAGTACCTTCTGTAAAGCTGTATTTGTGGATAGGTACTGTTTGAATTTGTTTTTGTCATGGAATATTTTGTTTTCTCCATCAATGGTTATTGATAGTTTGCTGGGTAAAGTAGTCTGGCCTGGCATCTGTGGTCTCTAAGGGTTTGCAGGATCTCTGTCCAGGCCCTTCTGGCTTTTACGGTCTCTGCTGAGAAATCGGGTGTAATTCTGATAGGTTTGCCATTGAATGTTATTTGGCTCTTTTCCCTTGCAGCTTTTAATATTTTTTCTTTGTTCTGTATGTTTTGTGTTTTGATTATTATATGACGGGCAGTTTTTCTATTCTGGTCAATTGTATTAGGTGTTCTGTAGGCCCCTTGTATGTTGATAGTCATCTCTTTCTTTAGATTGGGGAAATTTTCTTCTATGGTTTTGTTGAGAATATTTTCTGGGCCTTGGAGTCTGATATCTTCTCTTTCTTCAATGCCTATTATCCTCAGATTTCTTCTTTTCATGGTGTACTTAATTTCTTGGATGTTTTGTGTCAGGAGTTTTCCAGATTTGGCATTTTCTTTAATGGTTGCTTCAAGATCTGTGATTGTATCTTCTAGACCTGAGATTCGTTCTTCCATCTCTTGGATTCTGTTAGAAAAGCTCACCTTTGTGTTGCTCCCCTTCTTCTCTGAGGTCTCACATTCTCGTTTTTTCTTCTGTCTGTGTGTTTATCATTGAATCCATTTTCGTCTTTAGATCTTGAACTGATTTTTTGATTTCTTTCATGTGATTGTTTGTATATTCCTGAGTTTTTTCCATTGCCTCTTTATAGGTCTTCAGAGCTTGAACCATTTTATTTATTTCTTTCATATGATTATTTGTATTTTCCTGAAATTTTTCCAGTTCCACTCTATGTGCTTCTTTTATGTCTCTCACCTGTTTGGCTGCGTCTTCCTGTATTTGATTACGAATTTTCTTTGTTTCCTCCATTATCATCCTCATTACTAAGGATTTGAGGTCATTTTCTTGTATTTCCATTGTATTTGAGTTCTCTGGGTTGTTTTCTTTGGGATAGCTGGAAACTGGAGACACCATGTTGTTTTGGGGTTTTTTGCGTGTGCTTTTACGCTGTCCTTTAGACATCTTGCCTTCTTTGTTTTTGTTGGGTATCTTCCAGAGTTGGATGGAGGGTGTCTGATGATAGATTCACTTGTTTTCTCATGATTTCCGTAGGCTGGAAGCTCTGATACTTCACTGGTGTGGATGGCAGGAGATTAGCCCTATCATTTTGGACTCTCACAACCAGTGATCCTCAGCTCCCCTGTGCTGTGGGCCCTGCAATCGTTCTGGGTCTCTGGATGAGCGTTGGGTCAGGCCAAGGTATCCACAGCCTTCTGGGTTCCCTGCCAAGTCTAGCCAGGGACACTGGGCCCGAACCACATTCCGAGCTCAGCTAGATTCTCAGGGCCTGAACCGACTGCCAAGCTCAGCTAGGGATTCTGGGCCCAAAATGCACACAGGGTCCAGCCAGAATTTTTGGGCTGGGATTGCGCACCAAGCTCAGCTAGGGGCTTTTGGCCCAAGGTGCGTGATGTGGTCAGTTATTGACTCAGGGTCTGAAACGTCCGCCCAGCTCAGCCAGGAATTCTGGATTCAAACTGCACACTGTGTCCAATCAGAGTCTTAGAGCCGGGACTGTGCCAAAAACTCCGCTAGAGTCTGTGGGCCCAATCTGTCTGCCAAGCACAGTTAAGGACTCTTGCCCTAAACTGCACCCCGAGCTCCACCTGAGTCTCTGGGGTGGAATTGTTCACCGAGCTCAGCCAGGGACTCTGGACCCACACTGCACGCTGAATTCAGCCCGGGACTCTGGGTCTATACTGCGTGGATAGTCCAGCTAGAGTCTTGGGGCCGCCGAGCCTGTAACTACAGCTCAGCTAGAGTCTCTGGGCCTAATCTGCCCAGCAAGTCCAGCTAGGGCCTCTTGGCTGAATCTGCGTGCTGACCTTCAGCCTGCGTCAGTGCCCTTGAACTGCCCGCTGAGCTGAGCTAGTGTCCTGGGCAGAACTGCTCGCTGAGGTGAGCTAGTGCCTCCGATGGAACTGAGTGCTCCGCCCAGCCTGCGTCACAGCAGGAGAACTGTGGCTGTGCTGAGCTGGTGGCTAAGGTGGAACTGAGCGCTCCGCCCAGCCTGCGTCACAGCAGGAGAACTGTGGCTGTGCTGAGCTGGTGGCTAAGGTGGAACTGAGTGCTCTGCCCAGCCTGTGTCACAGTAGGAGAACTACAGCTGTGCTGAGCTGGCGCCTCCGGTGGAACTGAGCTCTCTGCCCAGCATGCGTCACAGCAGGGGAGCTGTGGCTGAGCTGAGCTGGTGCCTCAGGCAGAATTGCTTGCTGTGCTGAGCCTGTGTCTCCATGGCACTGAGCACTGAGCTGAACCCAGGACTCTGGGCTGAACTGTCCGCCGAGTCCAGTTTGGGTCTCAAGGTACCACGTGACCCAAATCCTGTCCAGAGTCCCCTCTCCCGCAGCTACTGCCACTGGCCACCACACCAATCACCTCCACTAGAAGGCTCTGAGCTGCAAAGCTCAGCCACTGCTGCTGCTGCCGCTGGTGCCGCTGCCGCTGCCGCTGCTGCTGCCTCTGCCGCTGCTGCTCCGATCCGAGAAAATCAGCTCTCCTCCTGTGTGCAGGGGCATGCAGGGCCTCCGCACCCTGGTCCCTCCATACCGTGGAGCACTCTTGCTGCCATGGTGTGGGGACCTTGGTGTTCCTGGCTCAGAAATCTGTGCAATTCCCTGAATTGTTCACTGGAGCTTCCAAACATGGTCCACACTGCTCGCCGCCATCTTGGATCCTCGCCAATTTCTTTATGAAGGCACTTAGTGCTATGAAATTTCTCCTCAGTTCTTTCATTGGTTCCCATAAGTTTAAGTATGTTGTGCCTTCCTTTGCATTGATTTCTTTCTTCAGTAGGGGCTTTTTTAGTTTCCATAAGTTTTTAGAATTTCTGTTGTTTCTGTTGTTGCTGATATTCACCTATAATCCATGGTGGTCTGATAATATATATGGGGTTGTTTCAATTTCCTTGTAACTTTTGAGGCTTGCTTGGTGAGTAAGTATGTGGTCAATTTAGGAGAAGGTTCCATGAGGTGCTGATAAGAAGGTATATACTTTTGTGTTTGGATGAAGTGTCCTGGAGATATCTGTTAGGTCCACTTGATTCATAACATCTATTATCTCGATAATTTCTCTGTTAAGTTTTGTCTCAGTGACCTGTCTATTGGTGATGTAATGAATCATCCAACTATGAATCTGTGAGTTTCCACTATTTATTTAATTTTTAAATTTAATTTACAACCTGATCGTACCTCCTCTCCTCCTCTCCTCCCAATCTCATCTTCATACCCCCTATCCCCATTCTCCTTTTGCCTTCTTCTCAGAGAAAGGGATGCCCCCAAGGGATATGAACCCACCTTGGCACCTTCAAGTCACAGCTGGACTAAGTGCATCTTTTCCCACAGGGGCCTGACTATGGGAAAGGGATCCAGTAGCAGGCAACAGAATCAGAAACAGCCCATACTCTCATTGTTAGGGAGCCCACATGTTGACTATGTTGTAATCTGCTACATATGTGTAGGGGGCCTAGGTCCAGTCAATGTATGCTCTTTGGTTGGTAGTTCAGTGTCTGTGAGCTCCCATGTGCCCAGGTTAGTTGACTCTGTAGATCTTCTTGTGGTATCCTTGATCCCTCCATCTCCTTTTATCTTTCCTCCCACTTTTCCACAGAACTCTCTGAGCATGGCCTATTGTTTGTGGGTCTCCTCATCTGTTTCCATCAGCTGCTAGATGAAGCATCTAAGGCAGTGTTTCTAGGCTCCTGTCTGAAAGCATGTCAGTATCATTAATACCGACAGAGGTTGGCTGTCTCCCATGAGGTGGGTGTCAAGTTGAGCCAGCCATTGGTTTCCCAGTCCCTCAATCTCTATTCCATCTTTACCCTTACATTTCTTGCAAGTAAGACAAATTTATGGTCAAAGGCTTTATTGGTGGGTTGGTGTCATCTCCCTCCTCTGGGCATCCCCCCTGAATACAGTATGCTCTTTAGCCCAAGCTGATGGGATTCTCAGCTAGGGTCACCAAGTTTCAATTTGTGGCAAACTTTAGTAATGGTTTTCTCAAACATGGCTACTCTTCTGCTTGGTTAATAGATATTAAGAATTTCAATGTCTTCTTAGTGGATTTTTTTTTTGATGAATATGAAATTTTCTCCATCTCTTTTAATTTTCATTTGACATCTATTTTCTTAGGTATTAGACTATCTAAACCAGCTTGTTTCTGTTCATTATCTTGGAAAATCTTTCTCTAACACTTTCTCTGAGGTAAGTGTCTAACTTTAAAGATGAGATAATTTTATGTAGCAGAAGGGAGAATCCATTCTGTTACCCTGAGCCCTTTTACTGTGGAATCAAGTCTACTGACATTGAGAGATATTAATGACCTATAATTTTTGGTGGTGGTGGTAGCAGTGGTTTTGGTAGTGGTGGTGGTAGAGAAAGAGAGAGAGAGAGAGAGAGAGAGAGAGAGAGAGAGAGAGAGAGAGAGTTTATAGTTAACCTCATTGGGTTTGACTTTTCCTTCTAGTACTTTCTGTAGGGCTGTATTTGTGGATAGATATTCTTTAAATTTGACTTTATCATAAATTATTTTGTTTTCTTCCCCTATGGTGATTGAAAGTTTTACTAGGTATAGTAGTGTAGGCTGGTATCTGTGGTTTCTTAAGAGTATGAAAGACTCTTGGCCCTTTTGGCTTTTAGAAGCTCTGTTTTGAGGGAGGGTGTAATTCTAAGAGGTTTGCCATTATATGTTACTTGGCCATTTTTCCTTGCAGCTTTTAATATTCTTTCTTTTTTATAGATATTTAGTGTATTGAGTGTTATGTGGAATGGGGACTTTCTTTTCTTGTCCAATCTATTTGGTGTTTTGTAAGCTTCTTATACCTATATAAACATCTCCTTCTTTAGATTAGAAAAGTTTTCTTCTATGCCATTGTTAAATTTGTTTTCTTGGTTTTTATGCTGGGATTCTTCTCTATCTCCTATTCCTATTCTTAGATTTTTTTCTTTTTTAAAGATTTATTTATTTTATATACAGTATTCTCCCTGCATGTATGCCAGCACACCAGAAGAGGGAACCAGATCTCATTGTAGATGGTTGTGAGCCACCGTGTGGCTGCTGGGAATTGAACTCAGGACCTTTGGAAAAGCAGCCAGTGCTCTTAACCTCTGAGCCATCTTTTCCACCCTAGATTTGTTCTTTTTATAGTGCCCCAGATTTCCTAGATGTTTTATGTTAGTCATGTTCTAAATTTAAAGTTTTGTTTGATGATGAATGTATTTCTTCTATCATATCTTCATCACCTGAGAGTCTTTCTTCAATCCTTATATTTTGTGGTGATGTTTGCTTACCTAGATTTTCCATTTCCAGAATTGCCTCAGTTTGTTTTTTTCTTTATTGCTTCTATTTCCATTTTCAAGTTTTTAACAGTTTCCTTCACCTATTTGTTTTTTCCCCCTTGGCTTTCTTGGCATTCTTTAAGGTATTTGCCAAGTAACTCCAATTTTTGTTTGTCTTTTCTTTGATTTCTTTCAGTGATTTATTCATTTACTCTTTAAGGACCTCTATCATCTTTATAAAATTGGATCTAGAGGTCATTTTCTTATCCTTCAGCTATGTTGGAATATTCAAGTCTTGCTGTTGTAGGATAGCTGGGCTCTGTTGATTCAATATTGCCTTGGCTATTGTTGATTGTGTTCTTACACTGGCATTTAGGCATCTGTATTTGGGATTATTACAGGTCTAGGTGCTGATTTCTGAGTTATTCTTTGTTGAGTGGGTGTTTTGTTCTTTGGTTCCTAGATACTTTGTTCCTAATTTGGCGTTTGGTACAGCAGGGGGGCTCTCTGACAGAGTTAAAGGGTCAAGCTAAGGTGATGAGGAAGGGAGTATGGATTGGAGGGACTGAGTGGAGAAAGTGTACTGGCAGTTTGTGCATCTGTGGTTCTGAAGGCCAGTGTGCTATCTGGTCTAGCAGGGAGTCTCTGCTTTGGTTCATTTATCTCCTTTTCTGGCTTGCTTGGCCTGCACTTGCTTTTTAAACAGTCATTAGCTTCACCAGTTCTTTTGATTTATGTGGCTTGCTTCTGGGCAGTAGAAGTTTGCCCAGACTTCTTGGGACTAGGGGCACAGCATAAGGAGATGATGGTGGTGAGGCAGGACAGGGTGGGGGGCGGTGGAATGGATCCTTGGGAACCAAATCTTGGGAGTGGGACAGATCAGCTGGCAGGCAGGTTACTCATTTGTTCTTCTGAATTGTGTAGCCTGCACCTGAGCAGCAGGAGTCCTCCAGATTTGGTGGGGGGAGGCCACATAAGTGGGAGGGGACAGCAGTAGCTGTGGAATGAGTCTTTGTAAACTAAATCTAAGATCCAGGGAGGAGAGCTCCGGAAACAGGTAGGCCACTCAGTGATTGAACACTTTCTTAACGCTTAATACTGCAATATATTTCAGATCCATTGTTTCTATCCCAGTGTTTGAATGGACTATTTATGTAAGAATTGGTGAAAAAAAGCCATGTATTTGAAGGAAAGTGTGGAGGAGTATATGAGTGGGCTTGGAGGCTTGGAAAGAGGAAAGAGAAGAAATGCTTTTTGTAACTATAATCTCAAAAATAGAAACAGAAACCTTACATCCTTTGACTAGAGAATGTTAATAGAAATACAACCCTAAGTCCATAAGGCTGTTCTCGAAGAAAATTGAAAAGAAATTTGTAGGTTGTTATAGCACTAGCAGCCCTTATATTGTCCTTTACCTTTATATTTATTTAAATTACTTTTTTTGTTTTGTTATTTGAGACAAGATTTCTCTGTTTTAGCTCTGGCTGTCCTGGACTCACTCTGTAGACCAAGCTGGCCTCAAACTCACAGAGATCTGCCTGCCTCTGCCTCCCAAATGCTGGGATTAAAGGCATGCACACAACCACCTGGTATTAAAAAACACTTTCAATATGAGTAGACATGTGAAAATAATTTCATGGATGTGAAGAAGTGAAAAATACTGAAGAAGGAAGTAGTTTGAGTCAATGTCTCACTATGTAGCTCATGTTGGCCTTGGCTTCACAGTGTAGCACAGATTAGCCCAAAACTTACAGCAATCCCTCTGTTTCCACCTCTAGAGTGTTAAAATAACAGGGGTGTATTTCCAGGCTTCTAAGAAAAAATGATTTAATTTTAATATACCCCACAAGGAATTGGAGAGGTTGAATAAAACTTGGAGGGCAAAAGAGGGAAGAAAAAAATTGAGAAATGGTATGTCCACATTTTATTGATTAAGAATTTATTGTATGACTGCCTAATTGATTTTACTAATATCTTGTGGGCCCATGTGGTATTTGGGAGGAAACAATTCAAAGACATCTCTTTGACTGAAGATAAGTTTGACAATCTTCATAAGAGGAGTAATTCTTCTTTTCCCAAATTTGAGTTTCAAATTTACTCACCATCACCAGCTTTGTCACACCTGAATCCCATGGAAAAGGATGGAAAAGAGCTGAAACATTTTTACCTTAATGAGAAGATACTTGTTTTCTTTAATGAACTGATGAACACAGGTCTTCTAAGAGTCAGCATTGCTCCTGCTACTTGTTTAATCATTTAGTCCTTTTGGTTCATTTACTCATCTGAAGAATTTTAGGAATTTTATTTACTTCTTATAAGGATTTTTAAAAATGGAATGAGCAAGACACCTAGCAACATATATACCATGAATGTAAATGGATACTTAACATTTTTAAGATTTATTTATTTTATTTTATGTGTATGGATATTTTAGTTTGCATGTATGTCTGTGAACTGTGTGTATACCTGATGTCTATGGAGGTCAGAAGAGGACATTGGATTCTCTGGAATTAGATATATAGGTAGATATGAACCACAATATAGGTGTCAGGTCCCCAACAAGAGCAACAAGTGCTACTAACTGCTGAGCCATCTTTCCAGCCCAAGATATTTAGTTATATTTCCAATGAATAAAGGAAGACTTCATTCTAATAACCTTCATTAATACCAAATATTTTTGGGATTCCTGTCAGTTTTGAATTCTATAGTGCGAGATAAAGATATCCCTTCCCATTTTATTTATCGATGAAGGGTTTTGTTGTTTTTTTATTATTTATTGTTTTTATTATTCTTCTATACAGTATGTTCCCTTCTTACACTCCTCCCAGTCCTCCCCTATGTCTCCTATCTCCCTCATATCTATTCCTCCTATTTCCCTTCAGAAGAGCATACCTCTTGGTGACATCCACCAGACGTGGCATAACAAGGTACAATAAGAATAGATACAAGCCCTCATATCAAGCCTGAGTGAGGCAACCCAGTAGGAGAAAAATGGTCCCAAGAGCAGGAAAGAGTCAGAAACATGACCCCTCCCACTGTTAAGAGTCCCACAGAACACCAGCTATAACATATATGCACAGAGGCATGCACGTTCCATCACTGCCACTTCAGTCTCTGTGAGCCCATATGAGCCTTGCTTAGTTGATGTCTTTGGGCTGTGTTCTCCTGGTTTTCTTGACCAATTTGGCTCCTACACTTCTTCCTTTACCTCTTAGGTGGTGTTCCCCACAATTCAAGAAGTGGGACCCAGTAGAAATCCCCAATTTGAGCTCTCTCCACCTAAGGTTTGGCTTTAAGTCTCTGTATCTGCTCCTGTCAGTTGCCAGAGGGAGACTCTGATGATGATTGGGCTAGACATTGACCAATGAGTATAGCAGAATATTGTTAGGACTCATTTTATTGATTTTTTAAATCATAGGTCTCTGGGCTAACAGCCTCTTGTAGAGTGGGCCCCAAATTAGACAAATCATTGCTCGGCTACTCCCATAAGTTTGGCATCACAGAAATCTCACATTTGAGATTTAAACAAAGCTTCTCCTTGTTTTCCCTTCTTGCCTTAGGAGCAGGTGATAACCCAGGTGGTTACAGGTGGTCAGGTCACATAGGCTGTCACCTGATATCCTTCCCCATGCAAATAGAGCTGGACCAGCATCCTAGCCTCAGCCAATAAAATGCATTCACCCCCAAAACCCCTCCTACTGCCCAATGTTTATAATGTCCCTGTTTTACATAAATATATGAGCCAGCACCATGTATTTAATCAAAGATCATCAGAGCCTTGTCATTTATTCTGGGGAAAGAGGGCTCTATCCTCCACAAAGTATTCACTGCTGGACCTCCAGGCTTGACTTCTGATCGATTAGGCAGCCATAGCAGAACCTCCTCAATAGGCACTAGAGCCCTCCAGGTAGACAAGAGGCTCTGCTGTTTACTTGCATGTTGGCACAGATCACTGCTTCCATCTTTCTCGTGCCTGTCTGCTGACCACAGTGCCCATCTGCAGGGATGAGAGGCCCAAACCAAAGTGGGCTCCTGCCACTGCCTCTCGGTTTTGGAGCTCCGAGTCTCTCTGTTATTGACTGTTCCCAAAGCAGCTCCCAACTGGCTCTAATCAGGCAGGGCCCTCATTGCCATCTGGCTTGTGTTTCAGAGTCCTGAGCTCCCTGCTGCCACCTGGCCTGGTGCTGGCAGCACGGCTAAAGGAGCAATAACACTCATTACACAGAAATCTTTCCTCTCACACCTCCAACTGAAACCCGAAATCCTCTGGCACAGATCGTGGTTCTGGGTCCACCATTCTCAGTCTGGAGACTGGCAGCCCTGGGAGAGGTGGAATCTTTGATCCTGTGTCTCACCCTTTTCTGCCCAAAACAAACAGTGCTAGGACCTTGGCCAGGCCTCTGATGATAGAAAGAGTCACAGATAGGTGTGTTTTCTGGCTGGGTTGGTGTCCCACTCCCACCACTGGAAGCCTTGCCTGGTTACAGAAGATGGCTGCTTCAGGCTCCTTATCCTCCATTACTAGAAGCCCTCACAAGGTCATCCACATGGAATCCTGGGAGTTTTTACAGCACTAGGTTCCCACATCACCCTCCCAATGGCCTCCAATTCCAATCTTCTCTCCCTATAGGCTCTTCCTCCGTTACTCCATTGCCCATCTTATTCCTCCTGTTTCCACTGCCACTCACCCATAGTCCACTGGCAAAGTATGTTCTATTCCCCCTTCCTAAGGGAATCCATGTGTCTCTTTTAGAGTCCTCTTTTTTAATGGGGGACAATTAAAGGAAACTAAAGTGAAAAGCCTGAAAATATGGATATTCATTTCCTTTTATCTTCATCTTAGAAGGGAGGACAGATTCCCAAGAAAAGTATATTCCTTTCACTTGCTGAATTCAGTATACCCAGAGCCACATTTTCACAGGCTAGAAATATACCCATTACAATACTACAGTGAGGTGGAGGAGGGAAAGGAGGAAAAGGGGCAAGTTCTGCCTGACTAGCTCTAGAAGACCATTCTGTACTGCTTTTAGCATTCACTAAGAAGATGATGGTTTTGGTTTGTTCGTTTCATGGCATAAGGGTTTTTTTATTTTGCATTTAAGACAAATAATTCATGCAACCATATCCCCTATCAAAATCACCTCTGCTAAGTAGTCTTAGTGTGTTAAGAACTACACGGCTCTTACAAGGAAAAAAGGTGTTAATATTTAATGATAGGTAGGCTGTAGCTTTGAAGCACATGCTGTCATCCTCTCTAAGTGCAAGCCCTGTAACCAAGAAGACCAAAGAGCACATAGATAGAACCTTTCTCACTTTGTTTGTCTTCTGTGAAAACATCTTCATTCTCAGATGCCACAATAGTGTTGTGTAACCAGGCAGAAAGCTACCAGGGACTCAGATTCAGCATTACATCACTACCATATCGTGTAGCAGTAGCTTAACCTTGAGCATCGAGCACATTATTCTTTCAATGTGCTTTTCAACCTTTGAAAAGATAGAATCAGCACTCTAAAACCAAACCACTGACTACTAAACGCAATGTTCTCCTTTTACAACAAGCCACCCTACTAATAGTTTATAACTATTTACATGTCTTATTCCTTCACCCAAAGCACTTTGTTGTTTCTTCTGCTGAAGCAATTGCTATACGCAAGCATAAATTTCTACACAACACAGTTATTCTTTCCTTGCCCTGATATTTCATTTTTCTTATTTTTATTAATGCTTAAGGGTGTTTTGCCTCCATGCATGTCTATGTACCATGTGTCTGCCTGCTGCCCATGAAGACCAGAAGAATCTGATCTACTGGAATTGACATGTCAGCAAGTTAGGAATCATGAGATTTGAACCCAGGCCCTTTGGAAGAGAAGCCAGTGCTCTTCACCACTGAGTTGTCTCTCCAGCTCCACTTTCTCTAATATTTCTGTCTTCTTGAATAATATTAGCAGAATGTAGGCATAATGGAGGTGTTGAATTACTGCTCATTGAATTAATGGTCTTTTTGTTTTTTTGAATATCTTATGTCTTAGATTTTCTGTTGGAGCTGGCAGTGTGGCTCACTGATAGGATACTTGCCCAGATTTGAATATTGTCACTTGAAGAAGCAACAACAGACTTCCCAAATGGTTGAGGCTTAATAAAGGAAAATTAAACATGGCAAGTATATGTGAAGAGCCATAATTTCCTACATTCTTGGTGGGAGTAAATGCCTTTTATTTTTCTTTACTGCTGGAGAGAGAACCAAGGACACCATGTTATTGGACAAGTATTTTATCAGTGAGCCACACTGCCAGCTCCAACACAACTGGGGAGCTGTGTAATGGGGAAGTGAGGGTAACAAAAATATTCACTGGATCAGAGAATGTCCAGGAAGGCTTCCTTGAAACTCTAGTCATCCTTTTGCCATTTCCAGCTTTTTGTCAGGGTGAATCCATTAAGTTCAATAAGGATTAGTCCATTACAGCTCACCTCTCTGATGATAACATGTCTTTCTGGCTCCACAGGAATTTAAGTATCTCATACCACAGTAAAGTTTTTTAAAATCACTTTTGGTATGGATTTAATGCCACTGAACAATTGAGTATTTTGTGTCTTCTGCCTCAACACCACACATGCGCACATGCGCACACGTGCACACACGCGCACACACACACACACACACACACACACACACACACACACACCCCTCACTATTCATTTTACAGCCATTTTAATTGAGCACTTACTTTATCAAACTCATGCATATCTCATCCCTCCTAGCAACGCACAGATTAGTCCTCTCTGAGCAGGTTAGAAAGCCTAGGCTACAATATGATGCTTCAGCAACTGTTGATTTCTTTTGCCAGAACCTAAGCATGCAACCTAAGTATACAAAGTATTCTCTGCCTCAAAACAATCAACTGCCTTCTTCAAGTAGTTCAGTTATCTAAAGTATAAAGGCAACTTTTGCTGACATTCTTTTCTGCCTTCCATCTAAGGTCCAAGGCTGTCGATGTAACAAGTTTCTGACGTGGGCAACTCGACAAATGCCAACACCTCTACAGCTTTGCACTCTCCTGAAGGCACAGTTCAGACAAACTGCATCATTAAATATGTTTAAAAATCAAGTTTGTACCATTATATTTTCTTAAGAGAATATCGTGAAAGGTTGTGTGCTATTTAGATGCAACCTGAAATGTCAAACATTTTTCTATGCTTTTAAAAAGTACTCAGTGTTCATTACAGTGCTGAAAGTCAGGCCTTTGTGTTGAATATTTTAAAAATGTAGACTATTTCAGCCATTTTTCTCTGACAAACTTTCTTCTTCCATCCTTTAAGCGTGGCTTCTTGACCTTAATTCACTTTTTCCATGATTAATCCCCTCTCAAACCTGTGTTCTAATTTGATATCACTATGGTGCTTTTAGGAGGTGGGGTCTTCAGAGATGATTTAACAAATGCTTTTCCTGTGGAACAGTGTTAATTTTTTTGAGACTGGAGTAGTTATTGTAAGAGCAAGTTGTTTCAAAGCAAGACTCTCCCTTTTATTTTCATTCTTCCATTTCTTTCATTGCTGTTTCTCTGTTATGTCACGATGTAGCATAAAGCCTTAGTCAGATGTGGCCACCCAACATTGAACTTCCAGCCTCTAGAATCATGAAGCAAAATAAATCTCCTTTTTTCTTAAGTCACTAATTATCCATTATTCTGTTCCAACATCAGGAAACAGTAAAACAACCTCCATCCTATAGTCAGCATAGCCAATGAGGAATCAAATTAATCTGAGCTAAGAGTATATATGCCACAATGACTAAGATTTCTCGATACTGTTGACAGAAAATATTAGCAAAAGTTTCCTTACAAAATCTCACAAGCACAATACTTTTGGAGGATTCTCTGACAGTTTTTTGGTCTTCTTTTCTGTTTCCTGTGACATACATGCATAGCACCCGACCTTCTCCAACTAAATGTGGCAGTCTCTATTTTTGCCTCCACAGAGACATGTGGAACAAAAAACGGTTCTACCACTCATACTGACTCACCTCTCTAGAAGAGAAAGATTAAAAATAAATAAATATGAGGACCAGCGCTCTACTTACACTCAAATATTTGTCCACAAAACAGATAACCTTTGCTATCCCCAAGATTTCCAAAGCACAAACAAACCCCTTCCCAAGGTGCGGACTGCAATGTTTCTCAGTGTTGGATGATTGCCAGATCCTTTTTAAAACTCTTAATTCTGGGATCATCTGAATAAGTTATATATTGTTATATATAATTTATTACCATTATTCAGGGTAATTATGGTCTACAGCATGAACTCTGAATTAATGAATACTGAACCACTGCTTCAAAGAGAAATAATAGGGGTTTCTTCAAGTCTCTAGTCACAGCATTGCTATGTAACCTTGTATTATATGTGCTTGGTTTAATGACACCTTAACATTGAGCCCATGGCCAGCAGCACTGTAAATCAAGCGTGATGGAAGATTCTTTAACACAGATTTTCTCTTTAAGCACAACAGAGGTCAATGTGTTTAGAAATACTAGATGGCACTTCAATGCTGTGCTTGGAGGCCACTTTGAATTGCAAAATCAGCAGTGAAAAGTGTAAAAATTCGAAGATCATGGCATTAAATAAACCATGAAAAGGTTCCTGTTTCTCAATAAATGCTGAAACCCAAAAGCAGATTCACCCTGTCTGATCTCATCTGGAACGTGAACTTGGCATCTCAAATTGTTCACAATATCATGAACATGGATGTCATTGAAAGTACCCTAAGTATTGATGGATGGGTTACAAATATGTTTTAATGACTACATAAATTTAAAACTATGTACTTTGAGAAGAAAGAAGATCACCTTCCCATCACCTGTGTAAAAATGAGCTTATACCTTACTGACAATCTTTAGAAGCTGACAGAACATGAGGCAACAATAGCATGTTGCCCATGAGAACACATTTATATTTTTGTGCTCTAAATGACCAAAGAAGAAAATGTTTATACTTACAGTAGTTAATAATACAGCTTTGAACTTGGGGCTGAAGAAATGGCTCAGCAGTTAAGAGCACTTGTTGCTCTTGCAGAGGATCTGTGACTCACCCACATAGTGCTTCACAATCATCTATAAGTCCATTTAAGGGGATCTGATGCTCTCTTCTGACCTCCCTGGGAATCAGGCATGTACATGGTACACATACATACATACATACATACATACATACAGACAGACAGACAGACAGACAGACAGACAAAACACTCATACACATAAAATAAAAATAAATACATCTTAAAATACTCTTACTTTTATTTAAGTTTCTTTGAATGTAGATGCAACTCTCAGAAACTTAAAACCCAGTGTATTAAGTTTCTCCACTTTGCAAAATGTGAGCCAACCCATGAAAATATTAAAACAGAGGACTAAGGAGATACATCAAGTTACACATTGCTCACCTGTCAATTGGAAGGCCTGAGTTTAATCCCTAGAACTTATTAGTTCTAGGGGAGCCAAAGACAGGCTGGTGGATCCCTGGTGAAAACTGGCCATTCAGCCTAGACTATATGGACAGTCACAGAGCAGTGAGATATTCTGTTTCCAAAACTAGTGTGGATGACATAATAATGACACTTGTGATTGTCCTCTGTCCTTCACATTCATGACACAATGTACCCATGCACCTCTGCCGACACACATAAAAACACACACATGAGCTTGAAAACACACACACACACACACACCATGCGGGGGGGGGGGGAATGAGTGATCTCTAATAAAACATAACATTTATACTTGTTATTCAGCAGTTGCTCATTACATACATAGTGGTATTTAATCAGTTTAATTATTTAATTTCTACAATGGTTCTGCATCACAAATATTACCATCATTAGAGGTAGTATTTTACATGGATGGAGTCTGCTTCCTTGGAAACACACAAACAAAATGTCAATGGCTATAGGAATTGGAGGAACACACCTGATTTATTTTAATTGCAGAAGTAAAGCAGGGTCAAGACTGGTGAGAACTTGCATAGCAGGAGCCATATAGAAGTTTTATATAGTTATTCAGTTAGTAAACATAATATATCCAGGATTCAAACCTACATGTGTCTGATCCAAAACCAAAACAAACCTAAAGTTTAAAGCAATGGATCTCAAAGTTAGCATCATCTGGGAGTGTGTTAGAAATATAAATAATCAGGTACAGTGTAGAGCTAGTGAATCAGAAACTATAGCAATAGAATGTAGGAATCTGTGTTTCAAAAAGCCCTCAAGGAGATTTTAATGCATGCCAAAGTTGAAACTGGATGTCTTCATAATTATTTAACTATATTTAATTATATGTGCATAATTGTGCTCATTACCTAAAATTAACATTTATTATTCAATTAACTTTAAAATATGAAATAAGAATAGTTGTACATATTTCAACAGAACTATTGGGCTATATTTAGCATGCATTGAATTGGAAATATTTAAAGAACATAATTTTAGAGATATATTAAACAAAATACTACTGCAATCAAGATAGTGAGCATTGCTGTCACCTCCAGAGCATCCTTACAACCTTGGGAATCACTTCCTCTAGTAAACCCCACATCCTTCTTCCCAAAGTAGCTATTGATCTGCTTTGTTACTTTCCATTCATTTTCATTTTCTTCAGAACTGTGTGAATGGACTCATAAAACATGCATCATTTTCTCTATTTCTTCAATATAATTACTTTAAGGCTCAGCTATCTTATTTGTATCATGATCTTATTCCTCTTCATTTCTGGGAAATATTTAATTAACTCAATATTCCACAATGTATTTATTCATACAGTTGAGAACATTTCTGCTGTCTTTGGCCATTGCAACTGAAGCTAAGAAGGAGGGAGGGGGGAACGGGAGGATACAAGTAAAGGGGTAACAATCTGGATGCAATCTGAGTAATAAAAATTAACAAATAAAGCAAACAAACAACAAAGAACAAAACCAACCAAACAAACAAACAAACAAAAGAATATTTGAACACCAGTCCGTGTATAAATGAATGCTTCATTTTCTCTTGACTGAATGATACTGTAGGTAGGAGGGATGTTTATTGCTTTAATTGCTTATCTGTTTCATTTGAAATGCTAGGGTTTCACGTACATTAGGTAGAGATTCCATCACTGAAATATGTCTATAGTTTGGTGGGCATAGTTTCACATTTCCAAGAAAGTGTCATACTGTTTTGCAAAATGATACTGCTTTTTTTTTGAGTTCTTGATGCTCGGCACTCTCATTAACACTGAATAGAACTCAAAATATTCTGTTTTGGTTTGTGTGTGTGTGTCTAATTTTGGCCCTTACACTATGTTTGTGTTGCTATCTCATCATGGCTTTGATTTGTATTTCCCTAAAGAGTAATGATAACACGCAAATTTTCATTTGTTCCTTTGCTATCTATTTCTTTTCATTCATAAACTGCAAGTTTAAAACTTGAGCCACTTCTTTAAAAATGTTTTGCTGGGAAATAATTTAAGGCTTGCAAGGGAATTGTGAAGCTAGCACCAAGAGTTCTCAAGTGCCTCTATTCGGTTTCCCCTAATGTTACCATCTTACATAACTGCTTTTCAGAACTAAAAGATTATTATTGCTGCAAGTAGCACCCAACTACATGTAGCTACACCAACTACATAATGGCTTTATTAAGATTTCACCAGTTCTTATTATTATTAGGATTTTGTTTTCCCAGAACTCTGTGGAATTATTATTTCTCAGTCATTTCCAGATTTTCATGGTCATAGAATTTTTGACAAGGACAAATCATATATTGCATAGCATGTTTCCTGACTTTAGTTTGTCTGATACTCTCTTATGATGAAATTGAGATTTTTGGGTTTGAGAAAGACTAGACAGAAGTGTAAAAGTGTATTTTCCTAACATCACATCAGGAGTATATGGTGTCAGTATGGATCTTTGTTGGTAATATTAGCTAGTTAATTAATATAAAACCATCTGCAGTGTTTTTTCCTGCAATTACTCTTTTACCTTTTTTTTAACATTAGAAGCAAGTCACAATATCCATCCTACCTTCACACTTAATCTCATATCACAAGGGAAAGTATAGCTAATAATGTGTAGCCATGTGTTCTAAACAACCACAGTACTTAATAATTATAGCTAGGTGTATATAATTTCCATTTATATATAAATATAATATATAAATAAATATAATTAGTTAGAAATAAAAATATGGGGAAAATGTGAAGCTACTCAAAAATCTTATTTCACTTCAAAGGCTTCCTCACTCGCTTTCACCTAGATTTATTCTTGTCCACCTCTGTTTGTCTACTTGTAACTTCTCACTTCTCTGACACTTAGAAACCATTTCCTGGACCTTATGTACTTAAATGCTTAATGCATTTGTGAATTGTGCAAAGCTCAAGGTACAGCAAGCCTGTCTGAAGCATGATTAGCAACTGGAGCACTGTATTTATACAATGGTCTTTTTGTTTTACTCTTACAATTACAACTCATAACACATTCTGATCAGTCCTTTGTGTTGTATGTGTCTAGTAGTATATTGACAACCACAGAACCACAAAGAGTGCTTACATCCTCCTAAAATTTTACTTGTGCTTTTTCTTCATTCACTGACATTGTCTTTCATTTTCTTATTGTGAAATTTGAGCCTATATATTGGAGGTTAGCCCTTTCCTAGATATATGCCTTGAATATATGTTTCCCCCAGTCTGTCAACTCTGTTCATTTACCTCATGGTGTCATTTTAAAGTCAATTTTTAATTGTGATAAGGGTCAATGTATTATTTTGTCTAATTTTATATTTGCTGTCATAATTTGCTTAGCACAGGATCACAATGACTTAATCCAATGTTTTCTTCTAGAAAGTGTATGTTAGGTTTTCCATTGATGTTGGTGACCCATGTGGGATTACTTTTTGACTGTGGTATTAAACTCTCTTTTTAATAATTTATTAATTTATTCATATTACATCTCAATTGTTAGCCCATACCTTGTATCCTCCCATTCGTCCCTCCCTCCCGCTTTCCTCTTACCCCCTTCCCCTATGACTGTGACTGAGGGGGACCTCCTCCCCCTGTATATGCTCATAGGATATCAAGTCTCTTCTTGGTAGCCAGCTGTCCTTCCTCTGAGTGCCACCAGGCCTCCCCATCCAGGGGACATGGTCAAAAATTGGGCACCAGAGTTCATGTGAAAGTCAGTCCCCAGTCTCTACTCAACAGTGGAGAATATCCTGTCCATCGGCTAGATCTCAGTAGGGGTTCGAAGTTTACTGCACGTATTGTCCTTGGCTGGTGCCATAGTTTGAGCAGGACCCCTGGGCCCAGATCCGCCCATAATAATGTTCTTCTTATAGGTTTCTAGGACCCTCTGGATCCTTCTATTTCCCCATTCTCCCATGCTTCTCTCACCTAGAGTCCAAATAGGATGTCCTCCCCTCTGTCCCAGTTTCCTGGTCAGTGAAGACTGTCATGGGACATGCCCCTTGGGCTAGTGTCCAGATACAAGTGAGTATATACCATTCTGCTTCTGGGTGAACTCATTCATTATGATCATTTCTATTTCAATCCATTTGTCCACAAATTTCGGGAATTCCTAGTTTTTAATAGCTGAGTAGTATTCCATAGTGTAAATGTACCAAAGTTTCTTTATCCATTCTTCTACTGAGGGACACTTAGGCTGTTTCCATGTTCTGGCTATTATGAATAAGGTCGCCATGAGCATGGTTGAGCAAATGTTCTTGTTGTGTGCTGGAGCATCTTCTGGGTGTATTCCAAGGAGTGGAATAGCTGGGTCTCTCCATAACCGATTTCAAGCTGTACTATAGAGCAACAGTAGTTAAAACAGCATGTCACTGGCACAGCAATAGGCTGTTGGATCAGTGGAATTGAATTGAAGACCCAGAGATGAATCCACACATATTTGGTCACTTGATTTCTGACAAAGAAGCCAAATCTATTCAATGGAAAAACGATAGCATCGACTGTATTAAACTGTCACATAGCATATCTTATCCCAGCACTGTCTGTAGGCATAAAGTTGTTGCACAATTCTAATACTGATTTCTGTGCCCCCATATCTGGTTGAAATCTTTATTCTGAGAATCTCATGTCTCAATGTTGTGTAAACATTGCTCCCCAATTGTCCCCAGGTATGCCAATGAAGTATCTTACAGCCAATTGCTGAGCAGGGGAGAGGGATGGACTTATTGCCAACCAGCTGGGGAGAAGTTAAAAAAAAGAAGAAAGTAGGGGATTCAGCCATGGGAGAGGTTCAGAAGACTTCAGGAGAGAGAGCTGAAACAAAGAAAGCTACAAAGTACAAGTATCTCTGGGATGTATGCAGAGAGAAAGCCAGATTACCATAGGAGTTTAAGAATAGAGATCAGCTATTCCACTCCTTGGAATATACCCAGAAGATGCACCAGCACACAACAAGAAAATTTGCTCAACCATGTTCATAGCAGCCTTATTCATAATAGCCAGATCATGGAAACAGCCTAAGTGTCCCTCAGTAGAAGAATGGGTAAAGAAACTGTGGTACATATACACTATGGAATACTACTCAGCTATTAAAAACAAGGAATTCCCAAAATTTGTGGACAAATGGATTGAACTAGAAATGATCATAATGAGTGAGCTAACCCAGAAGCAGAGAGACTCAAATGGTATATACTCACTTATATCTGGACACTAGCCCAAGGGGCAGGTCTCATGAAAGTCTTCACTTACCAGGAAAGTGGGACAGAGGTGAGGACCTCCTATTGGGACTCTAGGTGAGAAAATTATAGGAGATTGGGAAATAGAAGGATCCAGAAGGTCTGAGAAACCTACAAGAAGAACACTATGATGGGCAGAGCTAGGCCCAGGGGTTCTGCTTGATCTAAGGCACCAACCAAGGACAATATACGTGCAGTCATCATCAAACCCCTACCCAGATCTAGCCAAAGAATAGGACATTCTCCACAGTTAAGTGGAGACTGGGGACTGACTTTCACATGAACTCTTGTGCCCCATATTTAGCCATGTCCCCTTGACGGGGTGGCCCGATGGCACTCAGAGGAAGGATAGCAGACTACTAAGAAGAGACTTGATACCCTAGCATCATATTCAGGGGGAGGAGGTCCCCCTCAGTCACAGTCATAGGGGAGAGGAATGGTGTGAAAGCTGGAGGGAGGGAGAAATGGGAGGATGCATGGGATGGGATAGCAAATGAGATGTAATATGAATTATTTTATTTTTCAATAAAAATGTGTTTAAATAAAAAATAGAGCTTAGTTATTATGTTTTGAGGCTTATTATTAAACAAAAATAAAAGAGTCTAAATTATCTGTGTGATATCCAGGTTAAGAGATAAATGTGAGGAAGACACAGGTTTTATAAAAATAACCCGAACACAGAGCACTTCTCTTCATTGGATTACTTCTGTATCTTTTTCAAAAATGAATTATTCGTATATGTATACATCTACCTTCAAATTAACTCCTTTATTACACTGATGTCATTGTTTATCTTCATACTAAAACCATACTCTCACAACTCCTGGAGGTTTAAAAGAAACCTTGAAATGCAGTAATCTTTCTTAGCTTTCTAATCATTTCCCAAGTTAAGTTGTTTACTCTGTAATTTTTATGATACTACATGGATTTCAGAATTTGTCTGTCAGTTTCTTTGCACAAGTTATATAGATTTTGATTTATTACAGGTATCACATCAAGTCATCAAATGAATGGATAATTGAAATATTAATAAAATGAGTCATTGTACATTAAACAACCTATACACTTTGTTTATGTCTTTAGCTTCAATAATATTTTGTATATTTTTATATCTTGCACATCTTCTGGCAGTTTTACTTCTAAGTATTTAACATATTATTTGATTATATATTTTATTTAATATTCCACATTCCAACTGTGCATTAGTAGTATATAAATATTTCATTGCTTAATATAGAGATAGGTGTTAGTATTGATATAGTATTCTCCAAGTTTGTGAAATTCACCAGCTTCCCATAGTAGCTTTTAGTAGATTCTACTGCATTATTCAAGTACATGATCAGTTTTTCTATGACTTTAGCATCATTTATTTCTTGATATTTCCTTATGTGATTGCACAATGTAGGCTCCCTCATGAATTGTTAAATATATGTAGTAAAAGAAGAGATATGCTCTTCATAATAGATGTGGGAAAGGATTCATTTCATCATTAGGTATGATTTGAAGCTATTGGGTTTTTTTTCTAGATGCCCCCTTTCAGGTAGAAGTTCCTGTCTTGGCACATTCTGCTCTCATTATAAGTATATGCATTGTAGGGGCTGAAGAGATGGCCCAGTTAAAAGCACTTACTGTGCCTGCAGAGGACTCAAGGTCCCTTCCTAACCACATGCTGGTTCACAATCATCCATAACTTCAATTCCAAAGAATCTGAGTGCTTTCGGTATGAGGCAGGCATGTGGTTAATGGGCATACACACAGGCAAAGCACTCATGCATATAAAATAAATCTTTAAAAAAATCAAAGAAGATGCATTATATTCTCTCAAATACTTTTTACTGTGTATGTTTGTGTGTCTTCAATTTATTATCTTGTTAGGATGGTGAAATCTATCATTTTATTTTAATATGTTAAACTAATATCAAATTCTTGAGATATACTTTATTTGTTCATAATGTAGTTTAATTTTTATACTTATTAAATTATATTTCCTAAAATTTTGTTGTTGCTGTTGTCGGGCTTTATGGTTTTGGTTTTGGGGCTTTTTATTTTGTTTTGTTTTGTTTTGTTTTTCTGAGACAGAGTTTCTGTGTGTAGCCTTGGTTGACTTGGACTCCTTTTTGTAGACCAGGCTGGTCTCAAACTTCCAGAGATCTGCCTGCTTCTGCCTCCCCAGTACTGGGTTTACACGTGCGTGCCACCACAGCTGGCTCTAAAAATTTAATAGTTATGTTTTTGAAGAATATTATTCTGTTTCTTTCTTGTTGACTGATGTGCTTTTATTTTTCCTGAAATGTCATTATCTGACTTTAATACAAGGTAATGCTGGAATTTTTTGAGTTGCAAAGCTTATCCTCTCAAGTACTCTGAAGAAATCTGTGTATTGTTGTTTTTATTCTTGCATTAAGTATTTCAAAATGTATTTTTCTTTGTTCTATGATAATATCAAACCCACATACAATCTATTTTTATCATACCCACACTCCATTTACTCTCAGAACCACAACCACTACCACCAAGTCCACCTTTCTTTTCAGCTTCATGGTTGACTCCTCTTCCTTATAAATGAAATAGAGCTCAATTCATGCTAAACTTATTAGTAAAGCCATCTGTGCCTTGGCTTTCATTGTGCTAAAATTTAAAACCATATATTAAATTTAATTACTGCATATGTTATGAGTTTCTTCTTAAAAGAAATTTATTCATCTCTGTCTCCCAAGGAATTTGTGAATTTCATTTAAGTTGTTCAAATTACAGGTGCATACTTTTTTGAAATATCTATCATTCTTTGAAACTCCAAAGATTCTTAGAAAGGATGGAGTGAACCTCTCATGTTTCCTATAATGGAAATATATGTCTTAAAATTAGAAATGTATGCATTTAATATTGTTTTAAATTTACTGGCTACAGATTTATCACTTTTGTTATTTCAAAATCATACCTTTCTTTCATTTCATTGATTTCTATCTTTTTTGTTTACTAGTTCATCAATTTCTTCTCTAACATTTGTATTATTTATTCTATGTATGTTGAGTTTATGCTCCTCTTAAAATATTTTAAAACAGAAGTCACAGAATTGAACTTTTTTTGCTTAAGTATTAGAGTGTCCTCCGTGTCCTGCTTTAAAGTTACCTGATAAGGGTGTACATGGTTTTTTTCTTTGTTTAAATATTAGAGGGCCCTTCCTTTCCTGCTTTACTGTTATCTGATAAATGTACAAGTTTTGTATTCATTTTTAGCTCAATTTAATATACCTTTAAATTCCCTTTTATTAGCTCTTTTGAACCAGAGAGTATAAGAAGTGCTTATTTTATTTATAAATATTTAAGATTATGTAGAGTGTAGTTGACCAAATCTTTATTTCCTTAGTGAAGCAGAGGCAGAATCAGAGGTTAGAGGGGCAGGGAGAGAGAGAGAGAGAGAGAGAGAGAGAGAGAGAGAGAGAGAGAGAGAGAGAGAGAGAAAGAGAGAGAAAGAGAGGGAGAGATCTTTGTGAGTTAGAGACCAGATTGGTGTACATAACACGTCAGCACAGCCAGGGTTACACAGTGAGACCTTATCTCAAAAAAACAGCAAAACAAATCTCACAATCTAAGCTTATTGCTGATATTCATTTTATATTATATTCTGTATGGTTAAATGATATACTTTATCTGACTTTAAACTTTGGAATTTGTTGAGATTTTTCCCATAGCTTGGAAAAGTGTTTTGACAATGTTCTGTGTGCATTTGAAATGGTATTACTTGGAGATAGTTTTACCTTTTCAGTCTTATTTTTATGATTTATAATCTAACTTCAAATCAGTGATAAATCTAAGACTAATTATTCCTCATTACAAAGTTGAGACCATCCTAAGTAATTTACCTAATGTTCCATGAATTTTCAATTTTCCAGTTTGGCTGATGGTAACAGGTTCTATTCTTGGCCTTCTACGAACACCAGGTAGTATTCTGTTTAATTCTTTTGGAAAGACCTTCCTCAGTTCTGGGAAATTTTCTCTCATGCAGGTGCTTATTAGTATTATGCTGAACAATTGAGGCATGCTCTGGATTCCCCAGTTTGTCCATTTCTCTCCTTTGATATTTAGTTTTACAAATTTATATGCTGGGAAGTCTCTAGTTACTCGGGTTCAGTTCTAAAACTCAGGGTTCTCCAGGCTGTGCCTTCAGATTCTCCCCTCATTGCCACAACCAGAAAGTCACTTAGGGCAATAAAGTAGAGGAATATTATTAGCATTCATTCCCATCTTCTCAAAAGGAAATTTTCCTCATTGTTTGCCATATCGTGTCTTGAATTGGGTGATAATATTGTTTTATCTGGGTTTTGAATTTTTCAGGTGGTGAAGTAAGTATAATTCCAGTGACTCCATCTTGATTGCAAGTAGAAGTACCATATTCTTAGGTATAAAACTGTGCTTATAAATATACACATTCCAAAGACAAATCTGCCCAAAATTAGATGATTTAGTATGCTGGTAATTATTTCTTCTATATTACTTAGAAGTTTGTTCAAAGCATTTTCCAGGATTCTGTCATTTTCTGTAGATTCAAATTAATAGAATAAAATGTCTTATTCTGACTCTTTTCCTAGGTTAGATGAGAACACACGTTATCTTTAGCATCTGTTTACAAGTATGGATTTATCATTCTGAGTAGAGATACTGTCATCTGTCTGCTTTGTTCAGTTTGGAAATATAACTCTCTGCCATGGTATAATTTGCTTCCACCTTTACACAAAGAACAGAGAACTCATTTCTAGATCCGATTGTCCCAGAAACATCATAATTACAGTTCTGGGGCCTTTCATCTCTTCACAGAAATCGTACAACTATAGGAAATGTTTTGCAAAATGTCTGTTTCTATATCAGGCATTGTTGTTTGTGTTTCCACAAAATTCGTGTGTTCAAGTTATAGCTTTCAGCATCGTGATATTTAGAGGTAAGACTTTTGTGAAGTAACTATGGTAAGATGAAACCATGAGAATGAGATTCTTCCAATGAAATTAGAGCCCTAATATAAAGAAAGGAGGCGGGAGAGATGGGATGAGGGAAGGACACACACACACACACACACACAGAGAGAGAGAGAGAGAGAGAGACAGACAGGCAGACAGACAGACAGACAGACAGACAGACAGACAAATAGACAAGACTTTATCTCTGTTGTCATACATTAGGAAAAGCTAAGTAGAAATTAACTGATACAATCAAGGGAGTGAGCTCTGGACAGATAATATGCTGACACCTCAATCTTGGAGCTTCCTTTCTATGAAACTGTGAAAAGTAATTGTTTGTTTTTAAACTACCAAGGCTATGGTTAAGGAAGATACATAATATAAATTCAAGAAAAACTTTTTAGAACAAGGAATTTCAGAGCTATCCAGAATTCTGATGAGCTAATTAAATACTCAATTAATGCCTCAGGTTATAGTTTGCATTACTGAACTAAAACAAATAAATGCAAAGTAAACTATGTCATTTGAATGCAATGAGAATATTAAATTAATTTCTCATATTTTCCAAATAGTAAAAACTCAAATCAGGACCTAATCATTATGACGTGTGAATAGCTTAGTCGTGGAATACTATATAGAATGTACATGGCCCTATACAATCCCACAGACACACATCTCTACACACGTGAAATTCTTACACCATTATCAATAACACCAAATTCTCTCTTATTTTTCCATAAGGGTAAACAGCCTGCTATAAATATAGAAAGGCCACTGCCCTCATGTTGACTGAATGCCAAGGAACCTAATACATGCACTTCTGTGTCCAAATTGAACAAGAATCCTCCAATTCATACTTCACTTTATGAAATTCTGACTAAGCAGTTGAGGATGAAAGTCCTCATGTGTCAGAAGTAAAAACATTCATTGACTCCTATAAGAGTGAAGGAAGACTCTTTCTGCTTCTTGGTTAACTCACTCATTATGATCATTTCTATTTCAATCCATTTGTCCACAAATTTCGGGAATTCCTTGTTTTTAATAGCTGAGTAGTATTCCATAGTGTATATGTACCACAGTTTCTTTATCCATTCTTCTACTGAGGGACACTTAGGCTGTTTCCATGTTCTGGCTATTATGAATAAGGCAGCTATGAACATGGTTGAGCAAATTTTCTTGTTGTGTGGTAGGGCATTTTTTGGGTATATTCCGAAGAGTGGAAAGGATAGCAGGCTACCAAGAAGAGACTCGATACCCTATGAGCATATACAGGGGGAGGTAATCCCTCTCAGGAACAGTCATAGGGGAGGGGAGTAAGAGAGAAATGGGAGGGAGGGAGGAATGGGAGGATACAAGGGATGGGATAACAATTGAGGTATAATATGAATAAATTAATAAAATATATTAAAAATTGGGTGAAGGAAGATTTTCTAGATAGAGATATTCTATATTCTTGGTTATGAAGGATTTAGGAGCACTAATGTCAGAAATGATAGCTCCTGGAATTTCAAACATCTATGTAAAATACCCCACACACATCTTCACACATGTGAAATTCTTACACTAATATCAGTAACACCAAATTTACTTTTATTTTTCCATAATAACAAGCAGACTATTCTAGATATAGAAAGTCCACTAACATCTAAATTTTAGATTTAGTTATTTCAAATATCCACTGGCCAAGGCAGTAGGGAATTTGAGATAATTGCCAAGGGAAAACACATTCAATCAGGTCACATCACATATAGGCAAGAAGTATTTCCTATCAGACCTATGAGCTATGCCTGAATTAGTTACATGATTTCTCCATGTTTTTATCTTTGATTTGTTATTAAAACCTGGCAAGAAATCACTTTGCAACCATACTCATACAACAAAAAAAATGTGAAGACAGTGATACCTAATAAAGAAATAGGATAATTTATTTGGGAAAATATCCATTTCATGGGTATGACCAGCTATCCATTATATTATCCTCCAATAATATTCCAGGTTAATTAAAACTTAAAATGAAAAATTGTTGAAAGCATTTTAGCTCTACCTTTATTTAAGCTAAAATGGCTGTTCTAACCTGTCATTATAATAGAGATGATGATCAAGTATGTAAGCCAGACCACCATCTTAGATATATCAAATATAGGCAATGGCAAATGCTTGACACAGATGTTATATACAGTCTAAAAGCCATTGGATAGGGAATAGTAACATTTGGAAATACATGAGGCACTTTCTTCTCATAAAAATAATAGAATAAATGTGAAGAGCAAATAAAATGAAGTATTAGCCCCAAGAGTAAAAGTTAATGAAATGGAAAAGCTAAGGAGATAATGTTATCAAAGTAAAACCTTTTTTATAGAAAAGATTAATGTGATAGACACTCTCTGGTTATACTAGTCTAAAAAAGAGTGATAAATAAATGGTATTTATTAAAATAGTGGATTGGTATGAAAGTTACAAATGTGTGCACAAGAATAAATACAAATTTCACAAATAGTTCAATGGAAAAAAGCATAAAATGCCAATCAAAAGGGTAACAATTAATATAAATATAACAAAATAAAAGCAAAAATTGCAGCATAAAACATAGATATGGCTCAATGGTTAAGAGCACTTGCCACACTTACAAGTTCAGTGTCCATCACTTATTATTAGGCATCTAACAACTGCCTGTGTTCTAGTGTCAGGGGATCTGACACTTCCTTAAACATGTTAATACACCATACACCATATTGCTGAAGATACCGTACACTTCATGTACAGGACTTAAAGGAATCCAGCTGAACTAACAAGGAATCCTTCTTGCTGATGACTAGCTCCTATTGTAGCCAAAGGTTCTATCTATGTTACCTGTGAAGGGAGAGAAGCAATCAGTAGTCTTTTGTTGGTTGGCTGGCTGGCTGGTTGGTTAGTTTTTCAAGACAAGGTTCCTCCATGTAGCTCAGACTTTACTGGAACTTGCTCTGTAGATGAGGCTAGCCTCAACCACAGAGCTCCACCTGCCTCTGTCTCCCAAGTGCTGTTACTAAAGCCATGTGCCACCACTGCCTATCTGCAATCAATAGTCTTGCCTAGTTGTAAGGTATGTGAACCACCACCACCATCACAACAACAACATACCAAGATATCCCCTAGTGTGCAATAGCATTACTTTTTATCTTGAGATTAACAGACAACTGTCCAATTGGCTTTTAATGTCTGCTCAATGGGAGGGAAATAATTCCTGTTATAATAACTATCTATGGCTAGGGAGGTCATGGATCTTAAAGGAGAACTTACTAGTGCCATTTCCAAACCAGCATTATTTCTGACTACTTCTAACTATTTCTAAATACTTACCCTTATATGCACCTATAAGTTTAACTCTCACCTTTCATTAAAGATGCGTCTGTGTGTAGAAAAGGAAGATCATTTCAGAAACCTACAATTCATCAAAATACAGAAAACAACTGATTGTGGGGTGCTCATCCCACTGGATCCATCTACAATGCAGCCCTACATATATGCCTCAGGGGCCATCACAGAAATGGGTCAAATAGATTATAAGTGTGAGAGGACTGGGACACCTGCTGCTACAGAGTGTCTGCTAGACAATGACATGGAAGCTGTACCTATGAGATCTCACTAATCACTAATGCATGTCAATTTAACATAGAATCAAATGGCATAGTGCATAAATTTTAAAAGAATTTTATTACTGTCAGTATCAAGAATGAATTCTGAGGAGTTGGAGAGATGGATCAGTGGTTAGAGCTGGCTACTTTTCCAAAAGGCTCTGGTTCAATTCCTCTCACCTACATGGCATCTAATAGCTGTCTGTAACCCCAGTTCCAGGGGTATCTGACACCCTCACATAGACATACAAAGAGGCAAAACACTAATGCACATAAAATACATAAATAAATAAATTTTAAAAATGAATTCTGAAATATATTATGATGCTTTTATAGCTGATTTACATTATTATGTTGTTGCTTTTAGAATCATAAATATGTATTTGTGTTGAAAAACAAAATTATAGTCATAGTTTTAAAATTATAGTTGGACTTAACAACATTCAGAAAGCAGAAAGTTACAATTCTGCTACTATATTAGAATCAGACCTCAGTGATTGAAAATAAAAGGATACTACTCCATGTTTATGATGAAATAATTATTAATATGTAATACCAAATAGTAATAACCATTTTTGCTGAATACAAACTATAGAAAGAAAGAAGGAAGATGAATAACTATGGTTTATTACTAAGAGCCTGTAACATAGAGTCGTCAAGAAAATATTGGTATCATGAGCCATTAAAAAAAAAAACAAGAAAAGAGACTTGATACCCTATGATCATATACAGGAGGAGGAGGTCCCCCTCAGTCACAGTCATAGGGGAGGGGACTGCGGAGGGAGGGCTGAATGGGAGGATACAAGGGGTGGGATAACAATTGAGATGTAATATGAATAAATTAATATATATATATAAGCAAATGAGCTAAACAAGCAACAATTCACAAGTCATACTAAACATGAGACTATGCTAATACACAACACAACTTCTGCAACATGCGTAAGGAACTTTGTTGTGACTAGTTGCTTATATAATTTACAAACATCAGTTAATCGCAGTGCAACATTACTGGAAAAAACAGAAGCCACATTAAAAACAAAAATGTTTCCACTTCTACTTAGAAATTAAAAACTCTCCCATTAAGCAAATCTTGGCAAAATAATTAAACCTACAAGAAATTCTATAGCTTCTGAAAAAGAGTATTAGTAAAAGCACTATCAGAACTCATGAGATAATTGAGAAGAAAATTGTAGGCAAAAATATCTACTTCAATAAAAATAGATGAATGAAAATAATTAATTGCACTTCTAGCTGTCAAAAACAAGAAAAGAATAACAGAGCAAGCCTAAAAGAAGCAAAATAAGGATATATTACTGGGTGTATACCCCAGAGAAATTAAATCAGTATATTATAGTGATATTTGCATTCTCATGTTTATTGCACACTATGGTACAATGATATGGAAATAATCAATGTGTTGATGAATATATAAAATGTGAGATACACACACCAGAACATTATTCAGCCATTACAAAAACAGAACTTTGTCATTGTGGAACAGAATAGAACCAGAGTTCCTTATGTTAAGTGAAATGAGTCACACACATAAAAATCAAATAATGGATATTCTTCCTAACATGTGGGAGCTAAAAAGATTCCTTCATAGAAAGACGAGTAGAAAAGTCACTAGAAGCTACAAATTGGGATGGGATATAGAGAACAGTTGAACAACAACTACACAGCTAGAGAAGAGAAGTAAGTTTCTGTGTTTATAACACAGTATGGTGAAAACACTTTACAACAAATGATATGCTTCATAAAGAAGCAGAAACAAGCATTTGGAAGGAGCCCAACACACACACACACACACACACACACACACACACACACACACACACACACACATGCATTAAAGCTATGGTAATACTACTTACCTAAAATTGTCATTATCACACAATGCAAGTGCATATTGAATGATCACATTGTGTGCCATAAACATATGATATTCATATGTCCGCTGACAATTTTAAGACGTCTAAGAAAGTAGGTTAATTCAGAAAGTGGGTTAAATTGACAAATAAAATCTTGTATCTTTGAAAACCACTCAAAGATGAAGTAAATTATAGTTAAACTTAATTAAAAGTGGAAAATATACAAATAAATGAAAAGAAGTAACTTTTGCTATACAGGAAAAATTGTAAGCATCATTTTGTACACATATTTACAGAAGTCTAAAAAAGAAGATAAAATGGGGGTTTCTTACAAAAAAGATAGTTGAAAAATTACTTGGTAGAGAAAAGAAGGTTAAACAGGCTGATCTTTGTTATTAAAGTGGAAAATATTCTCAAGAAGCTATTTCCTATTAAAACATCTAGCTCAGAGGGATTCGCAGAGCAATTTTACATCACTTTTACAGAGCAGATGGTTCTAATGAGACACCCATTTGAAATGAAGGAAATTTTCCAAATCTTTTTCAGAAGCAAGAATATGACTAAGCCCATAAAATTTGTTGGACCAATATCAGTTATGAATAATAATACCCCAAACTCAGTAAAACAGTCATAAATGGTATTGAAACCCACACTGTATTTTTAAGAGTTGTGTATTCCAACCTAGTGAGTTTCAATCCAGAAACACTATTGTGACATTTGTTCTCCATTCTGCAATGACTTTCAGTGCTATGCAGTTAAGAGAGCTCGAGGATTCAGAGATTGCCTAGAAACATTTTTTTCTTCAATTTCAGTCACTAGTGACTGCTTGCCCAAATCTTTCACATTCCAGATATATGTAAACGTAGCTCTAGAGGTAAACCTTGGTTGCAAGTTGCTATGATAATCTTGGAAATCAGATAAATAAAATTATTTGTACCCATACCATCCTTATTGCTGATGTGTCCAAGCTGCATATAAAAGTAAGCAAAAAAACATAAAATGAAGTTGTCCAATAATCATTGCTTATTTAAATGGATAACTGATTTATAATTACAAAATAATCATAGCAAAATGTTTTTGAGCCAACTGAGGCTGACAGATATAATTCTACACAGGATGATGGGAAATCTATATCCTTGGGTTTCAAGAATGTTTGTTTCTGTTCATTGCATTCTAACGTGGCCCATGGTCCTCTCTAATTCTCTTGGATCTGTTTTATCATTGAAGGTAGCCTTCCCTCAGCTTCAGGATTTTTTTCACTTCTGATGGCCTGAAATCATGTTGCCAGAAATCAGTCTCTCATCTGGAACTATACTTCTCCAGGGGTGCCCTTACCTAGCGACTAATTTGAAAACAATAGCAGCAGCAGCAGCAATAATAACAAGAATAAAACTGCACAAACACAAAGAAAAAATAAAAGCAGACAAACAACAACAACAAAGCTTAACATGCAGACTCTTTGCTCCTTTGAGGACTAACATGCTGGTCAGAGTTCCTCTCTGCAATTAACTGTTCTTTTTTTTTTTTTAACACATTTTTATTGAAAAATAAAATAATTCATATTACATCTCATTTGCTATCCCGTCCCATGCATCCTCCCATTCCTCCCTCCCTCCCGCTTTCACCCCATCCCCCTTCCCTATGACTGAAGGGGACCTCCTCGCCTGAATATGATGCTAGGGTATCAAGACTCTTCTTGGTAGTCTGCTACTCTTCCTCTGAGTGCCATCGGGCCACCCCGTCAAGGGGACATGGCTAAATATGGGGCACAAGAGTTCATGTGAAAGTCAGTCCCCAGTCTCCACTTAACTGTGGAGAATGTCCTGTTCCTTGGCTAGATCTGTGTAGGGGTTTGATGATGACTGCATGTATTGTCCTTGGTTGGTGCCTTAGATCAAGCAGAACCCCTGGGCCTACCTCTGTCCATCATAGTGTTCTTCTTGTAGGTTTCTCAGACCTTCTGGATCCTTCTATTTCCCAATCTCCTATATTTTTCTCACCTAGAGTCCCAATAGGAGGTCCTCACCTCTGTCCCACTTTCCTGGTAAGTGAAGACTTTCATGAGACCTGCCCCTTGGGCTAGTGTCCAGATATAAGTGAGTATATACCATTTGAGTCTCTCTATTTCTGAGTTAGCTCACTCATGATCATTTCTAGTTCAATCCATTTGTCCACAAATTTTGGAAGTTCCTTGTTTTTAATAGCTGAGTATTATTCCATAGTGTAAATGTACCATAGTTTCTTTATCCATTCTTCTACTGAGGGACACTTAGGCTGTTTCCATGTTCTGGCTATTATGAATGAGGCTTCTATCAACGTGGTTGAGCATATGTCCCTGTTGTATGGTGGCGCATCTCCTGGGTATATTCCAAGGAGTGGAATAGCTGGGTCTTTAGGAAGCCCTATTCCCAGTTTTCTGAGACAGTGCCAGAAAGATTTCCAAAGTGACTGCACTAGTTTGCATTCCCACCAGCAATGAAGGAGTGTTACTCTCTCCCCATATCCCTACCAGCATGTGGTGTCACTTGAATTTTTGATCTTAGCCATTCTGATGGGTGTAAGATGGAATCTCAGAGTTGTTTTGATTTGCATTTCTCGGGTGACTAAAGATGTTGAGCATTTCTTTAAGTGTTTCTCAGCTATTTGATATTCCTATGTTGAGAATTCTCTGTTTAATTCTCAGCCTCATTTCTCAATTGGATTATTTGGTTTGGTGGTGTTTAATTTCTTGAGTTCTTTATAAAGTTTGGATATTAGACCTTTGCCAGATGTAGAGTTGGTGAAGATATTTTCCCAATCTGTAGGCTGTCGCTTTGTTCTGTTAACAGTGTCTCCTGCCTTACAGAAGCTTCTCAGCCAATCCATGCCCTTCATGTTAGCCACAAGCAATTTAAAATATCTAGGAGTAACTCTAACCAAGAAAGTGAAGGACTTGTTTGAAAAAAACTTTAAATCCCCGAAGAAAGATATTGAAGGTTACTTGAGAAGTTGCAGGAATTTCCCTTGTTCGTGGATTGGGAGAATTAACATAGTAAAAATGGCCATCCTACCAAAAGCAATTTACAGATTCAATGCAATCCCTATCAAAATACCTACACAATTTTTAAAGAAATTGAATGATCAATTCTTAACTTTATATGGAAAGACAAAAAACCCAGAATAGCTAAAACAATCTTATACAATAAAAGTTCCTCAGGAGGAATCTCCATACCTGATCTCAAGCTGTACTATAGAGCAGTAGTAATTAAAACAGCATGGCATGGCACAGCAACAGGCTGGTTGATCAATGGAATTGAATTGAAGACCTAGAAATGAATCCACACACATATAGTCATCTGATTTTTGACAAAGAGGCCAAATCTATTCAATGGAAAAAGGATAGCTTATTCAACAAATGGTGCTGGTCTAATTGGATGTCTACATGTAGAAAAATGCATTTAGACCCATACTTGTCACCATACACAAAACTCAAGTCCAAGTGGATCAAATACCTCAACATAAAACCAGAGACACTAAATCAGTTAGAGAATAAAGTGGGGAAAAGCCTGGAACACATTGGCACAGGAGACAACTTCCTGAACAGAACATCAACAACCCAGGCCTTAAGGTCAACAATTAATAAATGCAATCAACTGTTCTTAATAAGACTTTGCCTGAAACCTCTCCTTTGTGCCCTGACCTTTTCTTTGACAATTCCTGCCTAGTTTCTTCCAATTCTTAACTGCAGAATTACTACTTTTGCACATTCATTGTTATCTTGTAATCTACTGAAAGGGATCTCAAACTCCAATACTATTTCCAGCTCAAGTTTAAGAATTTAAACTGTGGGAAAAAAAAAACACTGATTTCATAGAAATACAGAGGCAATTCTTTATAGACTCATTCAAATAGGGAACAAGTACAATTTCCTTTAATAGCCAATGGTGAGATGGAATGAGTCACTGGGTCACAGTGCCCACCAAAAGAGATTAATCTCAGTATGGTGTCAATCTTTCTGCACATAAATAGATGTAAGCATGGGGCAGTTGGAAAATATACTAGGTTTTATCAAAGGCAGAAACAGGAACTAAAAGAAAGAGCTTATTAATAATGCCTTTCCAAAAACACAAGAGAAAAATGTGGGTAGGAAGGGGAGAATAATGAAACAATTTTCATTCCTTCCAGACTTCCCATTATCTCTCTTCACTTCATTTCAGGAGGAGCATCTCTTTTAGTGGTTTCTATGGTATCAATGTGGAGAGTTAAATAGAGAAATAAATTGACACTTTCTAAAAACTTTAAAAACTGAAGATCAGCCAAGAGAAATAGATCAGGCATTATACCTTAAATAATATATGGGATGAGAATTTAGCTCTAACTTTTGAACTTGTGGAAACAAACAGTAAACTCTAAGTCCACCAAAGGCAACTAGGCACTCAAATATGGAAGACAAAGGTGGGCAATCATTAATGAAAGACAGAATATTAGCAGAATATGTAGGGCATACACCCTAATAATTGTAGCACATGAAATAGTTGCAGTGTTTATGACTGTAACACTGAAAGCTACCTGTGCATATCTGTTAAATGGCCATAGCCCTGGTTTATTTACTTACGAAAGATACGTATCCTATGATTTGGCACCTAGTGGGTGCTAAATACCTACATTAAAAAATTCTAATAGAATAATTAGAGTATTGCCTTAGGGGCTGGAGACTTTGATCAGTGAGTGATTAAGAATGCTGGCTGCTTTTTCAAAGGACCCAATCTGATTCCTAGCCCCTCATGGCAGCTCATAACCACCTGTAACTCCAGTCCCAGAGTAGCCAGTGCCTTCCTTTGGTCTCCTCCATCTGTTCACATACATAGTGTCAAGACACACATACAGGCTATTACATTTTAAATATTTTAAAAATCAAGTATTATTTTAATTATAAGAATATGGGGAACATGTGTTTTAAATCATGATTGTCATGGAAAATTTGAGAGGTATGTATTTGGAAAAAATAAAACATAGTCTCTCTCACAAAATCTAGTGCTAGTCTTAGGTCTTAGGATAAATTAATATGGACTTGGATATTCTCATTTAGCATGGCTAGATAGCAGAGTCAAAAATATTATGGTAACCTAAATTAGATGCAAAACAGGGGAGATTTTAAAAACAAAAATTATGGAGTTATTATAATTCCATAGATATCTTTGCAGCTAAGTAGAATGAGCTTACTAAAATATGACAAGGAAGTAGAATGCTGAAAGAGAAAGATTTTTTATGTAGCTATATTTTTATATACACATAACAGATGGAGAAGAGGAGACATATTTAGGCATTAAACAACATTAAATAATAGTATTTAATTAGGAGTGAAGTGTACTGCTGTCATCTCTGTCTGAGTCTCCATGTTCTATCACCTGCTCCCTATATTTCCCTGACAGATTGTAACTCTAAGCTCTTTTTCACAAGTTTCGTGTGTTTTTATTGGATATGTACACCTGAAATAATAGTGCACATAACACAATCAAAAGAGAGATTGGCAGTCAATTTGCTAACTCACAGCACAGTAGATTTTTATTCACTTATATAGTGTGATCTGATTCTAATAATAAAATTCAATCTTGTGGCTATCTATTCAAGTCCAGTGAGAAATAGTAGAATGACAGAATTATAAGCTTATCATTCCTAATAAAATAAATTTGGGTTGTAGAAATGATTCAGTGGTTAACTGCACTTGTTGTTCTTGCTCCCAAATTCATTGCCCAGCATCCACGCATTGACTCATAAGCATTAGCAGCATCACTTCTAGGTGATCTGACATCTTCTTGTGACCTCCACAGGCACTAGGCACCTAGAATATTGCACATATACACATGCAGGCAAAACACTTATACACAGAATAAAAATGAGTAATTCTAAAAAGAATTTTAAGCAAAAATTGAAATGTTCACATGGACTAATTCACATCAACCCTGAAACATAGTTCTTAACACTGTTGTATGGATGAAAAAGCCCTCAAAGCTCTCAAAAAGGAAATGGCAACTTTGTATTTTCCCAGGATTTAAAATTTCTGCTTCAGCACAAATATCTTAGCAATGTTGAATTCATTTGTAGAAAGGTATTGTATAACAGTATTATTGTAAGCTATGTTACTAAAATTCTCTTCTTTTTAATTAGTCAATATTTTCTTTTCTTCTTTCATAAAAATTGTTAATATAACTAATTATTTCTTCAAGTGTTCTGCTAATATATTTGACTTCTTTTAGAATGAAATTTTCAGCACTGGCTTTCTGCCAGCAAGAAGAAAATTTAACACAAAAAATAATTAGAAGGATGGGAATATTCAATTACACACCCACAGGATTTTTCAAGGGGAGACACACCACAAAACCAAGCTGACTGCGAAGGTCAGTCTAGAGGGTTTTTTTTTTTCCCTCATACAATCTAAAGCAGTTGATCCTTGTCAGACTTAAAAATTGGTGTTTGTAAGAAACAAGGAAATTTATATTAGAGGGTTATACATGCTTCTACATTTAGGCACAGCCAGCCTTCCGCATACATTGCTTCAATCAACTATGGGAAATTCTCTTGTGTGATGGTACATGTCTAAAATCCCAGTACATGGGAGTTGACAGTGGTTGTGAGCCACCTAACATGGGTGCTTGGAATTGAACTCAGACCCTTTTCTAAGCAATTAAAATAACTTACTCTAACTCTCAGAATGGTCATGTCATTCTGCTAGGTGGAAAAATAACTGTAAGTGCCTTTGCATTATGACTGTTTCAAAAATTACCAATTACGTAAAAAGGAATAGAAAAGATTCTGTTTATTATAAAGAAAAGAAACAAATAGGAGTGGCAATAAAACATTTAAGGAATATAAAAAATAAAAATTAGGGCTGGGGAGATGGCTTAGCAGTTAAGAGAACTTGCTGCTCTTTGAGATGACCCAGGTTTGATTCCCAGCAGCTACAGGGTTGCTCACAATTGTCTGCAATAGTTGAAAGGGATGCATTTCTATCTTTCATCTTTTGATCTTCTTAGGGTCTAGCAAACACATGGTGTGGGCATACATGTAGAAAATACATTTATATACATAAAATAAAATAATTCAAAAAGTAAATATTTATACTTTGCTGTCCCTTGAACTCTTTAGTCAGGCCCATGGTACTGCCTGCCTTCCCAAGGAGCTTGCAGGGTTCCAAGAACATTCATGTCCACCTGGAGCACAGCCATCAGAGGTGAGAAGCATGCGGTTCCCAAAGGTCCATAGTCAGGCCCAGTGCTCTGCCTGCCTCCCTGAGGAGTCCTGCCAGCATCAAGAACATCCTGGCAATACCAGGAACAACCACATGGCTAAAGCCAGAATAAGTACACAATCAACAAGAGTCAGAGAAATATGACAATACCAGTGCTTAGCTATCTATCTTGCTACAACAAGCCCTGGATATCTGAACACAATATAAGAATAAGAAGATAATGTTAAATCCAATCTTATTATGATTATAGAGCCCTTTAAAGGGGAAATGAATGAAACCCTCAAGTAAATACAGTAAAATAAACCAAGCAGATGAAAGAAATGAATAAAACTGTTCAAGATCTGAACACAGAAATAGACGCAATAAGGAAAACACAAACTGAGGGAATCCTGGAGATGGAAAACCTAGAAAAGAGAACAGAAACTACAGACACAAGTATCACCAACAGAATACAAGAGATGCAAGGGAGAATCTCAGGCGTAGAAGATACAATTAAAGTAATATATGATTCAAAGAAAATGTTAAAAGTCTAAAAAGTTCCTGACACAAAACATCCAATAAATTGTGGACACAGTGAAAAGACAAATCCTAAAAATAATAGGAATAGAAAAATGAGAATAAATAGATGTTTCACATGATTGGAAGGGAGAAACATATAGTATGTTTGCTTCAATACATTAGAGACATTTCTTGAGCTCTTGTATAAAAGAATCTTTAACTATGATGTTTCATGCTATCATGTATGAAAATGTTACTACAGCCAAATATGATCATGCCATGGAACCAAGAGATGTCTGTATCCTTAGAAATTTTTAATGGTTTTATTCTTTATTTTTGTCATCTTTGAACATTTTCTCTTTCTGTTTAAGATCAGTGTAGGCTTTTATACTTGCATAACACTAGGGTTTTTTTTAATTAATTTATTCACTTGACATCCTGGGCATAGCTCCCTCCTTCTTCTCTTCCTAGTACCACCCTCTTTCCCTTTTCCCTCCTCCCCTTCCCCTATTCCTCAGAAAAAGGGAGCCCTCCTACCTACCCACCCTAGCACTTCAAGTTGCATCAGGACTGAACATATCCTCTTCCTCTGTGGGAAGTCCCACCAGGGGGAAGTGATCGAAAAGCAGGCAACAGGGTCCATGTCAGAGACAGACCCCATTCTCCTTACTAGGGAACCGACATGAAGCCTGAGATGTCCAATGACTACATCTGTGTAGAAAACCTAGGTCTAGTCCTTGATTGGTGCTTCAGACTCCACAGGCTTCTCTGGGCCATGGTTTGTTGGCTCTGTTGGTCTTCTTGTGGATTTCTTGTCACCTTTAGGTACTTTCATCCTTCCCTCAACTTTTCCACAAAACTTCCTTTGCATCACTCAATGTCTGGCTGTGAGTCTCAGCATCTGTTCAAACCACTGCTTGTGTGAAGCCTCTTAGAGGACTACTCTGATAGGCTTCTGTCTGCAAGCAGAGCAAAGTGTCATTAATAGTATCATAGCTCTCTTCCACGGGGTGGGTCTTAGCTGGGTCAGGCACTGGTTGGACATTTATTCATCCTCTGTTCTATCTTTATCCCTGTAAATCTTGTAGGCAGGGCAGATTTTGGATCAAAGTTTTGTGGATGGGTTGGTGTTCTCCCTCCACTAGGAGTCTTGTCTAGTTAGAGGGTGTCTATTTCAGTCTCCGTGGCCCCTGCTACTAGAAGTCGCAGCTAGAGTCCCCCTCTTTGAACCTAGAAGCCTATCATGACTTAGGTCTCACCCACAGAATTCTATTGTCTCTTCCCCTTGTGTAGATAATGAGCAAGTCCTGAGAGAAAGTTAAATAGCCAAACTCACAAAACTATTTCTGTCTTGAGTCTCATGATTGATGTTGGAAATGCAATTAATAACACAAGCTCAGTTCAACATGGCATTCATCAGCCAGTGACCACATTCGCAATTCAGTCTTGACCAAATAGGAAATGATAGTTATGGCTTCCTCATGGGTAGTGTGACACTTGGACCACTTATAAACTACCAGTACATTACTTTGCAAACAAGAATGGGAAATTCCAGAGTATATCTTTTGTCAAATGAGCAAATAGCTTCTAATACTTTTTATATCCTTTCTTTCTTTTAGCTACTGATTTGTACTTGAGAGATAAATCAATCTTGGTGATTTGAATATGTTCACTGTAAGAAAATTTAAGTTGTTTTATAAGATCTTTTTTGTAACAATGTATCTAGAACACAGGGCCTGGAATACCCAGGGCCTTGCTATACCTTCAACTCAATGATTTACTTTAGGGGGAGAAAACATATGTTTTAAATATTCTTTTTTGTCACATAACTTGTATTTTCTACAAAGGAAACAAACATATTTATTGAATGATCATAGTCATTTTCACTGCAAAATGTTTATCTTTTACCTCCTAATTGAAAAATTATCCATTATTATGTTAATTACTTCTTTCACTGCACACTTCTTTTCTTTCAGCTATTCATACCTGTTTTCCCACAGGAAATAAGAAAAGTCTCATTAGATGGGTCATGAGCTCACTTTGTCTTTAAGTGCTCTTTTCACATAACGACTGTCACAGATAAGTCTTTAGAGATACACAGCTATTGTCATAGATAAGTCTTTAGAGAGCCAGACAAGCCTCTTTTTCAACATCTCATTTGTTTCTTTGGGCCCCTGCTTTCTTCAGATGTACAGTGCTCAGAGTCAGGTTTTTGTTGTTGTTGTTGTTGCTGTTGTTGTTGTTTTGGGGTTGGGTGTTTGTTTTTTATTCATTTTGGGTTTTCAGAACAGTGTTTCTCTGTGTGGCAAAGGCTGTTCTGGAACTCTCTCTGTGTAGAGCAGGCTGACCTTAAACTCAAAGAGAGCTACCTGCCTCTGCCTCCAGAGTGCTAGGACCAAAGGTATGCACCACCATCATCCAGTGTCCCAGTGTCAGTTGTTACAACACCTTATTCTGTGTCACAGCATAGCCTGCATTTGGATGACAGCTGAGGATGGCTAGAAGCATGACAAAACATGCTATATGGAGTGAGTTCCATTTCTGTGGATATTATTTTTGAGTTGAGTTCATTATTGTGGGTTCTATCAGCAGTAGGGATGCTGGCCTGAGTTTTCTTCTGCCTTTTGGGGAAGACAGCTGAGGAAGGCTTTGCCCAGGGAACCAACCAGTCATGCAGAAGGCCTCCTTTTCAGAGAGGGAGAGTTCAGGTCTCATCTCCCAGGCCGGAGGAGCACAGGGTAGTTGGCACTGAGCTAAAATAAAACACCAGGAATATGCATTTCTTCCAGAAGGGGAAGGGATCCCCGGACATAAGAAAAAGCTAGCAATAGAAATGGATGGATCTTTACCAAATTCATTCTATGAGGCCATAGTCATGTTGATACCTAAGCCCGACAAAGACCCAACAAAAAAGGGAACTTCAGAACAATTTCTCTTATGAACATTGACATAAACATACTCAATAAATACTCACAAAATGAATACAAGAACATATCAAAGTTATCATTCACCGTGACCAGGTAGGCTTCATTCCTGTCATGCAGGGATGATTTAATGTATGGAAATCCATCAATTTAATCCACCATATAAACAAACTGAAAGAAAAAAAAACACATGATCATCTCCTTAGATGAAGAAAAAGCATTTGACAAAATCCAACACCCTTTCATGGTTAAAGTTTTGAAGAGATCAGGAATACAAGGCATATACCTAAACATAATAAAGGCTATATACAGCAAGCCAAGAACCAACATCAAAGTAAATGGAGAGATACTCAAGGAAATCGGGGACCAGACAAGGCTGCCCACTTTCTCCATATCTCTTCAATATAGTTCTTGAAGTTCTAGCCAGAGAAATAAGACATCAAAAGGAGATCAAGGGGATCCAAATGGGAAAGGAGGAAGTCAAATTATCCCTATTTTCAGATGATATGATAGTGTATATAAGTGACTCCCAAAATTCCACCAGAGAACAGATAAACACTTTCAGCAAATTGGCTGGATACAAAATTAACTAAAAAAAAGTCAGTAGTCTTCCTATATACAAATGACAATCATGCAGAGGAAGAAGCACACAAGCAATATAAAATGTCTGGGAGTAACTCTAAGCCAGAAAGTGAAGGACTTTTTTTCAAAAAAAGCCTTTAAATCTCTGAAGAAAGAGATTGAAGATGACAACCTAAGATGGAAGGATCTCTCTTGTTCATGGATTGAGAGAATTAACATAGTAAAAATGGCCATCTTACCAAAAGCAATTTACAGATTCAATGCAATTCCTCTCAAAATACCTACACAATATTGTAAAGATATTGAAAGATCAATTCTCAACTTAATATGGAAAAAACAAAAAAACTAGAATAGCTAAAACAATCCTATACAATAAAAGAGCCTCCAGAGGAATCTCCAAACCTGATCTCAACCTATACTATAGAGCAACAGTAATTAAAACAGCATGGTACTGGCACAGCAACAGGCTGGTTGATCAATGGAATTGAATCGAAGACCCAGAAATCAATCTACACACATATGGTCACATGATTTTTGACAAAGAAGCCAAATTTATTCAATGGAAAAAGGATAGCACATTCAACAAATGGTGCTGGTCTAACTGGGTGTCTACATGTAGAAAAATGCAATTGGACCCATATTTGTCACCATGCACAAAACTCAAGTCCAAGTTAGAAGAAAAAGTGGGGAAGAGCCTGGAACACATAGGCACAGGAGACAACTTGCTGAACAGAATGTCAATAGCCCAGGCCTTAAGGTCAATAATTAATAAATGGGACTTCATGAGGCTGAGAAACTTCTGTAAGGCAGAAGATACTGTCAACAGAACAATGTGACAGTCAACAGACTGGGAAAAGATCTTCACTAACCTTTCATCTGACAAAGATCTAATGTCCAAAATATATAAAGAACTCAAGAAATTAAACACCACCAAACCAACTAACCCAATTAAGAAATGGGGCTCAGAATTAAACAGAGAATTCTCAACAGAGGGATTTCAAATGGCTGAGAAACACCTAAAGAAATGCTCAATGTCTTTAGTCATCAGATAAATGCAAATCAAAACAACTCTAAGCTTCCATCTTACACCCATCAGAATGGCTTAGATCAAAGTGACACCACATGCTGGAGAGGATGTGGAGAAAGAGGAACACTCCTTCATTGCTGGTGGGAATGCAGACTAGTACAGCCACTTTGAAATTCTATCTGGCACTGTCTCAGAAAATTGGAAGTAGAGCTTCCTCAAGACCCAGCTATTCCACTCCTGGGAATATACCCAGAAGAGGCTCCACCACACAACAAGGACATATGCTCAACCATGTTCATAGCAGCCTTATTCATAATAGCCAGAACCTGGAAACAGCCTAGGTGTCCCTGACATTAATGTATAGACATTATTCAATGCTGTCATTGTCCTGTTAACCATCTTATCCACCCGGAAATGTATACCCTTTCTTCAATTGTAAGACAAAAGAAAACAAGATACTTATAATTATTTAATTTGACCCCTTCTAAGTTGAATCTTGATTTTTTTCTTTCAGAGAGTAATCTTTATATAGGACTTCTCTTCAAAATGGATAAATAAAGGTTTACCATTTGCAGGATTGGAAGGGGACTGTGTTGTTAAAATAAGTCCAAGTGGAAAATCTCTATGATATAGGGTACATGATGTGAAATCATGGCAGAAGTAGTCCACAGTAAAGGTAGGTAAATAGAATCTAGCTAGACTAAAACCCTCTTAAAGGAAATTTAAGATTTAGCTTTTTAAGCTAAGAATGATGAAAAGCTACTGTTTTAGGAGTTTGGAGGTAATATGACTAATGCAATGTTTTAAAAGAAATAAAGAGGAATGTTATGAATGCATACGTAGTGACAAAACATTCCACTGAATTATGACAGCCTGAATTGATGTGACAACAAAGAATGTCATGGAGAGAATGTGGAGATAAGTGGGCAGAAGATACTAGCATTATCACTCTCACTATTTCTTAAGTACTCTATCTCTCTGTTTTTATTGTTTTGTTTTTTAATTTTAGGTAGGCTTTCACCATGTAACTCAGGCTACCTGTGTAGACTAGGCTGGCTTCAACCTCACAGAATTCTATCTGCCTGTTTCCTGAGTGCAGAGATTAAAGGTGTGCACCACCATGGCTGGCCCAATTTCTTTATTTTAGTAATACTTTCTAATTTAAATATAGTTATCTTAAGAGCCTCATCAACTTGTGTAGGGAATATGCATTGTTAATATACTCCCTGCACTATTGTGTGTGTGAAAATATGTGAAAAATTTAAAGCTTGTTTCCAGTACTTTAACTTCTTTCTGTGAACAACTAAGTTGTCTCATTTGACCTCTATATTATCTGTCCAGTTAATTTAGCAAGCATAGGAGTCCCTTTCAGGGCTTTTCTGGGTAAAGTTGTTGGAGACTGTCTGGCTGTAGTGGCTTTTCTGAAGAATGAGGTAAGACATGTTTCATATTTGACCATTTATGTCACAGCTGGGTGGATTAGTGCTGAGGATTCAAACCTCTGTGTTCCTACTTCCTGGCTCTTTGGAAGAGAGTAAATAACAGCACTTCCTGTAAAGGGTGATGAGAATTCATGAGATCAGCAGGGTATCTCAGGGACTCAGTGACAAAGAGGCAGAAAGAGGTCTTTTCCAGAAGCTGGAGTGATCCCTATAGCCTTCTAACTGTGTTCTCAGAAAGGTGAATAGGAACTCCTTGCTTCAGTCTGTATTAGAAAGAACCTTCTCTCTTTTCCTGGTGATTGGCATCATGCTACAGAGAAGACACTTTTCTTCTTGGAGCCTGGTTTCTATAAGTTCACCTGCGAAATCTGAAGTTCCCAGTTGTTTGTGCTACCACACAGACTACAATGAAACATGCGTGGTCATCAAGGTCATCTCTAAACCACTCATAAGCCTTTCCAAATCAAACCAAAGCACGCGCACGCGCACACACACACACACACACACACACACACACACACACACACTTTGACTTATTGGTCATCTATTCCACTAGAAATCTGGACTAAACAAGGCAAAGCAAAACAAAACAAGACCTGTATTGAAGTTGGTGTCTTCCAGGATGCTTTCCTTAAAGTGGACAAGTCTTTTGATCTTTCATCTGTACTAAAATCTCTCTGAATCGAGCAATATTATATAGGTTTTTGTTTAAGACAAATCATATAATGAGGATCATGTGACTCTCTGCCTGCAGCCATTTTTTAAATGACTTATTTGTATTTAAGTGTGCATAAGTGTGGGCAGATGGGTATGTGTGTATAGATGTCTGAAGAGGCTATGAGAGGGCATTAGATCCTCCTCCGGAATTGGGATTACAGGTGGTTGTGAGTACTGGGAACTGAATTCAGGTCCTCTGAAAGAGCAGTAAGCACTCTCAGCCACTGAGTAATCTAGCCCCTCAACAGATGTTTTATAAATGTAGTAATGATATTTTAAACATGATCCATGGTTAGTAAGCAAATTAATAAAGCACGTGCAGGCAAACATATAACTTGTAGCTAGCAGCTAAGAAATGTGGCCACATTCACACCAGAAATTGATTTTCCTCTCAAGCTGTTTGCCAATTTTTTATTGATTAGTTGCTGTCAAGCAAGATATTATTGATCTGTGTCAAGTGCTTAAGGAGTCCTCAAGAAATATTTGTAGATTTTGATGAATTACAAAACACAGTGTGGTTATAACAGACTAGTTTATTCAGCTTTCACTATTTACATGTCCTAAATAACTTTGTGTATCTTTATTTATTAACTCATATCATCTAGATAGTGAACCCTCTGTGATGCCCAAATAAGTTTTAATATGAGGTAGTTTTTACTTTCATGATGAAGCATCCTATATAGTTAACATACCTTAAGTTTTAACATCCTAGTTCTTAGGTTGATCAATAGAAATAATCTTGAAGATGCATAGTTGAAAGTGTAAAGTAGATATGGCCATAATTTTCTTCTTCTGTGAATGCAATTGCCTCCTATTTTAAGCAAAATCACTTTGAAAAGATAAGAAAATTGAATACTGTCTCTCTCTGCATACAGAAATAAGGAGTACCGGCACTCTAAATGGAGCCAAGAGGAAGGTATGCAAGAAGCAATGATGACATGAGGGCAAAAATTATGTCTGCAAGATTAACTAACTGGCTCACTGCTACTATTGCTAGAAGCATAGGGAGTAACACTAAATGTTAAGTAAGGAAAAATAAGAAACTGCCTAAAGAAGCATTCTGTGGAAGAGCTAAAGGCCTATAAAATTGGACAGAAAAAAAATCCACTTTTCTATTACCTAGTACAAATATAATGGAAGATTTTCTTTTTCTTTTCTACATTTGAATAAGACTAGAGAGGCTCAGGTGTCCCTGAAAGGCTTGGAATTGAGATTATTATGTAGAGATGACAGCTAAAGAAGTCTCAACCTGGAGTCCATCTTAATTGGATTCAGCCTACAGGACCACATAGTATTATCCCAATATGGTTTCAAAAACTTTCTGCTTTCATGAGAATACCTGTTCTCTAAGATTACCTCCTGCATGTCAGCCTGGGACTTTATGAGATGAAATGTTTTGTAATCATTGCTGCTCAAATGTGGACACAGCTGTATTGGGAAAGCAGGGAATTGGGTAGCCAAGGTAGAGTGAGGAAACAATAGACCGTAGCTCATTGACAGGTGTTTTACAAAACGTTTTATATGCTTCTCACTTGTTGTGATAAGGAAGAGCTTTCACAAATCCAGACACTAATGTTCCATGTAGATTCTGGTGAGAGAGACTTCAGACCTAGAATTTGAATTGTAAATAGTTCCAGCATGCACATCTCTAATCTACATCCTGTTACACACGTGGGGAGCTTAGGACATTCATTAGTCTGCAAGCACCAGGATTGATGGTGCAAGTCCTTGATCCTGAAGGATTAAGACATGCAGAACTCTGTGAGTTTGAGATTAGTCTGATCTATATAGAGAGATCTAGGACTGTCAGTGTTATGTGGTAGAATGCTTCTTAAAGGAAGAGAGGGGGAGAGAGGGAGATTAGGGGAGAGATAGGTAGATAGATAGATAGATAGATAGATAGATAGATAGATAGATAGATAG
>OU015760.1:11483114-11527501 GCA_907169655.1 Acomys percivali | reverse complement strand
TAGATAGATAGATAGATAGATAGATAGATAGATAGATAGATAGATAGATAGATAGAAAGAGTTCTGATTTGAACCAGGATTTCCACACTTTAAAGTAAGCATATTTGTCAACAAAGATGGAGAATGCATATAATGAGTGTATGAATGGCTAGTTGGCTAACTTGACTTATACTAGTGATACACTAAGGTAAATAACCTGCGGGCCCTTGTTTACTTTCAATGCAGGCCCTATAAACATTGAGTCAGGCTTGCTTGACACTGGTTCTTCCTGGCAGAGTTCATCTGACCAATTCCTGGAGTAGTTCTCTTATGTAACAGCAAGAATTTTAACAGGTAATCTGGTCCTGACTCTCCAACTGTTTTACTGGAAGGCCTTAAGATGTCATTTGCCTTAAGTCTCAGTTTTCCCATTTGTGAGACAAGAAGATTGAACAGAATTAACTAAATGTTCCTTTAAGTCCATCATAAAATAGAACCCTCAAAGAGTACATCAAAGAGAAAACTATTTTTCTGTTTTTGGGGTAGAAGATACAGTGTAATTTTTAGTCCTTTTGAGCCGCCAGAGTAGAACCTCTGTATATGAGTTATAAATATACAATGAAGTTCTAGATTTCAATGATGCATGCATGTGAATATTTCCTATTCTTATTTCCAATATTTTCTATATGCATGCTTAAGACCCTTCTTAAAATTTCACCCAACTATTGATGCAAAACCAGACAGTTTCTATGAATCAATTTCTTAATGATTCTTGGAAGTTTCCATACTAGGATGCTACTTCAATGTCTGTCAGAGAGTGATAAATTCTTTAACATACCACCCTGGATTTGAAGCCTCTTTTAGTAGTGAAGTGTAGTATTGGGGCATCATCTCCTATTTCCTTCAAGACTATCATATGTGCAAGGAGCAGCAGCAATGGCATGCCACATAATTACAAAAAGAGGGATGTCTGTTTCCTTCCTCTTAATTTAATTTTCTACTTTGTCCCTGGAGTATGAGGATAGAGGTAAGTATATCCTCCCTCTTATAAAGTCCAATTCAAAATCAGTGTTTCCTTCAGAATGGCTAAGGTACACAATCCACGTATCACAAAATACTTCTTGACAGTGGCCTCAACACCTCTGTCTCCTCGGGTGCTAAATGTCTAAAAGACCCTTTCCCTCGTGAATATCAACTTTGCAGATGCTCAGAGATTACTGCCTCACTAACAGACCTTAGATATGAGAACAAAACTGGGAGATGACAAGAGAAAGACTGAATTATGAGTTAGATACATAAAAATAGGATATTAAGCTGACATTCCAAGTATTTCAAAAGTCCATTTGGTACACAGTCCTTATGTATATTAACTATATTTTTATGGCTTAGACAATGGTTCTTAGAGTTTTGGTAACTGAGGAAATACTTGTAATGTGCCAGAAACCATGCTATACATTTATATGCCTTACCTTATTGATTCATTCAAATCAGGGGTTGTTAAGATCTTCTCTAATAGGCTAAATAGTAGACTATTTTCAGCTTAGGAAGTTACAATCAGTTTGTTTCACTATTGAGCTCTGAGAGCCAAAGTATAATTAAATGAGTATGATTGTGTCCCAATAAAACTTTATTTACAAAAATGGGAAACAGACTAATTTTGACCGACATGACATAATTTGGAGACTTATGCAATTCATCATGGTAAATTGTTAGTGTCTTCCTCCAACAGATGAAAGTGAAACATAAAAAGAGGCCTTTTCCTATAGACAAGAAAAGTTATGTCTCCATGGTTTCACCTTTCTTGTTAAAATTACTTGTAGAGGAAATTCGTGAGTTTCTCATTCACAGGGACTAGAAAGATGGCTGCAATTAAGAGTTCATACTGCTCTTGCACAGGGATTTCTTTTGGTTCCCAACTCCTGATCAGGTTGCCCACAAATTCCTGTAACTGTTACTATGGGAGAGAGAAAGAAACTAATAGGAGGTGGGGGTGGTAGTGGGGATGTAGAATGAATAAGAGCAAATATATCGATATACATGTATGAAAACTGTATAATGAAGCATGAACCCATTACTCTGTATGCTAATGTAAATTTAGTTTTAGGAAAAGAAAACATAAGACAGAATTTTGTTATTTTTCTATTAATTATGAACCTGCCTCTATACTTATAGTAAAGATTTTGATAATGGTGGCTGTTACTTTAGTTTATTGAGGTCCTACTATGTACCCTGTTTTTTTGTTTTGTTTTGTTTTGTTTTGTTTTGTTTTAACATAACCAAATGATAGTGCCCAGGCAGAAGCAGCACAATCTTCTCCAAAGCCTGGGGTCTTCTACTGCACTACTGGTTGTTGTTCTTTCAAGGATGAGACACAGTGTTGAGGTTTATATTCATTCTGGTATTGTGGACTTGCCTGAGGACTGGAGCCATGAAAATAAAAGACACTTTCCCTCCTAACCACAATGGCCTCTTTTCCAGTTCTGAATCTCAGTCCACCTTTTGTCCAGATCTACTGTGCTGGCTTTCTGCTGCCATTGGCTACCTGTCTTCTGACTTTCCAATTGATAATTCACTGTCCCACGAATCTGGTCCAACTACTTCTTATCACTCAACCTCACAAACCATGCCTGATTCTTCCCTCTTCTCTTCTTCATCTGAGCCTATAGTGTGAATGTCTTAATTTTTTTTTATGCTGAAGCCTCAACTTACTGGCCTTGACCTACTTTCAAGTCTGTTCTCAATAGTGAGAAGCAGTTCTTTAAGACCTGTACTAGAGGAGGAAAGATGAATTAGAACTAATGACACATACATGAAAGGGGGCCATTTTAAGGGACCTGAGAGATGGCTTAGTGGTTAAGAGCTTGTGCTCTTGCAGAGGACTCAGGTTCAGTTTCCAGCCCCCCACATGGTTGTTTGTGCACATCCATACTCCAGTTCCAGGCAATTCAATGTCATCTTCTGATCTCTATGGGCTTCAGGCACACATACATACATATATTCATGCAGATAAAATACCTATGCACATTAAAATAAAATAAACAAGTCTTAATTTTTTTGAAAAGCCATAATCAATCCTGTCATACTGTTTGCTAGCTTGAAAAGTTTTTAAAAGAATAATATATTAAGGCTCTGTGCATCAATGATGAATTAAGAAATGAACATTTCCCTCAAGATCTAACTCAGAAATCACTTTGTAAATCCCAAAGTCCTGTTTACTTACCTCGTCTGTGACCCACAACACTTTTTGTCATATCTAAGCATCAATATATCTTACACATTGACTTGCCACATCAGACTATATGGCTCATGAGGACAACAAGATTTCACTCATGTAGCTTCATTTACATGTGTGACACTCACAAGAATATTTATATGGAGAAGAACTTGAGAATTACAATGCAATTCTTTCACTGACTCACACAGTCTTCATTCAGGTTAGTAAATCCAGATATATTTATAATTTGTTGAGGAAAAGTACTTTGCTGCATAAAATATTACTACCAATGGAAAAGAAGTAATATTTTGAAGATGCTAAATTTACTTTAAATAATTTACATAGATTCCCTCAAAATATAGCTTATGTTGAAGATTGATATGACAGGATATGCTTTTTGAAGATTTATATAATCATTGACACTTTAAGTTAACCATACTGAAACTCTGAACTATGGACTTTTCCAGGAAAAAGGCTCTTTAATCTAGTCGTCTGGTAAAGGGAAGGCATTAGGAGGTGACTTACTCGGGCTTGGGCTTTTGTAATGGAGTATCATGCTAACTTACAGCAATGTGTGGAATAAACAGAAATGGGAACTAGAAAATCTAGGCAGTGAGTCTATAGCTCCTACCTAGCCTAGGAAATGACAGTCTATAAAAAGAGGCTGAGAAGGGGGCATAGGAGTGAAACAAGAGACTGTTAAGTCCCCAGATGGGATGTCCATATCACACACCTCTTCTGGAGGTGAAAGGGGATCTTTGTGAAAAGGAAAAGGAAAACCTGTGAAAACTGGAAGTGGATGGCTTCAAAGAAACTGTTTCTCAGCCTCAATAGGGCAGTTGCACATAAGAACTCATGGTGATTGTGACATTGTGCACAAGACATGCACAGGCAAAAGGTAGACAAAAGTCTCAGCAAGAAGCCCTACCCTTAGCCAAGGAGCTAGTGCCATTTGATAACTGCTGGGAAAGGAATTGGCCCCTGGTTCCTACACTCCAGAACAGACCTCCCACTGGAGAGTATTTGAGCAAGAAAAACTGTACTCTATGGGTTATAGGTCCAAAAGAAAAAAAGAGTGAAAATGAAGTGGAGTCTGTAGGGAAGTGAGGGTAGGATCTGGGAGAAGCTCAGCTAGATCGAATGTGATAAAAAATGCACTGTATTGTGTTTTCAAATAATTAATAAAATATGCGTGAAATATTTGTTTTAGGCTGAAAGTGCTCACAGTTTAATATCCACAGTGAATGCGCATTGAAATTCAGGTAAAATGTGAATCAAACTGCAGGTAGTATGATTGACTGTACAATAGGCAAGTACAAATTCACAGCTTATAGGCATTAACATATCGACCTGTTTTACCTGAGTCATTTATTAGGGACAAAGAGAAATTGTGCTATTATATCTGTGAAGTTAATCAAACACAGTTGTGTGCCACATACTGACAATACTGTCAGCCCCTACTCTATTATGGATAAAAATGAACCTCCTTACTACCGTCCCTATAAGTGGGCTTATTTTCCTAACCATAATCATCCAAAGTCTCTGTAATTTAAAGCCCTAATTTTCTGCCCTTGTTTTCATAAAGATTGTTATAGCTGGCACAATACACTCCAGTGGCTAAGTAATATATGGTACCCTTGGTACTTGTAAAGATTATTTCATTAATTATAAAGAAAAACTGTAAAAGTGGCCATCCATTTTTCTAAACCCATGGAAAAGGCCATAGGTGGCCAGTTAAAATTATCTGGGTGTACATAAAATTGCCAGAAGCATTCTCAGGCAATTTGACATGTGCAGAGTTTTAAGCAGCTGGTCTTTTTCTAGCCTTCCAAGGCAGCTACACCTCTGCTTTCCATCCACACTTGCAGCATCCCAAGTGCTGCCCCCTTCTTAGTTTTGTACTCAATACTGTCTACTGACTTTCTACTATGAAAGGTGAAGATTCTGCTCTCTTAGACACTCCTTTTCCACGTATAAGGGAATAAGCATTCTTCACTCTTAGACTTGTATTTGAAATTGACCCCTGACATCAAAGTCAAGTTAGCAAAGAAAGGGGAGTAGAAGCACATTCACATATATCCAGGGAAGACATTACACGTTGGAAGAGTGCTGAACAGCTGGTTCTGAATCCCAGTACTTTTCAACAAAGAATTATAAATTCCTGGAAAAAAAAGACAAAACAAAGGAAGAAGAGTTTGGAGCTTTTAAGGACATCAGCTTGGGGTAAAAAACGATAGTTTACTTGTGAGCTGGGTAGCAAAACTTGTTCATCTCTTTTTCTCTGGTACCAGGTCAAGAAGGGTCTAAAGTTGTCTTCGGTGTTCGTGTTAGAGAGGTAGTCAGGATACAGATAGTATTTGAAAATCTGTGCCCTGCTTTTTAGGTGGGGGTGGGGGACGGGAGCCAGAGAGCAAGTGTGTGGAAAGTTGCTTTTTAATTGGCCTCAGCTGAGCCATCCTTCATTTTTGGCAGAGTCATATTCTATTCCCCCTGCACCCCAACCCAGGTCAACTTTAAAACTCACACTTTCTGTTTGCTCCTTCTCCCACCTTACTTATTGTAAGGAGCAGCCTTCCTTGTTTTTATTACTGTTACAACTTTTATACAGTTGTTTGAACCGTGCAGTTGCCATGCTTAAATTTAGTTTCTTGTAAGACTAATTATTGTTTCCCTTGGAATTAGTGGTTCTTTCTTCTCTTAAAAATGTCCTTGGCTTCTCTGTGCAAGACTTTTCCAATAGAAAAAGGGAAATAAAGGTGGAGGTGTGTGTGTCATGGTTCTTATATTTAGATTTTTTCCTTGTAACTAGCCCTACAAAATGCCTTATGTCATGGTCTCTCAAGTTTAAGTTCACTACAGAGTGTACAATAGTTTGCTCACTGTTGCCAATAACACCAGACCACAGGCCATATTTTAAGAAAAAAAAAAGACTTATTCAGGCTTATGGTCCTAGAGGAGTGCAACATCACACTAATATATAGTAACCATCCTTTGTCTGGCACAGTCCTGGCACAGAACTTTACATGGAAAGAGAAAGGACAAGTGTGGGTATCATTTCCTGTATCATTCCCTCTTCTTATAAAACCATTAGAATTTACTAATAGGGACTTCACGATAACCAATTTATCTCATCATGAAAAAAACACAAATTTATCTTACCTTAATCACCCCCATCACACTCAGATTAAGTTTCAACCCACCTAATACTTCAAAATGAAGATTAAATTTCAATGTGAACCTTGGGGGATACATTCAAACCATATCCACACTTATAGAAGGGTACATTTTATGACCTTTGCCACAGACCAAGGTGAGGATTTTGTTTGGTTTGGTTTGGTTTGGGTTTGGTTGGCTTGGTTTTTCGAGACAGGGTCTCTCTGTGTAACCTTGGCTGTCCCAGACTCGCTTTATAGGCCAGGCTGGCTTCGAACTTACAGCTGTCCACCTGCCTCTGCCTCTCAAGTGCAGGGATTAAAGGTGTGTGCCACCACACCTGGATCAAGCTAAGGATTTGTAAGTAATTTTGCTTTAGCTTTTATTTATCATTGTTATTGTTGTTAAAAATTGTATGAATGATATGTGTTTGTGAGTGCAAGTGTGAATATGCCATGGCACATGTGTGGAAGTCACAGGAAAACTTTCAAAACTAAGATATCTCCTTTTACTGTGGAAAGTGGCGCTTGAATTTAAATTGTCAGGGTGGCAAAACAAGGGCTTACTGACCCACTCCACTAGTCTCGATGAATGTGCTGCTCATGCACTCTGTTGATGCAGGAGAAACTTGAAGTAGTAAAATTGATGCTATAGAAGATTTACTAATAAATTTACTTAGGAAATAAGCTATACAAAGCAGAATTTAGCTCAAGGACTAGAAGAAAAGTATCATACTAAGAAGCTTTGTTAGAAACTGTGAGAAAGAAAATCATGTACCATAATTGAAGCTGAGGGTTGATGAGGAAATTTCTGCTAATGTTTGGACACTAATATTTATCTCCAACTAAGCTCCATTTCCATAACAAAAACAACTAACCCTGATTTAGGATTGACATCAATCCCATCCTTAAAGAATTTGCCTCTAAAAAGGCATCTCAAGGGGGCAGCACATGTTCACAACCTTCATTAAGTCGTGGTCTGCCATGAAAGTCCCCTTTGCTCTTATCAGGAAAGGACTAATTCTGCACATGGGCAAGATGTCCCAGGGAAACAACTATTCAAAAAGAACAACACTGTTATACTGAAGAAATACCCCTGACAATAACATCAATGTATAAATCTCCCATCTGTCTAAGTAGCCAGACATGCAGTTTCCTGTCTCTGTTTAAATTGGGTAAAGTGTAACCTGCAGCAAAGACATGAAAGAGCTTTAAGAACAACAGCATATATGGGATGCACATGCCTAAGGTGTATATAAGCTAGTAAAATCTTCTATTCCATGCCAGTTCCTCTTTGAACATTAGCCAGAGCCCTACAAGCACTATTAAATAGCTTCATTGATTTCTAAATATGTGAAGTGATTTCTTTCTGGGAAGGCGTATTATTTCTAAAAATATAAACCAAGTCTCTTCATCTAAGACATACTTTCCATCCCAGACAACTCCCACTTCTATTCCTGAATCATGGAAGAGAGAGAGAGAGGAGAGAGAGAGAGAGAGAGAGAGAGAGAGAGAGAGAGAGAGAGAGAGAGAGAGAGAGAGAGACAGAGACAGAGACAGAGAGACAGAGACAGAGACACAGACAGAGAGACAGAGACAGAGACAGAGAGACAGAGACAGAGACAGAGACAGAGACAGAGACAGAGAGTGAGTTCTGATTGTTAATTTGGAAGACTCTTGAGTCAGCTGGAAAACAAACTTCTCAGCATCTCTGTGAGAGAGTTTTTAGGTTGAATTAATTGAAGGGGAAGACCTTCAATGTGGGTGGCATCATTCCTTGGGTCAGAGTTCTGGGGTGAATAAAAAGGATAAGATGAGCTGAAATCTGCCATTCAACACTCTCAGCTTCTTGACTATGGTGGATACAATGCTACTTCATACTCCTGTCACTATGCCTTCTTCACAAGGATGGACTATCTTCTCAAACTGTGAAGCAAAATTAAGCCCTTCCATCCCTAAATTGCTTTTGTAATGTATTTTGTCACAAGAATGAGAAGAGTTACTTACATAATGTGCCTGTGTTTTCCACACTATGATCTTGAACAGACGCTTTCTCTGTCTATTCGAACAGCTTCCCCTTGCATATTTCATTCCATTTTGTGCATTTATATTGCATCTACTTATTTCTGTACTTATTCATTCATTCATTTATTTTATGTGCATGCACACATGCCATTGAATTCATGTGAAGGTCACAGAACAACTTTTGGAAGTTTGCTTTTTCCTTCTGCCTTGGGAGTCCAGAGGATTGAATTTAAACCCTCACACTTGGTAGCAAGCACCTTTACTTGGGGATCCACCTTTCCCATTCTAATTTGGACATTTCTACTCTTCTTCCCCTCCTTCTGCTCTCATAATCCTTTTCACTGGCAGCTTATTAGCATTAGCTAAAAAAATTACAATTGGTGCTTATATTCAGTTTACCAGATTGACATGTCTCCCAAACAAGTCTTAATCTTTTATATATAAATATATTGGTAGCCTAAGCACTCTATGAATTCACACTTGGAAGTTTGAACTGTTAAAAAAGGGGTGGTATTTAATATTCTCCTCATGGGTTTCTAAGCATAGTTATAAATGGCAAGAAAGAACAAGGGAAGAAAAATTCAGACAATCCCAGCCCTTCATACATCAGAGTAAAGTACTCCAAAGACATTGGGAAAATTGGACAGTGAGGCAGAATGGATTGTCAGGGTTCAGGCTGCAGCTCAGAGGTAGAATGTATGCTTAGCATGTGCAAAGCCCTCAGTTTGATCCACAGTGCATAGCTAAATAAATAAATGAATGCTGTCAAGATGTTTTTTTAATACTGGCTTATTTTTCCTTTTTAATAAGAAGTTGCTAGGCAGAATCACACACACAGTGACAAAGATAGTATTACCTGTGCCAACATAGGACAAGAATTACCAAACTTCAGTGGTCATGCCCTATCCCCATTCACCCAAAAGGTGACTCCATAGAGCCTATACATGAAAAAGCTAGAATTAGTGGGGGTGTTAGATTCTTTTCTATATTTCTCTGCTGCTATGATCAAAGTAGTTATCAATTCTAATACAGCTAACATTTCTGAGCAATTATTGTGTATTAGGACTTGGAATGGGCATTTATTCATATGTATCTTGTTCAGTCCCTACAATAATCAGGTCTACTGGTATAAATCACAGTGAAGCAGCATGAGATGAAGTTTGCAGGATTCAAGAAGACACCAGCACTTGCACCTCTCTCATTTGCCATGAGTAATTTGATATTTATTTTAAAGATAAACTGTTTTGAATGTCGCATCTGCACACTGACTGCCACACTATTTAATATATTCCAATAGTTTACAACCTTTTGCATAAATATCAATTAATATAAAAGATTGTAAGTTAAAATGAGACATACCATGCCTTTGGGTGACTCAAGAATCTTTCAAAGATATTTTTAGACGACAGGTAATTTAGACCTTAAAGGCTTATTTCTAAAATGAGACTCTCATGAAAGTGTCAAGCCAAGAAACCACTATCTGAATCCTCTTGTGACTTTAGTTTCTTTAACATAAAAAAGAAATAAACCTCCATCAGAAACACAGCTAAGACATCTGGAGGATGCTACTGAGGTCCACTTGACCTAAACTTGGCCCTAAATTGATGGAAAAATATATGCATGCAATAACAATTAGTGGAGGAAAGGCCACGAATTTGAAGGAGAGCAGACAGTGGTATATGCGAAGGTTTGGAAGGAGGAAAGGGAAGAGAAAAATGTAATTAAATTATAAATCTCAAAAATAAAAGAAAAGTAAAATGCTGTTTTGAATGATTCTATTTTCTCATCAATTAAGAAGCAAGGCTATTCCTTAAACATGAAAAATAAAGTGGAGGCTCTTAGCATGTTGAAAGCAAGAAAGACATGAAGATAATCACTTAAGAATAATGGGAGAATGAACTGATTTGAGAAACTGACAGATTTTCCCAGCAGCTCAAAGGGTTCACTGAAAGTCAGTATGAATATGAATTGCAAGGGGTGAACAGGCTGGAACAGAGCCAGTTTCCAGACTAGCAGGCAAAATGGACTCCTGCAATGTTCGACCTCTAACTGAGGGCATGCTGGGTTATTTCCTGCTTTATGTAACCCGCTTCATAAATGTCTATGACCTTTGCCTTGAAAGGAAGTTGACATCTCCTAGCAGTGATTGTTTGTATTTTTGCATCAATCACAACCCTCCACTGTGACAGGCAAGCAAGAAGAGAACAGCACAGTCACATTCATCAGGCACCTGGCCAATATTGTGAAGGCAGAGACCCTCTATCATTTTCAAGAATGAAACACACAGCTCTACCCATTGGACATGGATGCTACTTTGCAAGGGCCTTCAAGCCAACAGATATAAATTCATAGTGGTTTTTACCTTCTCTAGTCAGGCTTTCAACCCAGTTTATCTCCTGACTGTCCATTTATTTCCCTAATTGCCATTAGTGTAATACCCGTGCTTGAAAAACCATCATTTATACTTCTATAACTTTGATGGTTCCTTGTTTCCTAACCAGGAAGTTTTTCACTCATAAATCTCATAGAGATAATCTTTCTGTTCTGATTCTGACTTATCTTCTGCCTTATATCACACTGTCATCTGCCAACCGATTTTAACCTATATTTATCTACTTATTTTTTATTCCAGATCTATCTTACTGTGTAGGATGATTACATTATGAAGCAGCTCAGGATTATGGGATAAGCAAAGTAATTTAGATACTCTGTTGTTGTTGTTGTTGTTGTTGATGATTTGAGACAAGATGTCTCTATGTAGCCTTGTCTGTCCTGGAACTGACCCTGTACTCAGAGATCTCCCTGCCTCTGCCTCCTGAGTGTTGGGATTAAGAACATGCACCACCATGCCTAGCAATTTAGGTTGTCTTGATAGGGAAGCTTTGGGCAACTTCTACCAAAGCACTTGCTGTGAATTAATTCAGAAAAAGGTTTCCTTGTCTATGTGCTAAGATAGTCTGTCAAAGCAATTGCTCATTATACAGGTCTATGGTCAGAAGATATCCTATAAAACCTTAAAGAATAGAATCCCTCTTGCCAATATCTCAACTGCGACTTCAGGACTTTGCTGTCTGTTTTACTTTAACTAAAAGTATATAAAAACAGAGGATTAAACAAAAATTCCTATCCGTTTTAACCACTCTATGAGCTATGGTCCTCAAGAAAGCAAATGCCAAGATGAAATGGGAAATGAATGGTAAATATTTCTTTGAGTCAAAAACAGAGAGGATCCTTCTATTTCCCCATTCTCCCATGCTTCTCTCATCTAGAGTCCCAATAGGATGTCCTCCCCTCTGTCCCAGTTTCCTGGTAAGTGAAGACTTTCATGGGACATGCCCCTTGGGCTAGTGTCTAGTTATAAATAAGTATATACCATTTGAGTCTTTCTGCTTCTGGGTTAACTCACTCATTATGATCATTTCTAGCTCAATCCATTTGCCCACAAATTTTGAGAATTCCTTATTTTTAATAGCTGAGTAGTATTCCATAGTGTATATGTACCACAGTTTCTCTATCCATTCTTCTACTGAGGGACACTTAGGATCCTGAGGATCCTAGAAACCTACAAGAAGAACATTATGATGAGCAGATCTGGGCCCAGGGGTCCTGCTCAAACTATGGCACCAGCCAAGGACAATACGTGCAGTAAACTTCAAACCCCTACACAGATCTAGCTAATGGACAGGACATTCTCCACAGTTGCGTGGAGAGTGGGATATGACTTTCTCACGTACTCTGGTGCCTCATATTTGACCACACCCCCTGCGTGGGGAGGCCTGGTGGCACTCAGAGGAAGGATAGCAGGCTACCAAGAAGAGACTTGATACCCTATGAGCATATACAGGGGGAGGTAATCCCTCTCAGTCACAGTCATAGGGGAGGGGAGTAAGGGGAAAATGGGAGGGAGGGAGGAATGGGAGGATACAAGGGATGGGATAGCAATTGAGAACAGAGAAGAAGACCAAAAGGTTGTGGTTGGGTTTTACATCTCTCTAGATACAGATCAACCCATGGAGAAGGAGGAGAGGAAAAGGGTAAGGGAAAGAGGTGCAGAGAGGGAGAATAAGAGAGGCAGAGAGCCTATAGGTTAGCACAGCTTTGAAAAAGTCTCAGGAAGTCTAATAGGGAGTGTAGAGCAAAAGGTACACATCAGGTGTGTCTCATAGCATGTAGTAGCAGGCCAGCTCTAGGTGCCTGTTTCACGTGATTATTGGGTAGAACATCATGGACACAGTGTAGCCTCAACAGAAACACTGCAGTAGCCCTCAAAGAGAGGTTGCTGGTCTACAGCTGTCACAGCAGGATCCTTCTTGTAGAGCAATCCATATTTGCCTTCCCTGACTACCACACTCATCTGCATTATCTGTATTGCCAGTCTAGACCTACTCTTCTTTTTCTGGTCATTACCAACAAAGTTAAAAATCCTCTGAATCTCCCTGAATTTTAACAGGGGCTGAGTTAGACTGAATCTACTCCCTCTCTATTTTCCTTTTGCTCTCCAGTTGGACATTTGCTATGCAAAACTAATAATTACTCAAAGAGTGGTTTTTCATGCCAACCTCCATACTCCTGTTCCCTTTATGTGCTCCCATAGAGTTTGGAAATACTTCTAGTGAAGCATGTGGTTCACTAGAACCGGTCAGTGGTTTGCATATACACAGCTGAACTTTAAAACTCCTTTAGAGAAGGGAATATATTTTATTCATTTTTGTATTCCCATCATTACCATGGTTCCAAATCTGTATGTCTGGGTGTCCCCGAGTGCTGCAGTAAAGTCACAAGAAGTATCATAAAATAACTTAACTTCAAAGGAAACAAAATAATACACTATGAACTACAACTATGAAGTTGCATAGATCTATGTATTTAAAAAACAGAATGGTTGGTTGTTTCTCTCACCCAGGGTTGTCATTAAAAAAGAATCAACAGAAACACCAAGGACATTAAGAATTGAGAAAATCTTGGAAATGGCACCCTAACTTTCGATATACATAAAACGTGGAACACAGCATCTGTTTAGAAAATGACATGATTTTACTTTAGATAATTTATTTTACATTTTCCCAACATGCATACACACTGCACCAGCCCATTCTTAAATGGCTTATATGTGCTTTGTCATCTATTCTTCTAACAGTCCTGTAATGTGACAAATATCATTACTTTAATTATGAAGATTTGGAAACTAGGACTTGGCAAGATAAGCTACACTAGAAAAAAAATTGTTCAAGAAGTTAAATGCCAGGACAAATATTGGGTTGAAGGTATTGTGGGCTTATTGGTGTCCTTATCCCTCCTGGAAGTCCTGTCTGGCTATAGGAAGTGGCCATGTCAGGCTCTATATCCCCCACTGCTAGGAGTTTCAGCTAGAGTGGCCCCATAGACATCCTGAGCTTTGCCCTAGGCAGTCTCTTGCAAATATCAGAGATACCCCCACCTCAAATTTGCTTTCTTTCTGCCCTGCTCTCTAGCCCTGCTCCCCTTCCAATCCTCTACTCAGTTCTCTCTCTCCATGTACCTACAATGCTTATTTTATTTCCTCATTTTGAGTGAGATTCAAGCATCCTCCCTTGGACCCTCCTTCTACCTTAACTTCTTTGAGTCTGTAAATTGTAGCCTGGTTATCCTATGCTTTATGTCTAACATACACTTATAAGTGAGTACATGCCATGCATCTAACTACAAGATGTGCAGGGACAAAGATGGAGCAAAGATTGAGTGAATAGATAACAAAAGACTGGCCTTACTTCAGACCTATACCAAGGGAGAGAACCAACCCCTGACACTATTAATGTTACTCTGCTATGCTTGTAGACAGGAGCCTAGCATAACTCCTCTGAGGGGACTCATTGAGCAGCCAATGGAAACAAATGCAGAGATCCACAAGCAAACATTACTCAGAGTTCAGGAGGTCGATGGAAGAGTTAGGGTAACAGTTGGGGGAGCCAAAAGAGTAAAGTACTCGACAAGAAGACCAACTAGCCTGGGTTCATAGGGGTTCACAGAGATTGAAACACCAACCAAAGAACATACATGGACTGGTCCTAGGCCCCCTGCACACATGTAACAGATGCTCCGCTTGATCTCATGTAGGTCCCCCAATAACTGGAGTAGGAACTGTCTCTGACTCTGATGCCTCCTTTTGGGTCCCATTCCCCTAACTGGACTGTCTTGTCTGGCCTCAGGTAAAGAGGATGAACATAGTTCTGCAGTGACTTAATGTGCCAGAGAAGGATGGTACCCATCCCTTCTCTGAGGGAGGGGTGTGTGAAGGGGAAGTGAGAATGGAGGAGACAGGGCTGCAATCAGAATGTAAAGTGAATAAAAAATTTAAAATATGGTAGTTTCTTTGATAAAGAGGGAAAAATAATTTTATGTGGCCAGGGTCAGGTCCCAAAACAAGCACAGGCCCTTGAGTTTTAGTAATAAAGAATGGGAGGTGCTGCCTTTCTGCAAAGGAAGAGTTACACGAAGACTCAGAACTATAATGGTATGTCTTCTGTTCAGAAAAAAAAAAAACTACTCCATGTCATTCATAATGTCAAGCTGTGTGGATGGATGCATAGACAGAGGTGAGGTTGAAAGAGGGACCGAAAATGGCTATAAGTGACTTTTATAGTAAATCATTCTTTAATTATGCCAGAATCATTTGTTAATTTTGCACAGAGACTGGAAGTACTCATCAGTATAATGGATGCTCTTCGGTTCATCCCACACCAGCTGCTACCTGAAGGTCTTTTTCAATTTTTCTAGTGAGAAAACAATCATAGAGTCCCAGAAAACATATTAGATATAAATATTTGTTCAAGAACAGGCCACTTCATCATAGTTTTGTGTTAAAGAATGTTTTCTTTTGGAGCAACTAAGAGATACTCAGATAGTTGCAAAAAGAACACAAATGGTCCCATATGCCCATCCTTGAGTTTTCCTTAATTAGATCATCTTATAAAATAATGGTATTGCAGATCAGAAAATTGATGTTGTCACATTAGCTTTAACAAGAATACACCCTAGGACTTAGAACATAGCTCAGTGCCACCGCACTTTCTTAGCATCTATAGAGGCCTAGGTTTCATTCCTAGCAGCACGCACACAAATTATATTGAATTAAGGCAAATATCAGGAAAGTAGGCTTTCAAAAATAATATTTTTCCAATTTTCATCATTTTATTAATTTGCATGTGTGAATGTGAATATGCACACACCCACACACACATGCATATATTTTAATCTCATTTATAGATTAGTATAAGCATCACTCTAATCAGAATACATAACTATTCCAATGTCACAAAATACCTTGTTCATACTACTGCCTTGAATTTGCACCTATGGTCCTTTTGTGCCCGTAGTTGTGTTCTTTCAAGGAAGTCATATAAATGGAGTTGTGAAAATATAACATTTGAGATATTCTTCACTAGCCATAATGTCCATGCAATCCAATTGAGATGCATACAAAATAAGTTGATTCCTTTGCATTGCTATGTAGTGTTACTGTGTATGTGTATACTGGAATTTTTAACCCTTTTACCCACTAAGGGAAATTTGAGGGTTTTTTTTCTAGTATTTTGTTTTTCTAAATTGCATCACTATGAATTTTAATGGAATTGTACGTTTTCTCTGAGGAAATATTTAGCAATGTGTTTGCTGGGTCACCTATTTTCATGTTTAGTTTTGAGAGAAATTCTGGGACAATTTTTTAGAGTGCACCATGTGATGTTCACATTTACATTGCATGGTAAGTCTAATTTCATTACATTATTGGCAACATTTGATACTATCACTAGTTCTATCTTGGTTTTCTAAAATGTAGGTTGGAATATTTCATTGCAGCCTTAATTTGAACATATCTATCTTATGTGCTTATTTCTATTTGTATTTTCATAATTCTTTTATAAAAAAACAGTCTGGTGAGTTTTGAGAGTTCTTTATATATTTTAGAAATAAGACTTTGGATTTGTAAATATTTTCCCTTAGTGTAAAGGTTATCTTCTTAGCCTCACAATAAGTTCCTTTGCAGTGCAAAAGTCATTAACCTTAATGAAGTCCAGTTTCTAATATGTTTAAATGGAAGATATTTGCAATGTCATGTTTAAGCACTAGATATTTGTCTAGCAGTAGTTCCCAAAGATAGTCTCTAATAATAAGAATACCATAGTTTTATGTTTTTCATTGAACATTTAAATTAATTGGAACTTTTATATATAATGGATTAGCTCTCTCTCTCTCTCTCTCTCTCTCTCTCTCTCTCTCTCTCTCTCTCTTTCTATTTCTCTCTCTCTGTGTCCATCATTTTCAGTCCAGTTTGTTAAAAATATTTTTCTTTCATTGATAGAGTTGAGTTGATTCAGTGTTTATAAGTACTAACCACTCTTGCAGACAACCTGGTTCAATTGCCAGCACCCACGTGGTGACTTACTGTTATTTGCAACTATCACAGGGATTCTAATTCTATCTTCTGACCTTTGTGAGCACTGCATATGTGGAAGTGGTACACATACATACATGCAGGCAAAACTCATATACATACAATAATAAAGTAATTTGAAAATATTTTCCATTAAATTGTTGCTGTACCTTTGTTAAAAACTAACTGAGTATATTTGTGCTGGTATATTTTTCTATTCTGTTGTATAGATCTATGTATTGATCACACACTTCCCAACAATACACCTTCATGCTTAGTATAGCTACAGAGTTAGTCATAAGCTTATTTTTTGTCCTTTAATTCTTCATTGCAAGAATTATTTCAAACATTCTAATTCATTTACCTTTCCATATAAATTTTAGAATGTGCTTATCTACATCAACAAGAAGCTTCTAGAAACTAAATGAATTGTATTGAACTTGTAGATCAATTTGCAGAACCTCAGCATCCTTATTATGGTGAATGCTTATCCACAAATACATTGTATCTCCCCATTCATTTAGACACTTGATGCATTTTATGCTTTTTAGTATACAGATCTTTTATATGATTTTTCTTCTATCCAGTTAAAAATATAGTGTTTTTAATTACTTCCTTGTGAATTTCATGTAATAGCTTTTGATCATGTTCACCTCAGCTCCTTCTAGATCTACTCCTATCATTGCACGTACCAAATTTGTGATCTTTTTTCTTTTTGCAGAACCCATCAATCCAGTTTGTGTTACCCAAATACTGTGAAGCATGTCCTGAAGAGTGGTTTGTGTTTTTACTTTCGGTTTCCATATACTGCTGTTAGTGTATAACCATACAACTGAATTCTGTGTGATGAGCCTATATAAAGGTTTTTTGTGATTTTTTCCTAACTTTTGTAGCTGGATTGAGATTTCTACATAGAATCATTTAAAAATAGGGACAGTTTCATTTTCTTCAAGTTTGAAGTCCATCCTTTCTTCTTAATTTGATTATTACACTAAGTCATTTGTTCTTTATGAAATAAGAGTTTGGACCATAAAAATCTTTGCTTTGTTCCCAATCTTAGAGGTAAAATAATGTTTCATCTTTGAGTTGTTTGAGAAGATTGCATAACCTTTAATAGGTGAAGTGTAATTGGTGAAAGTAAGCTACCAGTGATGGTTCTTGAGCTATAGTCTAGCCCTACTCACAGTTCAAATCTTCTGTTTACTGTCTGTAAACAGTAAAAGCAGTTGTTTTATATCCCTGATAATACAGCTATGGATTGCTCTTGCCAAGCTGCATTCCCTGCTCTGATAGACTGTACCCTATGAAACTGTAAGACAAAACAGTATTACCCTCCTTTAATCTGGTTCTATAAGAAATATAATTGACATAACTTCTACTCCATCCTCCCATGTCACCACAAAGTTATGAGACATATTATACTTATTTTCCACTTGTAAATCCCAGTCTTTTCTATTTGGTAATTTACTTTTCCTGATGGCTTGAAATACTCAAAAAGAGAAACTGTAGATCTGAAAATCCAGTGTTCTTATCCCATCCATCACCAGTACTAAATCAATAATTGTATTTGTCATAACAGATGAAACTTACTTTGTTACATATTTTTTAATTTTTTATTATGTTAATTTTTTAACATATGCATTTATATTATTATACATGAGTAAAATAAAGTACATACAGCAGGAAGAACCACAAGACAATCAGGAATTATATAAAAGTTACATTCATAGTGATTTGGACATTTGTATTTGGCATACTTGAAGTAAACATCTTTCATATCTTGTTGGGTCTCAATTTCACAAAGGAGATTCATATCTATCATATCTCATGCTATTAAATTAATACATCTATCTTGATTTAAAAACATCTTAACCACTAAACTACTAAGCTTAATTGAAAGACTAAACTATCTGGTCTTCAAACCCATCAGAGACATGAGAAGGGATAAAACTTAAGCACCTGAGTGAACCCAGAGTGCGGGTTAGCAGCTTCCAAAATGAAAAACTGACTGAGACACCCTGAATAGTCACCTAACACTCTTTATAACGTTGGAGCATCATCTTCAGCCTTCTGGCCCACTATAACTGACAGACATATTTGCAAGGCAGTAACTATTGAAGACTTGCTTACCCTGTCACGGAAGTTTGGCTGTCGACTCTACCTGCATCTAAACTTGCCCATTTTTAAGAATAATCCTGTCTGTGGCAGAAATGAGAACATTTTGCCCAGTGGCTGGTTTGCCACATTTGAAGCCAACTCCATAAGGAGGTTCTTTGATCCTCATCTTCTTCTTTGAGGCAGGCTGGGTATTGCCAGCAGTTAATTTGTCTTATTGTCAAAGAATCTTTAGAATAATAAAAAGATCTTTAAATGCCATATTCTGTAGGTCTCTGAGGTTTTTGAAGACCTTATTAACTATTTTACCACATATATCTATGGAACCATACCTATCTATTAGACCTAGAGTATATATTCTTGTAATAGAATTAGACTAGTTTTTGACATGAGCATGATTTGCATCAATATACAAAATTAAATACCACTGAATTAAAAAATAACCTTATTTGTGAGTAACAATTTGGGCCTTGAGATGAGGAGCAGATTCAGTAATCTACCTTTTGTTCTATCCTCCCTCTGTATTTCTATATCCTCCTTTCCTTCTTTTCAGCTCCTATCCCCTTACCTACAAAAGAAAGATAAAGGAAAAGAGAGATGTCCCTGAGTCAAACCTAGTTTCCTCTCTGTAAAAGAACAATAATACTTATAACCAACTCCCGATGAAAATAAGCATCTGTACACCAAGAAAGTAAACAGAAACCTATCCAAGCCCCCTTAGAGGAAATGGGACAGGACATCATTCTCTTAAGGTTTCTTCAGGCTTATTTAGGGCAAATAATTCCTTCAAAGCACGCCCCCGCCCCATGCCAAAAAAAAAAAAAAATGGGGAAGAGTTAAGTAAGCCAGGGATAGAATTTGTAGTCCATTTTTCAAAAGTTGTGAAATTCCAGGCTTAATAGGAGTCCTCGTGGGACAGTCTGAACTGCTGGACTAATTGGGTTCAGAAACTTTCTACAATGCTGTCCTGGAAGCTGTCCTGTTCTGATGGATAACAGCAACTGAGGCACCTGGGGTTGAAACATGGAGGGTGCAGGATGTAAGCATCCAGCTTGCTGAGAGGAATGAATCCTGTCAAGTCTGATCCAGCATCAGTGTCCAGTTCTTTTGTTCTGAAAACATAATTTCTCACAAGCATTATACAGTTCTAACATTGTGACGGTATGAGGTGTACAGGATGTACAGAGCAATTAAGGTTGGTTCTCTGCTCATTGTATGAGCAGAAATAAGACATTTGCAAATCTTCCTTCATGCCATACTAAGACTGGCTTCTAATTATAAGTCACAGAGTATCTGTGACCAACATGAAGCCTTGTCTATGCACAAACTTTCATGTCTCAGCCACTCTCAGAGATATTCCCATGTACTTGGATTAGCAATAGTAGTTACCTGCTTGTTCTGCATTTTGAATTCTTTACATCCCAATTGGAGCCCCTTCCCTCATCCCCTCCGAATCCCACCCCATCCCTCGTCCCCTCCCGATCCCATCCCTCATCCCCTCCCAATTCCATCCCTCATCCCCTCCCAATTCCATCCCCCCCTCATCCCCTTTCCATCCCTCTCCTACTCTTTAGCAAGGGGAGCCCTCCTCCCCTACCATTTGAATTCAGCTTATCCAATGTCCTCTGTACTAGCTGTACCCTGCCAGGGTAAAAGTGAACAACATTAGGAGGCCTGAGTCCATGTTAGAAGTAGTTCCTACTCCACATATTGTGGGACCCACACTGAGACTGTGCTGCTTATCTACTACATCTCAGCAGCAGGTCTAGGTCCACATCCCACATGGACCTTGGTTGGCTCATCAGTCTCTGTATTGTAATATGGTTAGCCTGAATTAAGTGGCTGATATCCCCTTATGAGTGAGAATATTCCATGTATGTCTGTCTGGGTGTGAGATACCTCACTCAGGGTGATTGTCTCTAGTTCCCTCTATTTGCCTGCAAATTTCAAGATTTCCTTGTTTTTAATAGCTGAGTCGTATTCCACAGTGTAAATGTACCACAGTTTCTTTATCCATTCTTCGACTAAGGGACATCTAGGTTGTTTACAGATTCTGGCTACTACGAATAAGGCTGACTATGAACATGGTTGAGCATATGTCATTTTTGTGTGGTGGAGCATCTTTTGGGTATATTCCAAGGAGTGCAACAGCTGTGTCTTGAGGTAGCCCTATTCCGTTTTCTGAAAAAGCACCAGATTGAATTCCAAAGTGGTTGTACAAGTTTGCACTCCCACCAGCAATGAAGGAGTGTTCCCATTTCTCCACATCTTCACCAGCGTACGCTGTCACTTGAGTTTTTTATCTTAGCCATTTTGATGAGTATAAGATGGAATCTCAAAGTTGTTTTGATTTGCATTTCTCTGATGACTAAGGACGTTGAGCATTTCTTTAAGTATTTCTCCACCATTTGATATTCCTCTGTTGAGAATTCTCTGTTTAGTTCTGAGCTCCATTTCTCAATTGGGGCTATTTGGTTTTGTGCTGTTTAATTTCTTGAGTTCTTTATATATTTTGGATATTAGACCTTTGTCAGAAGTAGGGTTGGTGAAGCTCTTCTCCCAGGCTGTAGGATGTCAATTTGTTCTGCTGACTGTTTCTTTTGCCTTTTAAAGAAGCTTTTCAGTTTCATGAGGTACCATTTATTAATTGTTGACCTTAGACCCTGGGATGTTGGTATTCTGTTCAGGATGTTGTCTCCTGTGCCAATGAGCTCAAGGCTCTTCCCCACCTTTTCTTCTAATATATATATAGGGTATCTGGTTTTAAGTTAATCCATTTGGACTTTAGTTTTGTGCATGGTGATATGAGTATAGTTGCATTTTCTACATGTAGCCATCCAGTTAGACCAGCACCACTTGTTGAAGATGCTATCTTTTCTCCATTGTATGAATTTGGCTTCTTTGTCAAAAATCAAATGCCCAAAGATGTGTGGTTTTATTTCTGGGGCTTCTATTCAATTCCACTGGTCAATCAGCCTATTTCCATGCCAGTACCATGTTGTTTTTATTACTGTTGCTTTATAGTACAGCTTGAGATCCAGAATGGAGATTCCTCCAGAAGATATTTTATTGTACAGAATTGTTATAGCTATTCTGGGTGTTTTGTTTTTCCATATGAATTTGAGAATTGATCTTTCAAGATCTGTAAAGAATTTTTATGGGAATTACATAGAATCTATAGATTGCCTCAGGTAAGATGGACATTTTTACTATGTTGATTCTCCCAATCCAGGAACATGGGAGGTTTTTCCATCTTCTGATATCTTCTTCTATTTCTATCTTTAGAGACTGAAGTTTTTTTTCATATAAGTCTTTCATTTATTTGGTTAGAGTTACACCAACATACTTTATACCTTTTGTGGCTATCATGAAGGGTATAGTTTACTTAATTTCTTTCTCATCCCCTTTGTTATTTGTATAGAGCAGGGCTACTGATTTTTTTGAGTTGACATTGTATCTAGACACTTTACTGAAGGTGTTTATCAGCTGCAGAATTTCCTTGGTGGAATTTTTAGAGTCACTTATGTATACTATCCTGTCATCTACAAATAGTGATAGTTTGACTTCTTCCTTTCCTATTTTTATATCCTTGATCTTCTTTAGTTGTCTTATTGCTCTAGCTAGAACTTCAAGTACTATGTTGAAAAGATATGTAGAGAGTGGACAGCCTTGTCTTGTCCCTGATTTCATTGGAATGAATTTTTCTCTCCATTAGTTTGATGTTTGCTATAGGTTTGCTGTATATTGCCTTTATTATGTTGAGATATATGCCTTGTATTCCTGCTCTCTCAAAGACTTTAAACATGAATGGATGTTGGATTTTGTCAAATGCTTTTTCAGCATCTAAGGAGATGATCAGTAGTTTTCTTCCTTCAGTTTACTTATATGATGGATTAAATTGATAGAGTCCCATATATTGAGCCACCCCTGCACACCTGGTATGAAGCCTGCTTGGTCATGGTGAGTAGTATTTTTGATGTGTTCTTGGGTTCAGGTTGAGAGTATTTTATTGAGAATTTTTTTGTTTCAATGTTCATAAGAGAAATTGGTCTGAATTTATCTCTCTTTGTAGGGTCTTTCTGTTGTTTAGATATCAAGGTGACAATGGCCTCATAGAATGAGTTTGGTAATGTTCTTTCTGTTTCTATTTTGTGGAAGAGTTTAAAGAGAATTGGTATTAGCTCATCTTTCAAGGTCTTGTAGAATTCTGCACTGAATCCATCAGGCCCTGGGCTCTTTTTGGTTGGGAGACATTTGATGACTTCCTTGATTTCCTTAGGAGATATAGGATTACTTAATTTGTTTACCTGATCTTGGTTCAATTTTGGTAGTTGTTATCTATCAAGGAAATTGTCCATTTCATTTAGGTTTTCAAATTTTGTGGCATATAGTCTTTTCAAGTAGGACCTAATAATTTCTTAGATTTCCTCACTGTCTGTTGTTATTTCTCCCTTTTAATTTCTGACTTTGTTGTTTGATTACTCTCCCTTTGTATTTTAGTTGGTTTGGCTAAGGGCTTGTCTATTCTCTTTTTTTTTTAACTAAAATTTTTAGATTTATTTATTTATTATTATGTATACAATGTTCTGTCTGCATGTACACCTACATGCCAAAAGAGGCACCAGATCTCATTATAGATGGCTGTGAGCCACCATGTGGTTGCTGGGATTTGAACTCAGGACCTCTGCAGGAGCTGTCAGTGCTCTTAACCTCTGAGCCACCTCTCCAGCCCTTGTCTATTCTCTTGATTTTCTCAAAAAAAGAAAGAAAGAAATGAAGAAAGAAAGAAAGAAAGAAAGAAAGAAAGAAAGAAAGAAAGAAAGAGCTCCTGGTTTTGTTGATTCTTTGAATCATTTTCTTTGTTCTATTTTATTCATTTCAGCCCTGAGTTTGATGATTTCCAGCCATCTACTCCTCTTAGGTGAGTCCACTTCTTTTTGTTCTAGAGCTTTCAGGTGCATTGTTAAATTGGTAATATGGGTGGGATCTCCCCAATTTTTTAATAAAGGTACTTAGTGCTATGAATTTTCCTTTAGCACTGCTTTCATTGTGTTCCATAAATTTGGATATGTTGTGCTTCCAGATTCACTGAATTCTAGAAAGTTTTTTATTTCATTCCTTACCCAGATACGTTCCATAAGTTTGTAGGTGTTCTGTTGTTTTTGTTATTATTGAGATCCATCTTTAATCCATTGTGGTCTGATAGGATGCAAGGAATTATTTCTATCTTTTTTTTTAATCTGTTGAGGTTTGCTTTGTGGCCAATTATATGGTTGACTTTGGAGAAGGGTCCGAGAAAAGGGTGAATTCTTTCATGTTTGGATGAAAAGTTCTGTATATATCAGTTAGGTCCATTTGGTTCATGATGTCTATTAGTTTCATTGTTTCCCCATTTAGTTTCTGCTGCAATGATCTATCTATTGGTGAAAGTGAGTGTTGAAGTCTCCCACTGTTTAATGGTGGGGTTCGATGTGTGATTTAAGCTTTAATAATGTTTCTTTTATGAACTTGGGTGCTCCTGTATTTGGAGAATAGATGTTCAGAATAGAGAGATCATCTTGCTGTATTTTTCCTTTGATGAGTATAAAGTGTCCTTCCCCATCTCTTTTGATTAGTTTCAGTTGAAACTCTATTTTATTAGATACTAGAATGGCTACTTGTTTCTTTGGTCCATTTCCTTGGAATACCTTTTTTCAGCCCTTTATTCTAAGGTAATGTTTATCTTTATTGCTGAGGTGTGTTTCTTGTATGCAGCAGATTGATGGGTCCTGTTTTTGCATCTGTTCTGTTAGCCTGTGTCTCTTCATTGGGGAGTTGAGGCCATTGATGTTGAATGATATTAATGACCAGTGGTTAATGGTGCCTTTTATTTTGATATTGGTAGTGGGAGAGAAAGAGAAAGAGAGAGAGAGAGAGAGAGAGAGAGAGCTTCCTTTCTTTTGTTTTTGTGGTTGTGGGGTTATTCATTTCCTCTGTTTCCCTGAGTGAAATTACCTTTCTTGGGTTGAAGTTTTCCTTCCAGTGTATTCTGTAGAGCTGAATTTGTGGTAAAGTACTGTTTGAACTTGGTTTTGTCATGAAATAACTTTTTTTCTTCATCTATGGTGACTGAGAGCTTTGCTGGTTATAATAGTTTGGGTTGACATCTGCGGTTTCTTAATGTCTGCATGACTTCCATCCAGGCCCTTCTGGCTTTCATAGTCTCTGTTGAGAAGTCAGATGTAATTCTGGTAAGTTTGCCTTTACATGTGACTTGGCCTTTTTCTCTTGCAGCTTTTAATATTCTTTCTTTGTTTTGTACATTTCATGTTCTGACTATTATGTGGCAGGAGGATTTTCTTTTCTGGTCCAATCTATTTGGAGTTCTGTAGGCTTCTTGTATATTTACAGACATTTCTTTCTTTGGGTTAGGGAAGTTTTCTTCCATGATTTTGTTGAAAATACTTTCTGGGCCTAGCTGTTAGGAGTCTTCTTTTTCTTCTATCCCTATGATTCTTAGGTTTGGTCTTTTCATAGTGTCCAAAATTTCTTGGATAAAGGTGCAGTTGTGATACACACACACACACACACACACACACACACACACACACACACACCTTGGTGGTAAGAAATAGTTCTCTAAGACTTAAGACTGACTCAACAGATTGGGGCCCAGAGGGCTCTGCTCAAACTATTGCACTAACCAAGGACAATACAATAGTAAACATTGAATCCCTACTCTGATCTACTCAATGGACAGGAGATTCTCCACAGTTATGTGGAGAGCGGGGACTGACTTTGGCATGAACTCTGGTGCTCCATATGTGACCACTTCCCCTTGTTGGAGAGGCCTGGTGGTACTCAAAGAAAGAATAAGCAGGATACCAAGATGAGACTTGATAGCTTATGACCATATAGTGGGGGAGGAGGTCCCCCTCAGTCATAGACCTAGGGGAGGGGAATATGGTGAAAGTGGGAGGAAGGACAGAATGGGAGGTTACAAGTGATGGGATAACATTGAGTTGTAATCTGAATAAATTAATAAAAATTTTTAAAAACGACTGACTCAACAAGTGGGAGACCATGTCTGGTACTGGAAACCTAGATAACTACTCAGTATAAATGAAGTCATGGTTATTGGAGGAGAATCTACAACCACTAATTTCATAAATCAGCAAAATTTCTAATAACAATCTATAGACACTTGTTCATGTACCCAAAATTAAGTGTAGTCTTCACCTTTCACCAAGAAAATTTCTGTTTGTAACAGAGAACATTACAGAAAACTACAACTAATTAAAATGCAGAGTTGAGGAGCTCAGCCCCAGTGACTAGTCTATAAAACATTCCCAAATCTGAGGTTCAGGGAACATTGAAAAAGAGGGGATAAAAATATTGTAAGATCCAAAGGACTATGGAGTTTCTTGTGATATCATGTCTTTTAGCAACATCAGAAGTTACAGCCATGAAATCTCATCAGTGTGGCATCCTAAATGTGAACTATACAAGGCTAACTCCCATGGGCATGCTAAACACAATGAAGAAATGCCCATGAGTCCTCAACCCTACACAGAGTACTATAGGCAACTGAAGAAAGCTAGAATCAGGAGAGGTAGTCTTCCCCTGGGAAGAGCACACACACATACATATATGTATGCATGCAATAATAATCAATTAAAACCACAGGTCATTAATTTTAAGGAGAGTAGGGATAGGTATATGGGAGGATTTGGATGGAGGAAAGAGAAGAGAGAAATATTACAATTAAGTTATAATCTTAAAAATAAAAGAAAAAGCAAGGGGACTTGAAATATAACATAGCAGAGAAGTATAATGACTCACAGATAAAATTATTATCTGTGTTCTCTGATTTATCTTACGCCCTCATTGATGGGGATAGTATCACATCTATCAGATAAAACTAGTTAAACTCTGCAAACATCTGTTGGCTCATTCTGGGCTATTTTTCTTGGCACTATAATTTCAAGATAAAGGCAACTCCCTTTTTTCCATTTATTCACACAAACTTATAGAACGTTTTGAATATGTTTGTGCTGGGGTAAATATTCTAAGTTTTCATCTTAGTTTTTAAGAGTATATTTATTGTATACATATCACACACTAATCAGTGCAGCTTTGGTTTCATTTGTAGGAGTCTAATAATAGCTTTCAAATTATATTGCAATGCTGCAGAGCAGAATACAATCATAGACATTCAAGATGTTAAAATATGAGATAGAACTATCTGAGAATGGTGAATTTTCCCATTCACAGTAAGTGTGTGCTTTGTTCAAGATTAAATGTGGAATCAACACCAAAATCTCAGTTATATGTCAGATCTCCCATCTCTAGGAATAGGGCCAAATTTACCATCCACTTTTTGCTTTATTTATAGACTATCAATGAGCAGCTTAATCTTAGTGTCCTTTCATTTACAAATATTTTTGTTTTGCTTGTCTAATTTCAGGGAGTCTCAGACACAATTGGATGGTTGAGTCCACAAGGCTCAAGTTTTAAGTTCTGCCTGAAGTTCCTGACTCTATTTCAAAACACCTCTGGTGTCAAGATGGCTTTTTTTTCTCCTGATACTCATACCCCCTAGTAAGAAAACACTTGTCCTTAACTCCTGCTTAATTAACTTCTAATGTGCATGGGTCCCTATGGCTTCCAGTTCTGTAGTCATTAACTAAAAATGACTTTTAAATTAGGGATAAAAGGAAGGAAGAAAAGACAAGCCCCCTTCATTAACCCAATACTACACAAACCAAAGTAGAATAAGTTTGGTTGCTAACATAGATTGGAAATGTTTCAACCACTCCAAAGTTCACTAGCAGATTAAAATCATAAGTAAGAATGGTGTTGAAAATACATGACAGTGATACGGATGATTGTTCTTCAAAGTTATCAGTTTTGGAATAATGCTTAGCTTTAATTCCTCTTAGTATTCAGCATGACACTTTGCAGCCACTTAATGATGGTAGCTGAAGGAGGTATTCCAAGGTGAATCTATCTATTTAAATACCAGAAGATACACTAGAATAAAATGAATGAAATTTGTTATTTTTAAACTTTACCACTTGATATTTTAAATTTTTTAAAGAATTTGTGTTTAAGATGTGGTGGATTGATAGTCTAGATTTCACTAATTTTTTGGTACAATGGATAAAACCTAGAACCGCAAACATGTTAAACATAAGTTCTCCCACTAAACTATATTTCTGGCATTTAGCTCCTTTTTTCTTTCTTTATTCACTTTACACCCTGACTGCAGCCCTGCCTCTCCTCCCAACCTCTGCTTGCATACCCCCCTTTCATTCTCCCCTACCTACCCGCTGTGGCACATTAAGTCACTGTAGGACTAGGTATATCTTCTCCCACTGAGGTCAGTCAAGGCAGCCCAGCTAGGGAACAGGATCTGTGGGGAGCCAAGACCATAGCCGGCAAGCATCTCGGACCTTGGCATAGTACATTGAGTGGACCTGGGGCAGGCTGCCTTGTGACCTCTTTCCCTCCTTGCCTCAGGGTACATTCCAGAAGGCTGCCTTGCGACCTCTTCCCCTCCCTCAAGGTACTCTCCAGCTGTTCTCAGTTTTCCCGGAATTACAGAGGCCTTCAGAGGATGAAACAGAGTCTATAGATAACATCTTGTGGTTCCAGACGCCTAACAATTCCACCCAGCCCCAGAACCACAGGGGCCCTCGCCCTGCCAAACTTCCTGACTTCCTGATATCTTGTGAAAACCACCCACCTGGATCACCTCACTCAGCCTCCTGCTTCAATGGTATATAATTGCCTGTGAGAAAATAAAATTTGGTCAGCTTGATCAGACTCCTTGGCTTGCTGTCCGTTCTTCGCATCTCTTGTCCCCCATTCTCTCCCTAGGGGTCCAAGGGTCCCAGTTGATTGTCTGGTGGGGCTGGACAAGGATCTACGGGGAGGCATCAGGATCAGAGAGGGTCCCACTCCAGTTTTTGGGAGATCCACCTGAAGACCAAGCTGCACATCTTCTATATGTATACGGGGGGTCTAGGACCAGCCCAGGCATGCTCTTTGCTTGGTGGTTCAGTCCCCATAATCCCCTAAGAACCCATGTTAGTTGGCTCTGTAGGTCTTCTTGTGGAGTCATGGACCATTCCGGCTCTCTGATTTGTTCCCCCACATCTTCCCTAGACCTCCCTGAGCTCTGTGTAATGTTTGCTGGGGGTTTCTGCATCTGTTTCCCTCAGCTGCAGGGTGAAGCCTCTTGGAGGAGTTATGCTAAGCTCCTGACTACAAGAATAGTAGAGTAACATTAGTATTGCCAGAGATTGGTTCTCTCCCATGGGATGGATCTGAGTAGGGCCAGCTTTTGTTGGTCATTCATTCAATCTTTGTTCCATCTTTGTCCATTGAAAATATTGTAGCTAGGACAAATTTTGAGACAAATGTGTAGGTTGGTTGGTGTTCTTATCTCTCCACTGCAAGTCCTGCCTGGCTACAGGAGGTGGCCACTTCAGGTTCCATACCTTCTCTTACTAGGAGTCTCAACTAGGGTGGCCCCATAGACTTCCGGGCTTCCCTTTTCCCAGATCTCTGGCATATCCCAGAGATGTTCCCCACCTCCAATTTCCTTTTTCTCACCTGGCCCTCTCTCCCATTCTCTCCCAACACCTAATCCTTACCACTGCTCCTCTCCATATCCCCTCTCCTACCCAGTTCCCTCCATCCTCCAATGCCTATTTTATTCCCACTTCTAAGTGAGATTCAAGCATCCTCCCTTGGGTTTTCCTTGTAACTTATCTTCTTTGGGTCTGAGGATTGCAGCATGATTATCCCCTGTTCTGTGGCTAGTACTCACATATAAGTGAGTGCATACTATGCATGTATTTGGGGGTTTGGGTTATCCAACTCGGGATACTTTTTTTCTAGCTCCATACATTTTTCCTGCAAATTTCAAGATGCCCTTGTTGTCAATATTTGAGTAGCATTCCATTGTGTAATTGTACCAGTTTCATTATCCATTCTTCAGTTGAGGGACATCAAGGTTGTTTCCAGGCTCTGGTTATTACAAATAACACTGCTATAAATATAGTTGAACAAGTGTCCTTGTGGTATGGAGGAACATCTTCTGAGTGTGTGCCCAGAAGTGGTATAGTTGGTTGTTTACATAGAACTATTTCCAATTTTCTGAGAAAATGCCAGTTGGTTTCCAAGTTTGCACTCCTATCAGCAATGGAAGAGTGTGTCCCTTGTTACACATCCTCTCCAGCGTGTCCTGTTGTTTAAGTTTTTTATCATAGCTTTCCTGATGGGTGTGAGATAGAATCTGAGGGTCATTTTGATTTGCATTTCCCTGATAAATAAGGACACTGGGCATTTCTCTAAGTATGTCTCAGCCACTTGAGACTTCTCTATTGAGAATTCTCAGTTTGGTTCTGTACCCCATTTTTCATTGGGTTAATTGGTTTGTTTGTGTCTAATTTCTCGAGTTCTTTATTTTGTGTATTAGCCCTCTGTTGGTTGTAAAGTTGATGAAGATCTTTTCCCATTCTGTTGGCTATTGTTTTGTATTATTGACAGTGTCCTTTGCCTGCCAGAGGCTTTTTAGTTTCATGAGGTCCCATTTATTAATTGTTGATCTTAGAGCCTGAGCTCTTGGTGCTCTAAGCAGAAAGTTGTCTCCTGTGCCAATGGGTCCAAGGTTATTTCTCATTTTTCCTCTATTAGATTTAGTCTATCCAGTTTTATATTGAGGCCTTTGATCCACTTGGATTTGAGTTTTGTGCAGGGTGGATAAATATGGATCTATTTGCATTCTTCTACATGTTGGCACCCAGTTAGACCAACAACATATGTTGAAGATCATTTCCTTTTCCATTGTATGGTTTTAATTTCTATATCAAAAATCAAGTGTCTGTAGGTGTGTGAGTTTATTTCTGAGTCCCCAATTCAATTGCATTTTTCAACTGGTATTTTTCTATGCTAATAACAGTCAGTTTTTATTATTGATTTCATCCCTGAGTTTGATTATTTCCTGCCATTTACTCTTCTTGGGTGTGTTTGCTTCTTTTTGTTCTAGAGCTTTCCGGTGTAATTTTAGGGTACATCCATTCTGTTAGCTTGTGTCTTTTTATTGGGGAATTGAGTCCATTGATGTTGAGAGTTATTAATGGCCAACACTTCTTCGTTTCTGTTATTTTGATGTTGGTGGTGGTAGTGTGTGTGTGTGTGTGTGTGTGTGTGTGTGTGTGTGTGTGTGTGTGTGTGTGTATGTGTGTGTTGCTTCTTTTCGTTTTGCTGCAGTGGAGTTATTTATTTTGTGTGTTTTCTTAGGTGTACTTAATCTCCTTGTGTTAGAATTTTTCTTCTAGTATCTTCTGTATGGCTAGACTTGTACATACATATTGTTTAAATTTGGTTTTGTCATGAAATATCATGTTTTCTCCATCTACAGTCATTGAAAATTTTGCTGGGTATCACAGACTGAGCTGACATCTGTGGTCTCTGAGAATCTGTAAGACATCTGCTAAGGTCCTTCTGGCTTCTCAAGTCTCTGTTGGGAAGTCAGATGTTATTCTGATAGCTCTTCCTTTATATATTCATTGACATTTTTCCTTGCATATTTTAGTACTCTTTATTTGTCCTGTTTATTTAGTGTTTTGATTATTACATTGTAGGAGAATTTTCTTTTCTAGTCTAATCTATTTTGTGTTCTGTAAGTTTCTTGTATGTGCATAGGCATCTCTTTAGGTTAGGGAAATTTTCTTCTATCATTTTGTTGAAAACCTTTTCTGGTCCTTGGAGCTGGGAATCTTCTATTTTTTCTATCTTTACTATTCTTAGGTACTGTCTCTTCATAGTGTCCATGATTTCTTGGACTTTTTGTGTCAGGAACTTTTCAGAATTAACATTTTCCTTGACTGATGTATCAATTTTTCCATTTTTATTTTCTATAACTGAGATATCTCCTCCATCTCTTGTATTCTGTTGGTGATGGTTATATCTATAGTTCCTGATCTATTTTTTTCTGTATTTTTCTTTTTTACATATACATTTATATTATTACACATATATACAATAAACTACTACAGCAAGAAGAACCATGAAACATTCAGGAATTATACTAATGGTACATTCATAGTGTTTGGCTATTTGTATTTGGCAGCCTTGGAGAACCGTCTTTCCTCTCTTGATGCATCTAAAACTCTGAATGTAAATAAATATCTCATCTTTATCAACTTAAAAAGGTTTTCCATCACTAAAATTCCCTCAATTTGTGTTTTCTTTATTGTTTCTATTTCCATTTTCAAGACTTTAACCACTTTATTAATTTCTTTTACCTGTTTGATTGTATTTTCATGTATTTCTTCAAGGGACTTATTTTTTCTACTTTAAAGGCCTCTATTATCTTCCTAAGAATACATTTAAGGTCATTTTCTAATGTTTCAGTTATGTTAATATATCCAGGGTTTGCTGTAGTAGGATGGCTTGGTTCTGGTGATTCCATATTGCCTTGGCTCTTGTTAGTTGTGTTCTTATGTTGGTCTTTAACCATCTTGATTGTTCCTGATGCTGGCTGGGTGTTTCTGGTGTCAACAGGATTCCTTTAGAAGGTGGGTAGAGCCCTGGGCTTGAGGCTGGATGTTCCTGGGATCCAGCAGTCCTTCTTGGTAAGACTGGTAGGGCCATGGGCCAGAGGATGAAATAGTGCGTCTCAGGAGCCTTTTCAGGCTTCCTTGGGAAAGTAAGTAGAGCTTGGGGCAGATACTATATGATCCTGGGGCCAGAGAACCCTTCTTGCAAAGGTGGGAAGAACAGTGTATGTGAGGCTAGAACTCAGGGAATATCCTGCAGCTCTCCTCTGCTGGATGTGTCCCAGTTGGATCCTCAGACAGGGGATTAGAGTGGGGAGCTCTAACCTCTATAATTCTGGGGTCCAGTTGGGAAGGTCTACCCAGGAATGCATGTAGAACCCTGGCATGGAGGCTGAACTTTTTTGGCATCTGATAGCCCGCCTCAGTAAGATGTGTCCCCCAACCTACCACATTTTAATATACATATGTTGCTTTAAAACTACCCCTAAGATCCTAAGTTACTAGACAGAGGGGACTTTATCTTATTTATTCCTAAGGTACAACATATGAAAGTCATGCTCAGTAGATCTTTTGATGGAATTAATTTGTGATTAAAAAAGAGATAGAGAAACTGTTGACTTTGCCAGTTGGCACATGTATATTCTATGTGAATGAAAAGATTTGAAAATAATATGAAGGGGAAATCATGAATCATTTTCTTCTATAAAAATAAACCAAAAGCTAACAGATACCAAAAGTCCATTAATGCCCTGAATTAAATGATATTTGGCATAGAAACAAGAAAGGAACAAGATCTTTGTAAAGAGAAAAGCAAAGGTTAGTGTTATCCAGTTCAAGGTTCATGATATATAAGTAGGATGAACATGAAGCTCTTGAGACACTGGTAAGCATCATGTTATTTCCCTTGAAAAATAGGTTAATTCAAGTTATTATTGTTCTATAATAAACAAGCCCACTGTGTGACATGGATACAAGGTTCTCAGGGTTCTCTCTCTCTCTGTTTCTCTCTCTCTCTCTCTCTCTCTCTCTCTCTTTCTCTCTCTCTCTCTCTCCTCTCTCTCTCTAATACACACACACACACACACACACACACAGACAGAGACAGAGACAGACAGACAGACAGAGACATAGAGAGACAGACAGAAACAGAGACACAGAGACAGAAGGAAAGCAAGAAAGGAGAGAAGGAAAATGTCTCAATTTACACTGCATAAAGGATCATAATTTTGAGGTGAGCTCTAAAGAAGAAGTCCATGTGAGAAATAGTCATGCAAGGAGGATAAATGCAGTGAAGCAAAAACAGCTAGGCAGGAAAACCCAACACACATTAAGCTCACTATTAGCATGCTAGTTTAATGGAAGGTTGAGTAAGCAGGGTAGTGGAGTAAGGGAAATAAATGAGACATGTGCTATAATGAGTTAAATGACACTTTTTCTGATTATTAGACACAACTTGCTCATATTCTACCTGACAACAATATTATTTAGGCTGTTTAGATGTCCTCAACCTACCTTTCTTTACTCATACAGGGCCATATTTTTTTTATCTGTAGGGGCAATAAGTGGCCCTAAGAAAGGTACCTTAAAATCACTACCATTACATGTTTTCTCACTCTCCTGCTTCCCAGTTGTGGAAAAATAATGAAGATGCACTAATAGACAGCTAACAAAACTGATTTCTGTTACCAGTGTGTAAATGCATGTTTTCCTTCCACATGCCAACTCCTGAAATAATGACTCTGGGGCTTAAATACAATTTTACAAAATCCTAGGCCAATATAGCTAGTCATGGTCTCTGACTTGATCATAATCCATTTATTCTATTTTTTGTTCTGTCGTGTGGCTGGTTACCTCTGCTCACTTTCATAGTCCATCTTCTTTAGAATCTGGGGTGAATTCTACGTGCTCTTCATTCTATCCCAGAATTCATTCTCTCTCTACTGAAACTTCTCCCCCTTATTCCTGCCTCAGCTGTTGGCCAATCAGTTGTTTATTGACAGCTGGAGAATCCACACAGTACACAAGACATTATGCTTACCTACACCAGTTACTAGGTCAGGAAGAAATGAAAGCAAGTATACTTGATTCTAGAATATCTTGAACAATCAGACTTATATCCTGTCACAAAGTTTTGTTTTCCCCTTTGAATTTCATTCATGTCTCAACTCTAAGACTACTATTCTGGAGTGTCCAGGGCCATCCCTGAAAAATATTTTCGTAGTTCAATCAAGCTTGACCACAATGATCACATGCTCTTCCATGAGTATTGTTCTTCTGACATAACAGAAGGTCTGGACATGTGCAGATATAAATTCCCAGAATAACAAATTCTCAAGTTGCATTTCATGAAATAAACAGATCTTCTGTTAATGCTTGTCTGGATTGGAACCAGAATTTGAGAATGAGTCTGAGTTCAAGAAGTCAATTAGTTTTGTATGATGTCACAAGCTCAAATTTTTCCTGTTAGGAACATTGACAACTCCCCCCCCCCAAAAAAAAACCATATGGGGTTGGAGAGATATCTCAGATGTTAAAAACAGTTGTTGTTCCGACATCAGATCCATGATCAATTTCAGGGCCTATATACTGGCTCACAACCATCTGTAACCATCCAGCTACAGAGGTGTGGAATCTTCTTTTTGCCTAGGTGGGCACGAGACACAATGTGGTACACATATTTTCATGTAGACAAAACACTCATACACATAAAATAAATATTTTTAAAAGCAACTGACCTGATCTCCTCTCTTCCTGTCAGTTCTGCTACTAACTGAGAAGGCACATTTGAGCTCCTCACCTTCTAATCAGTTGATGGTGCAATGAAGATATTTCTTTTTGTAAAATCTTGTTTGAATATTGGCTTCAATACACACAGGGCAGTGAGTCCTTACTCAGTGATACTTCCTTATGTCTTACAAAGCAGGTGTCTTTGCTCCCAGTGTAGTTCTGTGTTCCAGTTTGGAAAGAACAAGATATTAGTTTTTCATTTTTGGCAGTACAATTGGCATTAAAGTGACCTAGCTCACTTTTCATTATCATTGTATTTTCACCATTTAAAGAAAGACTAGTTTGTATCAAAAATTGAAGCAATGATATTGTTTGTAAGCTGGTACAGTAGTCCCTATTTACCCATGAGGGAGACATTTTAAGAACCTTAATAGACTTCTGAAACCATGATTAGCACTGAAAACAAGATACATCATATCTTTTTCTATATGGACATACCAATAATACAATTTACTTTGAAAATTAGGCAAACTAAGAAACTAGAAACATTAACTAATAATAAAAAGAATTCTTTTTTGTTTTTTGTTTTATTTGTATGTTTGTTGAGACAAGGTCTTAAATTTGTAACCTTGGCTGACCTAGAAATTACAAAAGTTTCTGTTTCTGTTTCTTAAATGCTGGGATTAAAGGTGTATGTCACCACATATGGTCAAAAAAGCAATTCTAACCACATACTTTAATAAATAAACCATGAATAAACAAATGATAAATAAGCAAATGAAGGATGTCTTGTTCATTTCCAGAAACTTTCATTTAATATTTTCAGACTTCACTTGACTATAGGTAACTCCAAACTCAGAAGACAAAGTGTAAAGAAAGAGGGGCAACAGTATTTGACATTAAATCCACTAACACATTTTATGTTCAGTTACCCATAACACCTATTCCCCAATATAGTAAGAAATACTTTTGTCTGTTAGAATGAAGCTTGTGATACAGTGGCTTTTAAGTGGGGACCATGGCTGCCTGGGCTGTAATTAGGATGGACTTGCAATACTGCTTTCATTTCTACAATTGCAAAATGATGCTATTTTTCACAGCAGGTTTGCTGTATTAGCACCTCCACCAGCCATAAAGGTGGAAGTTTCAGCAAGTCATCAAATGGAAGTATGTATATCTTATGAATACAGTGGAGAGAATGACTTTTAGTAATTTATACCCACACTAAATATTTTAAATCAGAAAAAGAACAAATTAAAGACATGCAAACATCATGAGTATTTTAATTTAGGGACTTTGACATCAAATCATTAATAAATAAATGCCTCATTAGCATTCAGAAATCTAGTCTCACATCCTTTGGACTGATATATCAGCCAATCTAAGATTAACCAGTAATTTTTTTCTTCTTTTGTCCAGAATGGTGTAGGCTATTTTATTTTTTCATAGCATTTAACATATTTCACATTGCCTTTCTTTGTTTCTCTATTTCTGTGATAAAACACAGACCAAAAGCAACTTGAGGAGGAAAGGGTTTATTTTAGATTGCATGTTGTAGTACATCATGAAGGGAAGACCAAGACAGAGGCTTAAGGCAGGGACCAAAGCAGAGACCACAGGTAAAAGTTGTTTACTGGCTGGCTTTCTATTATAACTCAGGACCCATCTGCTTAGGGGTGGGCAACACCATCTATGGTGGGCTGGACCCTCCCATTTCAATCATTAATGAAGAAAATGTCCAACAGACTTTCCCACAGGTCAATCTGATGAAGACAATTTCTCTTTTGAAGCTCTTTCTTTCACAAGTGACTGTAGTTTGTGTCAAGTTGTCAAAAAGTAAACAGTACCCATATATTGTAACATATTTCAAATATCAACAACACTAAGCCAAAAGAGTGTAGGGCATCACTCAGTAATATAGCATTTGCCTATAATATATAATCCCATGTGACTCTAGTCTAGTACTACACACACACACACACACACACACACACACACACGCACACGCACACGCACACGCACACGTACACACACACGCACACACACACGCACACACCATAACAGTAACTGCAGAATTGGCAAAAAAAAACACACTTAAAAATGAAATGAGATAGTAAACTAGAGTATATACACCCATATGAGTAATTTATACACAGTTATTAAAAATAAATTAGATAGCTCAGCTTCTCCTAGAAAGACTCTATTCTTTTATTCATCCAAGAATATTTCTAGGTGATCCACAATGTACCAGAAATTTCACTACATACTAAAAATCACAGGTGACCAAAGCACATTTCCTGTTTATATGCAGCTTCATTTTAATTGGTAAATAAATTATATAAATATGTAAGCAACATCTGTGGTAAATTGGTGCCATCCAAGAAAAGCAGAGGGGAATTTGAGAGCCTGTAACAGATATAGCAGATCTGAGAGCAATAGAGATGCACAGATAGAGAGGGGTTGACTAAACAAGATTATCATTGTATCAATGATGCCACTTTATAATGTGAATACTTTTGATGGAAAAAAGCTTCATACTAAGGATCATATTTCTTTATGCAGCATGCTATCTGACATGCTCAATGGGAAGAAACAATGCGTAACCAGAACATCAGATGGATTGCAAGTTTACCCTTTATCTTAACTATTACAAAGTGAATTTTAAAATATGCTTTCTAGTCAACATCCTTCTGAGTAGTTATGTGACTTACTTGGCTCATTAAAGTTTACACCTAGGAGTTGGTGGGCTCAGGATGCAGCTCTGTGGCATTTGGCTTCTGCGTACAAGGTACTGAGCTCAATATCCAACATAAGAAAAAAGGGGGAGGAAGGGGGAGACAATGGGGGGAAAGGAAGCTAGCTAGTTTGATACCTAGTCTTTATAGTCTTGTTTTACTTTTCTTGTCATTTTTGGTGAGGAACTTAGGACCCCTACATACTAGACAAACTCTACTACTGACCTATAGTCCCCAGCCCTTAAGTAAGCACTTTAATTTTTTCCACAGCCAAAAGTACTCAACATAAATTCATCTGGAACATTTCTTCAAAAGATACCTTTATCAAGGAATGTATAGTATGAGATACTGTGCCAATACACCAATGAAAATAAGTTTATAGAAAGGACAACCCACTTACAAAACAGACTGATCTATCAATGTAAAGGCACAGAAACTACAAAACTACCCCCTTTTCACTAAAATGGAATCCAGGGTAGTTAATTGATCATTAATTTACTCCAAATCTTCAATGAGCAATATGCACCCCAGCTTTCTTGAAAAGCCACACTGTCTATATTAGGACAGTGCAATAAAACAGCTGCATGATCACCCTTTCATGTTGAGTGGCCAATTTTAATGGTTTATTTTGTCTTGGTTTTCTGAGACTGTCAGGAAGAGCTGGATCTTTCAAGTGAAGTGGAAAGTCATTACTCTGGAACCCTGTGAATTTGGAGGGTACTGGGAACACTGAGAAGCTCCTCTGCTACTTTGCATGCTTGTACGATGAGGTATCATTAGGAAAAGCCGCATAAAGCTGTTGCAGCTGTGTTATATAAAAAGAGGAGATAATTTAATAGAAAATGTCATCCTTTGCAGAATGCTGATTGCCTATTTTTTCCATAAAGACTTCTCATCAGAGGGGCTCCAGCAGCTGTGAGAAGGCATCCTGTCACCGATGTTCCCAGCCATCCTGACAAACAAAGCTCTCCATGGGCTATTTGGCATCCCAAACAGTCTGATGTTGTTTCCTATTTTGTTTCTTCTTTTCATACTCCACTGTATGGAATGTGAAATATTTGCTTTTTGTTAGAGCAGAGAAAAGATTTGCTCCTTGACACTAGAATTTGACCATAAACAAGACAAACATCTGCTGAAGTCATGAGGTGCTGTTTTCTGCATATTCTGGACCAAGGACCCCAAAAGGCATAAAAATCCAACAATTCTATAATGTCGAGAATTTCTTCTTAACAGATGGCAGTCATTAGAAGTGACTGCAGGGCATAACTCTTCAGAGGCTAAAATGAAATTTTTTCCCATGCAAGAAGAAGAGAAATTTGATGGAAAAGAGGGTTTATAATTCTGTTCAAATTCTTCCTCAACATTCTATTTTTTCATAATTAGTTTTAGAAAGGTGATTTGGTCATACATTTCACTTCATAAAAAAGTCACTGGACTTCAGAAATGTAAGAGCTATATGTATTTGTTGAATTCAAAATTATTACATAACTCTTGTTAAAGGCTTTAATTCGACAATTTAGAGTTTATTATCACTAAAAAAATAATGATTTACACTATTTCCATGTATAAATGCTGCAATTTAATATAAGTTTAACACAAGCTGACATAGTCCAAAACACAGGTGTTTCATGCAAAGCATCTGTTTTATTTGTTCACTCATTCACTCCTTGATATTTATTGAACATGTCCTTTGTGCTTGATGCCATTATAAATGATGACTATTCAATTTTGAATAATAATGGCAAAACACTCCTATATCAAAAGTATACCACCACATTAAACACAAAAATCTATGCACACAAAGCAAACACACACACACACACACACACACACACACACACATACACAAACAAACACATATATGCTGGTGTTCAATAAAAAAATGAAATGGGCTATAATTTGGATCTGGAACATCCCCTAAAAGCTTAGTCTTCAGAATAGTAATGCTCAGAGGTCAAGAGGTGATTGGATCATGAGGACATTATTCTCATCAATTGATTTATCCATGGACAAACTTACAAGTTAGTGGATTACCAGGAAGCAGTTTACACACTAGGAAGTGGGTCTAGATAAAAGCAGTAGATCACAAGGGGCATTCAGGGCATATCTTATCCCTGGCCTCTTTGTCTCTTGATCTATCTTGTACTACCACCATGGTACCCTACCTCATCATAGTAACAGAAACAAAAGTCAACAACCATGGGCTGGGTACTCTAAAACCATGAGCCAAAATAAACATTTTATCTTTTAAGTTGATTGTCTGAGGTATTTTGTGACAGTCATGGACAGTTGACCACCACACACACACACACACACACACACACACACACACACACACACACACAAAACTTTGTATAGAATGGTGAACAGGCTTTAAAGTGCCTCCAATGATCTGTACTTCCTGGTATCCATGTTTCTGTGTCATCTTCTCTGAAGAGTAGCTGGGACAATGGCTTGCTTTTAGCCAACCCAACAGTACAAAAGTGATAGAATATAGATGACTTTGTGTACTTGCTACAAGCAAACTTCTCCTTCAAGCTGCCATGGACATGAATCCTCCAGCTTCCAGCAAAAAGTTTTATCAACAGCGTGAAGGATTGTTCCCCCATTTGACCATTTAAGAAGAATGCAGCCCTGACTGATATCTTGACAGCAGCTTTGTGAAAACCTTTTGAGGACAACCCAATTCATACAGTCCTAGGCTCCTGACTCACAAAAAAATGTAACAATAATATTTTAATTTTCCAAGTGTTACACTTCTGATACAGTGGTGTTTTACTGGTAGCCCACTAGAGATGACAACTCAGAAGCAGTTTCTAGCCAATGAAAGTCTTTATTCCAGCTGTGCTTTATTCCAGAGGTGCTTGGAGACCTAAGTATCCCCCTAAGTGTTCAGAACATGGGAATTTTTTAGGCAGAAGCCACTTCCTGGCATCTTGCTCAGCAGCTGTGGTGGGAGGGTGGGCTTCACAGAAGTAAGCTATTGAAGCAGTTTAACAGAAACTGAGACAAGCAGTTAGCTGGAGGGGTTTCTACACAAACAGGAAGTTTAACAAAAGCTAATTTAACTAGAAAATCCTGACCTTTGGTTCCCAGAATGGAGTTGGGTAATTTTCCATGGATTCTCTATCAAGGAGATCAGCTTCTACTTAAACTTGGAATGACCTCAGCAAGAACACAAGATGGAGGAACCTCTCCATTATCTTTCCCTGTCACAGTGGGTGGTTCAAGAGGAATCTCGACAGATTATTGCAGAATATAGGGTTTATTAGAAAAGTTGTTAACACCATGAAGGAAAGACAACATGCATGACAAGGAGTGCAAGGAGAGCTCATGCCCCAGGACCAGAGAAAGCCATCATGCCAGAGCTCTGCAGAACATCAGAGCCCATGTGACAGAAGTGGGAACTTCTTCTCACACTTGTGAGAATGGAGAAAGTTCACAAGGTCACCCGGGCTCTCTGAGTTCCAAGCAAAAGGTAGGAGAGGAGTGGGGAACATGTGTGGTTCTCTCTGACTTACACTTCTTCCAAGTGAGACATCCTGGTACCAGAAAGCCTTCTAGGCATGGATTGACAGATGATGTCTTAGTAAGGTGGCTGTAAGCATCTGTGAAACAAAGAGAATTGTTGCAAAGAGGCCAGATTAGAACATTTCATTCTTACGCTAAGTCTGTAGCCTGTTATTTGCCAGAGAAAATTAGCACAGAGTTGTGACCTTGATTTTGAGCCATACAGACAATTATCACTCTAAAAATAAAATATGTCAGACTCACTTTTTAGATAATTGGTTGTTTTTAGGAACAATATTTTGAAAACTCTTGTATCATTGGGTCACATAATTGTTGGTGTAAATGTCACACAAAATCTTAGAGCCTACATTAATCTGATGTGCTAAGCTGTCACCAAGGACTAGCTTTGTAGTTCCCAAATGAATCAGTTTATAAACAAATGTGTGATAGTTCACATTTCTGCTCCACATCAAATTGGCCCACAACTATGGGTCCATTTAAATAACTTGTGCTTCATGTGTATGAATCATAACCCTGGGAACCTTTCTAACATTTCTTCACACTAACTCTGTGAAAGAAAAATTGGCCCTGGATTCCAGGTCAGGAAATCATGGCCTGCTGAGAGAAGTAACAAGCTAGTTGCACAGTTAGAAAGTAGCAGAAGTAGGATCCAATTTACAAGACATCACCAGAAAGATGGTGCATTGATTATTTTACACAAGCACATCTATCTGTATAGAAAAGGGAATGTTTTGTCCTGAGCCAATAAAGATGTTTGGAATTAACCTCTGGACTGAGGCAGCTCTATCAACCTCACTCCTTTGCAATAATCCTAAATTAGCATCAATCTTCTCCTTTCACATAAAATTCCTGGGAAAAAGCTGTCTGAAAAATACTGATTTTCCAAACAAGATATGGGGATAGTGCAGGTCCAGAAGCTAATTACGTTATCTTGGGCTGGCTGAAGTGTGTGGAATAGCCATTCTTTGACGACCTCTGTGTCAGAACTAATATCCTGTGACTAAAAGATGAAGGTCTTTTGAAATCTATTAACTTAGCTGACAACTAGTTTCTAGAAAACTAAAAACCAGGAATGTCATCAGATAGCATTTGAGACCTATAGCAAAGCTTCCTCTATCTTGCCATACCCATCTTGCTCATGTATCCGACAATGTATTTAACTGTGTCTTTGATCTACAGCTTTTTTTGTTCTATAAAACTGTAAGATTCAGGAAACTGCTTCCATGTTTGAACATGGAAGTGGGGGTAACCTAATATGTGTTCCTGGACTATGGTCACTTAATATGACTCCCGAATAAACTATCTCAAATTCCTTTAAGATAAGAGATGCTCCACTATACAACAAGGACATCTGCTCAACTATGTTCATAACAGCTTTATTCATAATAGCTAGAAACTGGAAACAACCTAGATGTCCCTCAACCAAAGAATGGATAAAGAAACTGTGGTACATTTACACAACAGAACATTACACAGTTATTAAAAACAAAGACATTGTGAAGTTTTCAGGCAAATGGGTGGAACTAGAAAAGATCATCCTGAATGACATAACACAGACCCAGAATGACACGCATGGTATATACTAAATTATAAGGAGATTTTAACCACATCATACAGGATAAACATACTACAATTCATGGGCTGAAAGAATGGTGACAAGGAGAGCTCAAGGAGGATTATTTTATCTCACCCAAAAGTGGAAATAGAATAGACAGTGAATGTGGCTAAAGAGAGGGTACAAGGTAAGAGAGGGGGGACAGGAGGACAGAGGGCTCACAGAGACAAGAGAATTCTTGGGCAGAGGTTTCTCTGTGACAAGCTGGAGGCCTAAGACAGGGTAGGCTCCTGGGAGTATATGAAGCGGACTCTAGCTGAGACCCCTAGTGACAGGGGTCATAGAGACTTAAAAGGTCACCATCTAACTAGACACATCTCCTAGTGGAATGAGGGAAACACCAACCCACCCCCACAAAAACTTCAACCCAAAACTTACCCTGCTTCCAAGATATTCAGGGAAAAAATATCCCTGGGGGAATATCCAACGAATGTCTGGCCCAACCTGAGACCAAACTTATGGGAGACAGCCAAGCCCTAATAATATTAATTATACTCTGCTATACTTGCAGACAGGAGCCTAGCATAGTTGTCCTCTGAGTGGCTCCACCTAGTAGCTGATGGAAACAGATGCAGAGACTCAGAGCCAAACATTGGGTAGAGTGCAGGGAGTCTGGTGGAAGAGTTGGGAAGGATAGAAAGACTCCTAGGGGACACAAGCTCCACAAGAGGACAAGCATAGCCAACTAACCAGGGTCCAGCGGAGTTTGCAGAGACTTAGCTCCAACTAAGAACCATACATGGACTGGACCTATGCCCGCTACACAGATGTGGCCAATGGGCAGCTCGTTCCTCATATGGGTCCCCTTGTAAGAGGAATAGAGGATGACTCTGACATGGACTCTATTTCCTGCTTTTCGATCACTCCCCCCTGTTGGGGCCACCTTGCAAGGCCACAGGAGAAGAGGATGTGCTCAGTCCTGATGGGACTTGATATGCTGGGGTAGTGGGTAGAGGGTTCTTCCTTCTCTGAGGAGTATGGGAGGGGGACTAGGGGAAACATGGAGGGGTGGGACCAGGAGGTGAGGAGCGGTGAGGCTAGGACCAGGATGTAGAGTGAATGATTAATTTTAAAAAAGAGATAAGCACTGAGATTTTCATCAACAAACATATATAAGCAGCATATGTATACAAAGAAATGAATAAAAAGAATATCTTCCACTTAGGGTGACTGTGTAAAGTAGCTGTAATCCAGGCACTTCATATAGTACTAAGGATAAATGAGTAAGAATTCCCTTGCCTCCTCTCTATCTCCACTTAATGAGCTTTGGTAGTCTAGGAAACAGAGCTTACATCATTTGCACCAGTATGTTAAGTCATAAGGGAGGATATTGA
>OU015760.1:11455817-11483104 GCA_907169655.1 Acomys percivali | reverse complement strand
TTCTGTTCTTAACAAATTAAGCAGTCAATGGTATCGTGTCATAATATTACCAGTGGATAGTGAGAGCAATTTGTATGTATCATAATGTAGTATGTTTTTAATGTGAGAAACATGCCCACCTGTATCAGTATGATACTGCATCTAGAATTAAGACGTAAAACTACATCTGTGAACAAGCCTTGGTAATTTGTTCTAGGAAAACCTTGCCCTGGAAAGACAAGCAGAGAACCAGTCAATAGCTTCAGAAGTTGCTTCAGGAAATTCCTTCAAGACAGTTTATTTGAGACAACAGTCAGCTTTCCTGAGGGGGGAAATTCGTTTATGAAGCAGTTTACTTAACAATTTCTGCTTCAAGGCCCTGTGTCTTGCAGCCCTAGGCCATTTCATAGCAGTCTGAATCAAGCTTTCTCACAGAAAGCTACACTTTCAACCAGAACAGTATTTTTTTTTTCTGATCTGATTACTGCCTACTGGTCTAACCTTATTTCCTGTTATGCTTGAGCACTCGTTGGACTTCAACCACACTAACTCCCTTGAGGTTTGTGCATTAGTCCAAGAAAATCATACCCCCACATCTAGATTTTCATCTGTTCTCAATACCACAGTCACATGATTCATTAGCTTTGAGATTTTGTTTAAATGGCTCATTTTTTAAATTTTTTTAAATTAATTTATTCTTGTTACATCACAATGGTTATCCCATCCCTTGTATCCTCCCATTCTTCCCTCCCTCCCATTTTCTCCTTATTCCCCTCCCCTATGACTGTTCCTGAGGGGGATTACCTCCCCCTGTATATGCTCATAGGGTATCAAGTCTCTTCTTGGTAACCTGCTATCCTTCCTCTGAGTGCCACCAGGTCTCCCCCTCCAGGGGACATGGTCAAATATGAGCCACCGGAGTACGTGAGAAAGTCATATCGCACTCTCCACTCAACTGTGGAGAATGTTTTGACCATTGGCTAGATCTGGGTAGGGGTTTAAAGTTTACCACCTCTATTGTCCTTGGCTAGTGCCTTAGTTTGAGCGGGACCCCTGGGCCCAAATCTGCCTATAAATACCACCAAACTAAATAACCCAATTGAGAAATGGGGCTTGGAACTAAACAGAGAATTCTCAACAGAGGAATATCAAATGGCTGAGAAACACTCAAAGAAATGTTCAACCTCCTTAGTCATCAGGGAAATGCAAATCAAAACAACTCTGAGATTCCATCTTACACCCATCAGAATGGCTAAGATCAAAAATTCAAGCGACACCACATGCTGGCGAGGATGTGGGGAGAGAGGAACACTCCTTCATTGCTGGTGGGAATGCAAACTAGTACAGCCACTTTGGAAAACTATCTGGTGCTCTCTCAGAAAACTGGGAATAGGGCTTCCTCAAGACCCAGCTATTCCACTCCTTGGAATACACCCAGAAGATGCACCAGCACACAAGAAGAAAATTTGCTCAACCATGTTCATAGCAGCCTTATTCATAATAGCCAGATCATGGAAACAGCCTAAATGTCCCTCAGTAGAAGAATGGATAAAGAAACTGTGGTACATATACACTATGGAATACTACTCAGCTATTAAAAACAAGGAATTCCCGGAATTTGTGGACAAATGGATGGAACTAGAAATGATCATAATGAGTGAGTTAACCCAGAAGCAGAAAGACTCAAATGGTATATACTCACTTATATCTGCGTACTAGCCCAAGGGGCATGTCCCATGAAAGCCTTCACTTACCAGGAAACTGGGACAGAGGGGAGGACATCCTATTGGGACTCTAGTTGAGAGAACCATGTGAGAATAGCAAAGTAGAAGGATCCAGAGGGTCCTAGAAACCTACAAGTAAATGGCTCATTATTACAGTGACTCTTCCTAGTAGCTGCATATCTAATTAACCACCTCAGCCCTGATTATGAGCAATATGCATTTCTCCATCACTCCTTTGATAACTACACATAAATATTTATGGGTACATGATGTCTTCCACCAGAATCTAACAGTCATTAGAAAAGAACTATCATCATTCTATGCCTTCTGACTAAAAAGTACTTGAAACAGGACAGGAATTCCGTACATATATGAGGAATAGTAGAGTAAAAGGAATGACAAGTAAATGTAAAAGTGGTCCAGAGGTTGATACTAGAAGCAGCATTTTGTATGGACCTGTACTTGATTTTGGAAGCAATCACACTGTTGAAAGAAAACATCACCCTCCAAAGATGACCATGTTCTTTCCTTGCCCTGGGCTGTTTTCCTAGTACTGAGGAATAAGTAAACTAAAGTGTATGTGGAAATCTATTCTGCTGCTTGTTTCTGTAAATAAAGCTTTACTGGATCCAAGCCATGCTTATTCACTGGTGTACCGTAGTTGAGTAAAGTTGCAACAAAGAACACACACTCCACAGAGCCTAAAATACTTACAATATCTTGTCCCTCTGACCCTAGCTATTGGCAAGTGAAGTACAGAGTTCTTTAGATCTGTCTCCTACTCTGAAGAATGTAATACACATGACAGATGAAGATATTCTAAAAAGGCACTCATATCTCTCAATCTGATTATTGGAAAATATGACCATCACCACCACCACCCCCCACAATATGGAAATTTCCCCAGGGTTCTCATGCTGGGAGAAGTAAACTGTGCCAGCCAGATAAGGGAGCTTGACTCTAGGACAGAGGTTTCACATGGTTTCAAAGACCTGAGCGATTCCCTTATAAGATAAGCATGAAGTCGAGACAATGAGGGGTCAATGGTGGGCAGGATCACACCTTTAGACGTTTAGACGTTCATGTGACTGTTCAGACAGTCCTTGATTATATATTTAAATTTTTATCTCACTTCAGCCCCCCAAAAAATTGACTTGGAGGATTCCTGGGTTTGTTTGTCCCTCTTCTCAATGTGGTCATTGGGAATAAATAAGTCTTTTCTGACATCCACTTTTAATTTGGCTTTTTAAACTGGTTTATTGAGAGTAGATAGCTAGACCTGACTTAGGGTACAAGTTTGGAACCCAAAGTTCCATAACAAAATAATACTCTAGGACTGGGCTGGGGTTAATATGATGGGGGTGGAGCAATGTCTTAGTGGTTAAGAGCATTGGGTGCTTTTCCAGAGCACCCTAGTTCAGTTCCCAGCACCCACAAAGCAGGTAACAACCACTGCAACTCCAGTTCCAGAGGATCTGACAACCTTCTCTAGCTTTCTTGGGTACATTTACAGAGAGAGACAGAGACAGAGACAGAGACAGAGACAGAGACAGAGACAGAGAGACAGAGACAGAGACAGAGACAGAGAGACAGAGACAGAGAGACAGAGAGAGACAGAGACAGAGAGACAGAGAGAGAGAGAGAGAGACAGAGACAGAGAGACAGAGAGAGACAGAGACAGAGAGACAGAGAGACAGAGAGAGAGAGACAGAGAGAGAGAGAGAGAGAGAGAGAGAGAGAGAGAGAGAGAGAGAGAGAGAGAGAGAGAGAGAGTTGGTTTTGCGGCATATTCAGATTGGCCTCAGACACATTCGGTAGCCCAGGTTAGCCTTAAATTCATACTCCTCCTGCCTCAGGCCTTTGAGTGTTGGGAATATAGGTTGTGTTCCATCATGTGTAGCTTCATCCTGTCTCTTGATAGCATTAAAACAGAAGCTAAATTTCAACTTGATCTATTGAGGAATTATTCAAAACACAGCAACTATTTAAAAGTACAAAATAGTTGCTCCGTTCTGAGCATCTGTATGCAGTGCTTTTCATATGTCATTAAATTTAGCTTTCATGCCACCTCTATATGACAAGTTTCAGGATGTGAAAACTAAGGATCTGAGACTTAAAAGTCTGTCTTAGTCCAAATCTTGCTGCTGTGACAAAATATCCATGTTCAAATCCAGACCAGACTGGTGCTCAGGCTTCAGTACTGCTGCTTCCCCTCCCATCTCCCATCTCCCTAGTCTCTCACAGATAACTTGCAGGTGCACTGGCTGGGATTCCCTAGGTAACAGACTTCCAGGTGCCTGATTCATCATCTGGGGGAAGGTGAGTTTGCATGCTCAGACACACTACAAATGTCCCACCCCATCCCCACTCCCTTCCCCGCCCCCCAGCCACCTGCTAGGGAACCTCAGGGCCTAGCTAGAGGCTCCTGTTACAAATCCTTCCCCCTTCTTCAGAGACCAATGAGAAAGGAGCCCCCCACTACTGCCTGGTGGACCTGGTTTTCCTTCAGAGCCCTTTTCTACTGCTGTTTGACTGTCTGCTCATAGTAGATCTTTCTAATAAACTTTTTACCTTCCGCAATTCATCTCACTGTTCCCCCTTGAGCTCCATACCCAAGATTTTCTAATCCTGCTTAAGATAATTTTGAGACAATGTAAAAACGATTTCACACAGTTTGCATGGCTGGGTAGTCCATCAGAGTGCTAGAAGGTGTAGTCTCAGGTAAGGTTTGCTTCCTGCTTGTAAGATGACACCTAGTGGCTGTGTTCTCATAATGCAGGTGGTTGAAGCTCCAAAATGCCTAGATGCGTCCTTCCTTCCAACTACACAGGAAGACAGAACTCTTCTGACTGAATCACTTCATAAAGGTTCTCAGCTCGTAATTCCTGGGCTTGGGGATTAAGTCTCAATATGAACTTGGGAGGAGGGCTTATGCAAACATGTACATAATGGCAATGTCCAAGGACACATAGCTAGACATTGATACAGCAGAGAATAAAATCCAAGTCTTTCCCCAACAAGGTCCATATTCATAATCACTGTAGAATGCTGCCTCCTAGAAAACAAAACAAGAGGAATGGTTATAACTGTTAAAGAAAGGGAGCCTGGGATGATATGATGTGCAAGCTATCTGTTAGAATAGAAGACAGACACGTGAGAGCTGTGGAAAGAAGCTGGGTATTCTTCCTAACAAGATGGGAAAGCTGTGACCCTGAGCTTGCAGGTACTTCACTAAGGTCACACACTAAAGTAAATCCTTAAAGGAGGCTTAATGTTCCACCTGCCAACCACTAGGCAAAGGATGCCCTGCCTTTGAAATAACTAGAGACAGAGGCTCTTGCCACAGATGGTCAACAAGTACAAATCCACAGCTGAGCTGATGAATTTTAATTTCTAAAGGCAAGGCAGTCTGAAGCCTGCATTTCCAGTACCATTTGAAAGTGATTTCACCAAGGGGCTTCTACTCTGAACACAAGGAAGCACAGAACTTAAATTTAGTATAAGGTCCCCAAAGGAAGTCTTTGTCACCCTGCGGAGTGTCTTTGTGTGTGTCTGTCTGTAGGAAGGAAGAGGAGGGAGGAAGGAAGCTTTGTATGTGAGATAAGTGCAATGTCCATAGCGTATTGCTAAAGAAAACATTCTGAAAGTTGAGGTTTCTGCCTGATGGATGAGAGAGGATGAACAACTAGAGCAAACATTAACTAAGTGATGATTGCGTGCCAGAAAGCAGGCATACTGTACAGATTCCCTGAGTCAACAGGTCATGTTGACTGGGCATGTTTGCATAAATCCACACTAGCTTGTATGGGGAAGCATGATATAATTTCACAGGGACCCTAAACTGGACATTTGTTGTACTTATATGAGATACAGTTGGGAGTTAGAGCGATAGCTCATTAGTTAAGATCATTGGCTCTCTGGCGAAAGACCTTGGTTCTGTTCTCAGCACCCATGGCAAGTGGTTCAGAACTGTCTGTAGATCCAGTGCCCTCTCTTGGCACTGGGTACACATGCACACAAGTGGTACACAGATGTACATGCAGAGAAAACACTCATATGCATAAAATTAACTTAAATATAGTTAAAAACATCTTAAAAATAAAGTATTACATGTCTATAGGTTTAAAAAGTTATAATTAGGAAATATGAATAAATGATTGTCTTACCTATATATCTATATATACTTGCATAATTGATGAAAAAAGATGTGACCAGTTACATTACCCCAAATTAAATGATGCCATTATTTATTAATTATTACTAATGGAAAATGACAGGCTACTATGTCATTTATGCCTCAATTGGATAGCATTTCCATCAGATATGTGCTTATAGAATTAAAAAAAAATAAAAAACAAAGGAGGAGGAAACACAAAATCCAAAACAAATTGATACATCTTGAGGCATCTGAATTGCTTCTGCATAAATGAACATCTTTCAAAAACCTTAGTAATTTTGTCCCTGTTGCTTCCCACAAGGTGACTGAACAAGAAAGTCCCATCAGCAGCTAACAAGATTACATTGGCCCTCTCAATTTTCAGAACTGCAAGCAAGAAAACACACACACACACATACACACACACACACACACACACACGCGCGCGCACGCGCGCGCGCGCGAGACAGTATATAATTATGTAGCTTAAGCTCTCCTTGAACTTACTGTGAAGTTGGCCTTAAACTCAAAGCACTTCCTCCCATGTCAACCTCTTTAGTGCTCAGATCACAGGGTGAGCTACCACATCAGGCTTTAAGGTTCCTTTCCTAATGAAAAGTGGAAAGAGGCACTGCAGAGCAACTGCAATCTACAGGAGCATCAGTCATATGAACCGTAATCTCAACTTCCAAAGATGGATTATTATGTCCTGAGGGGACTTCCTTTTCTGGTCCAATCTAATTGGTGTTCTGTATGTTCCCTGGGCCTTTATAGGTTTCTCCTTCTTTAGGTTGAGAAAATTTATTTGTCTAATTTTGTTGAAAATATTTCCTGGGCCTTTGAGCTTCTCCTTCCTTTATTCTTAGGCTTGGTCTTTTCATAATGTCTCAGATTTCCTGAATGTTTTGTGTCTGAAACTTATTAGATTTAGCATTTTCCTTCACTGATATATCATTCACTTTATTGTATCTCCAACTGCATGTATATTGCACCATGCTACAGTCAAAAATTAAAAAAAAAAAAACAGAAGTAGAACAATTATAAATAGAATACATACATAGTCTCTGTGTGAAGGTAAAGTATCATTCGTAATTTTTAGGAATAGTTTTTGATCATTTTTAACCTTTACACCATTATTTCTCATCTTCACCTACATATATATCCACCCATTCCTCAGTTATTTACTAAGCTACAAATAGACGTGAAAAGGAAAAATATGAATATACACTGGTAACAAAGACATTTTTATTGTTTCTCATATTGTTCCAAGTACTTCTGGATGTCTTTGAATATTTGGGGCCAATTTAACCATATCCAATAAGACTATCAGGATTTTCCTACCACTGACAACCAAAATGTAGATTATGGGAGGGCAAAGAATGAAGAGATATGCCATTTTCTTGTAAGACCAGCATGCTTCTGTCCATCAGTGTCAGGCCACACTACTGACCTTTGACACAACTGATGGCCTGGGTAGCTTAAGAGTGGTATAATGATACTGATGTAGTGTATCACTGAGTTACTCTCTCTTGTCTCCAAATGTATGGTTTCAGGTTGGGATCTGAGTTACTGGTATATACCTGGATACCCTGAGCACACAAAGGAACAATAATTTCAATTTCACAGATGCAGGACAAATTCCTATTTGAAACATAAGGGTCCAAACAATAGGCAGTGATTGGATAACTAGCCATGACAATGAAAACTGTCCATTTGTACATGCCTAAGCAAACCATAGCAGCAGAAAACATGCACAAAAACTCTACAATCTGGGGTCAAATAATAGATCACCATTTGTCAGACTTGTAACTTTTTGAAACAGGACATTATCAAAGAATACTTAGTTGTACAAATATTTCTTGTCATCAATTTCACTCCAGAGTTAAATATCTGTCAGACAAAAGATAGACTGAAATGTCCAGCAGTAGCTTCTACATGGGTTATATTTATTTTAAGAGAAAAAAGAGCAACATATAGAATCCACCTAATTGGTTTTGGTTGCAATTTTCCCCATAGGATCATGTTTGATTTTTTTAAACAGTTTCAAACCCTTAATTGACTATAGATTCAGGTGCTAGCCTTGTTTCAGGATCTTCAATGGAGTTCAGCTGTTATGGGTTGATTTGTGTCATCCAACAGAGATATTCTGGAAATGAAGTCATTGCTGGTATAATTAGTTCATAGGAAACAATTTTTAAAAGGGGAAATGTGGACACTAACAGAGACAAGATACATCTACAAGTGAAGTAATGTCTAGGATTGTCAATAAACACCAGAGAAGAAAGGAGGTGAAAGAGCTGAGGACGTGCCAGACTGAGAGAGAATGGATTTATATTGTTTTAAGATACCTAGTTGTGGGTACTTTGTTTTGATAATCATGAGAATTAAACTTTAAAGAGCAACAACTACCTTGCCAAGTTTTTACACATCATTTAAGGAGCTCAATACAGACTGACAGTGGATTCTATTAGTTTCAGTTCCAACTCTCAGAGTATGGGTTCTGATTGGACCATCCCATTTCTATCATTATATCTAGGAGGTAGAGTGACATACTAACATCCATGCTGTGATAAGTAGAAGTCATTCACACAAAAAGGAAGGAACTGTCAATTACCGGCTGCTGCCTGAGGGACAGTCAGTTTTCTTTAAGGGTGGGGCCCCTGGTAGGTTGACAGCTCTCAAGCAGATGGATCCATACATAAGAGCATAAGAGCAGCACAAATTGGACTTGATGGGTTAACAAATATGAGGACATAAAGTATATGGTAGTAAAGGGAAGGGACCTGAGGGAATTGAAAGGAAGGCAGGTGAATATTACCAAAATGCGTTGGATAAAATTCTTGAAGAGTTACTTCAAATAGTTTTTAAAGGGAAGGAATTGTTTATCTCATTGCCTGAAGAGATCTCCCCAAAGTGGCTACTACAAAAAGATTTCCCACAATGGAATTTTCAGAGAAAACTGCATGCTTCTAATGCCAAACTGTCACATATCCAGCAAGAACAGATGAAAGATATATATATTTCAATGTCAGAAGATGTTCTAAACTTTTAGAGTTTCCAAAGCAGGAGATCTGAAAAATCCCCTCTGTTGATTAATTTTTTCATTCTGATTTCCTGATTTGGCTTCTCAATGTCTACAATACACAGTACAGAATAGCATTAATTCCAAATGAATAACAAATCTTGCTGTGCATTGAAACATGAAGTCAATTTATGTCAAATGCTGTTGCATGGAGATTGAAATTTAATCAACAGAAATCTTACCAGTGTATCTATGAATTTATCTAGAAGAACAGTGTTTTTATCCTTTAAGCCAACTCTAAAAGGGAGAAGAAAAGAAAAGAAAGAAAGTTAGGGTTAGGGTAAGTTTTATGGGTTTTTTTCTTCTAACTCCATCTGGAAGCAGAATATATTATGTATTGGCTCAGAGAATGAATTTCATTTTCACTCTCTCAGCAGCAGCCAATTTGAGCCTGATTTGAAGTTGATTGTTTTCAAGCAGTTACTAGTATACATGCATTTATTAATGAACAGGCACTGAGTCCCATTTCTACTTCAATACTAATCTAGTTATGAAATGTGATTTTCAGCACCTCTGAATGTACAAGCATTGAAAGGAAAGGAAATTTGCTTATATCAATACCTATCTGACTTCCTTTTAGCTAATTTTTATTTTTCTTCCAAATTAGAGGAATTTTAAAGACAGGAAACCTGAGAACTTCATACTTCTTCTTTGTCTTTTAGGTTTTGTGGGTCACAATGGAACTGGCACCCAAGGCCTTTACACATGCATTCTCCCACCAAACTATAAGTTCTAGCCTTTTAAGGTTTTGCCTGAATGGAAGGAGTGCCTTTCTAACATATTGGTTAACTCTTGACCAAAATTGTCAGTTACCTTGAAGCAAATCCTGCAACAAGGAATAAGACGTTGTTGAAAGAAATGTTTACTCAGTTGCCCTACAGTACTTTTTGAGATGGCAGGTGAACAAACATTTCTTCAATAGTTCTTGCCTCACAAATATGTATGTCTGATATATTAGGCCAGAAGGCTGAAGAAGATGCTTATAGAGAGTTTTGGGTGACTATTCAGGTAGCAAACTTTCTCTGTCATCTTCTCATTTGAGAAGCTGCTAACCTGCACTCCCGGCATACTCAGGTAATCAAGTTTATTCTTTCTCAAGTCTCTGATGGAGTTGAAGACCAGGTAGCTTAGTTTTACAATGAAGATTAGTTGTTTAGGGGTTAAAATGTTTTTATGTCTAGATAGATGTTTTAAGTTGATAATGACAACAGGTGATGGAGATTGATTTACATTTGGAATTTTAGATGCACCAAGATAGGAAATATATTTTCTTCAAGGCTGTCAAATACAAATGGCTAAAACACTATGATTGTAAAAGTCATATAATTCCTGATTGTTTCATGGTTCTTCTTGTTGTAAGTAGTTTATTGTATATATGTGTAATAATATAAATGTTTAATTTTAAAAAAGAAAGAAAGAAATGTTTGGAGGAGGAAGAGAAATCAGGAAAGGTAGTGCAGAGAAGAAAGAAAATAAACAAAGGTGAAAGTTTAGACCAAGTCTTCACTGTACCTTGATCTTGAATAAAGTCTCAGGCAATCATAGATTAAGAATCATCTAGGTGTAGAATGGGCATGCCACTTCTCAGGTACTTGTGTTTGCTGTGGTGGCAAAACAAAGCCAAGTACAGGGATCTAACAAGAATTATAGTCATGCTCTCAAAAAGCAAAAAATAAGATACTGGTAAACAGCACTAAAATATGCTCAAAGGGATCTACTGGTATAGTGATGACATCATTATGTCAAGTATATTCTAAATGAATTTCACTCAGATAGCATAGGAACTTGCTGATTTAGCTTCTCTCCAATCTTAGGTGGCTTGTGTTAGCTTTTTGCACTGTAACCCCAATGCCTAGCCTAGACTTCTGAATCATCAAAACTCAGGCTGGTCTCCAGTGTTCTCAGCCTGCACTAACATGTCTTAGAGAATCCAACAGACCCCAGTCCTGTTTCCTTCTTTAATTTGAAATTTGACTGGCTTGTGAGACAACCTTAATCAAAGACTAAACATTATCTTTGATAATACTGCAAAGTTGAAGTTGTCAAAATTCACTTATTTTAGATACATAATGTTTTAAACATTAAGAACAATTTTAAAGTCTACTTATTAAGCTTTTAATTATGCATGCAGAAATCCCAATTAATAATCCTATATTACTACATATCTTTGTGCCACTGTAACAGCTGCTCTTTTCCAGCTGGAATTTATATATTTTCAAAAGGCCCAGTCTTTTAAGTTACACTTCCATTTGTCCCAGCTTCTTGCCAGGAACAACCTCATGCTTAGAATGAACGCTGAATGGACATTGCTACCCAAAGCCATGGCCACTGGCACCAAGATGATGCCAACAGAATCCAAACTACAGATTTGCACAGCACATAGTCTATGCATCTGTGTGTGTAAAAGCTTTTCTTCCTAATTAATCCTAATATTTCTGTGAGCTCAGAAAGGCAGGTCAGCTGTCTTTTCAGTTTATGTCAAGCTACATAATAATTCACTCTTCTATTCACAGTGTTTTCATCTTACTCCTAATGGACCAGTAGCTGAATCCAGCGGGTTGGAGCTCCTAGAGTCTTGCCTCTGGCAAGGGATTCCCTGAGCCTCATTTATTGACTCATTCTTGACTAACTCTGAAGAAGACATAAAATTCTTCGACATCAACCTTTCTTCCTGGGCTACTAGAATCAAGAAGAATATTCCAGGTAGGTTACACTCTAACAAGTTATCACAGTATCCAAGTAAAATGGCTTGAATTTGGCAGATGGACAGGCTGTGGGTCTCCTTTTTTGTAGGCTTTTAAGTGTGGATGTGTCTGAAATTCTGAAGAGGCAGTGGTGGGGAAACAAGCAACTACAAGAGAAGGTGATTTGCCTCTTGTGCAACCCTTGTCAGGAGAGTAGCTTGGGCAATGAAGAGTGGCTGTGAGAAAAAAGCAATGCAAGAGTCTCTTCCGTCAGTACTGACAGTCTTCCCATCCAGCTTTAAGGAACTTGAGCTCAAGTTCCAGTGTGAGGACGTTCCAACAGGAGAAATTAGGATGGAACACATAATGACACTGGCATGCTGAAATAGCAACTATATTTATTCCAACAGCATTGTTGGGGATTATAAATGTCACAGCACTGCTAGCTCACCCCTTTCAAGAATCTTGGGTGTTTTATTCTTTTGTCAAATTGTTACCCTGCAAATCAAGGTCCATTCCTTTCAACCAGGCAACAAAATATAGTGTGTTCAGAAAGCACCTGCCAAATCACAATTCAAGATTGAGGACCCTGAGGTAAAATGACCTTGAAAAGACCATCATTACAGGAGGCCTCCACAATTTTAGAGATGAGGACCAGACACAGCCACCTCCGCTGAGATCCTATGGATACACCATCATAACCAGAGCACCAACTAGTTACTATTGTGGGAAAACACATTGAAGGCAGAAATCATTGCCTTATATAACTGAAATAAAAACAAAGGGAAATGGACTAGAGAATAATTACATATCAAATACTTCTGAAAAATAATAGCATGCCTGAATTTCATTATTTTACCATCTGTATTAAAAGAGAAACTTAAACACATTTAGTCTGTCTTGCCATCACCTTATTCTGCCTCCCTCCCTCCCTCCTTGCCTCCCTCCCTCATTCCCTCCCTCTCCCACTTTCAGCAGGAAGGCTCTTCTCTGAAGAAAACAAAAGCTATCTTCAGATATGCTGTGCTTGCTTACAGAATATCACCATAGCTGGGGTTGTTTTGTTAACCACTGATGCTCCCTCACAGTTGAAGTTCCCTCAACTCAACAGATATTTGCATGTGATGCTTCACTTCTTTAATTGCAGGAGGACTCCAGAACTGGGGGTGTCCTGTAGTGCATAGTCTGGATAAGGCTAACATCTTCTTGCTTAGGAGAAGCCATCATCCATGAAAGATGAATACTTTCCAGCACAGCTGCTCTGTGGTAACTCATGCTATCTATGGAAGGCCAATGAACTCAGGAGTTCCCAGTGTGAATGTTGGTGGAATGGGCTTTTCTTTACCTCTTTCCAGGGAAGAAAGCTTCACAGTACATTGTCATGGTGTAGTATAATTTCTTTTATTTTCCCCAGAACATTTTAACTTGAGTATGAGACACTTCACAATACTAGTTTTTATGTCATGTGTTTGAAATTTTACATGAATAAACTCATGCTTGTATTTTGGTGGACTTCTTCCCTTTATGCTTTATAGCCATTTTATCCTTAATTTCACTTCTGAAAAGTATTTTCTGGACATAATACAGTTGATATATCCATTCCACCATTAAAGTACATGGAAATGATACACCATTCCATCAATAAGGTACCAAATATTCATCTGATGAATACTATTGGTCACAATTCTTGCATTGGGGTATAAATATGAAAGAATTTCTCTTGAATACATCATCAGAAATATAATGTAACATCAGTTTTATTAGACAATGCCTAATTGTTGTAAAAGTGGTGGCTCTGATTTAAATTCCCACCAGCCATACTTGGGAATTCCCATTACTCCACACTAGTCTAACCATTATCAGACTTTCAATGTTTATTAACTGAAATGCAATAAACTGTAAGGTTTAAATTGCATTTCCTTGATTACTAGTTAAGTTGTCAAATATATTCTTGAATGCTTTGATATTTATTCTATTGTACATGACATTTTAATTTAAATTCTATTTCCCTTTTTAGAAATAAAGTGTTTGAGATATAAATTACTTAAATGGGATGCCTATACTCCAAATGTGCTGTTCAATGAATTTTGACAAATATATGCAACCATAACCCACATCAAGATATAAAATATTTTTAGGTGACAGGGAAATGCTTCAGTGGGTAAAAGTGCCATCCATGAAGTCCTGGCAAGCTAAGATTGATCTCTAGTCTCCACTTCAAGAGCAGTATCACATCTGAAATCCCAGTACTCCTATGGTAAAATGGGAGACAGAGGCAAGAGATTGCCTGGAAACTCATAGGCCAGAAACAAAAAATACCCTGACAACAAAGCAGAAAGAAAGAACTGAATTCTAAAATTTGTCCTCTGAAATTTCACTTGTATGCACGCTCACAAACATACACACATTAATAATAATAATAACAACAACAACAATAACAATAATAATAATATAAATGCTTCAAGGAACTGTTGTCCCACTGCAGGAATGTATCTCTAATTGACATCATTAATATATTTCCTTTCACTCACTTTCTCTTTTTTGTTTTATAATTTTATATAATTATAATCATAAAATATGTACCTGGCTTAGCCATTCTCCTAGATGGCTCACAATGATCATTGTCTTGTAGTATTCACATCCCTCTGCAGTCATTTTCCATGTAGACAAGCAGCATAGAGGAAAGTGACTCTTGGCATCTCTGCTGGCTAAGTTTATGTCATCTTGATGTAATCCACAGTCATTTTGGAAGAGAGAACCTCAATTGAGAAAATACATCCACCAGATTGGTATGTGGGCAAGCCTGTGGTGCATTTTCTTAAGTGATGAAGATGAGGGAAGGCCCAGCTCAATGTAGGGAGTGTCACCCCTGGGCAGGTGGTCTTGGGTGGTATAAAAAGGCAGGAAGAGAAAACGATGATGATCAAGCCAAGAAGCAGCACCCCTCCATGTTCCTGCCTTGAGTTCTTGAGGGACCACATGCTGCCAATTTAAGCAGACATTTTCTTTCCGAAGTAGCTTTTTCTCATGATGGTTTATTACAATTAAAAAAAAAACTTAAGACAGTATCTTTCCCTCATATTCTCTTGTATAACTTATTCCAGTGGATTGCTCGTTCCAAGGAAAACTACTTAGTTGTCCTATTAAGGAACTCATCTGGCAAAAAACTGAAGCCTCCTGCCAAAAGCCATGTATGAGATTGGACTTGGAAGCATGATCTGCCTTCAGTTCAATCTCAGATGACTCCAACTCCAAGTGAACCTTGATTAAAACTTCAAGAGATATTGTGAGCCAGAACCATCTACTCAAGACATTCTCAGACTCCCAAACAAGCAAAGTAAGGTAGAAGATGCTTAATCCACTGAGTTTTTTTTTTTTTTGTCATATTATGCAGCAATAGATAATCAGCATGGCATTCTTTTCTGTTTAGCTTCTGTCAATTAGTGTTTTTAAGATTTGTCAGTGTTGGGGCTGGGAAAGTGACTCTACAGTTAAGAGTGCTTGCTGCTCTTGAAGAGGAATGGAGTTCAGGGACCAGCAAATCTATTGGGTGACTTACAATTGCCTGTAACTTTAACTCCAGGGAATCTGATGCCTTCTTCTGACCATCGCACCTCACATACATGCATGAGCATATGCAGGCAAACACAGGCGGATACACACATATAGCACACACACAATTTAAAAGTTTTAAAATATTAAAAATATTTAATAATTTTGGAAGCATCAGTAGTTTATTGTTTCATTTCTGCATGATATTCCATTACATGACTACAACTATATTCATTATCTATTATTGCAGCTGATGAATTCATGCAGGACACCGTACTTCAAAATTTGGCATCATAACCTACTGAATACTTTAATATGAAAGAGTGTGAGAAATGGCATCTGTATGAAGAACTTTATGACCAACCTCCACTAAAGAAGTATTATGGGAGAGGATCCCTCCATCGGATCCTTCAAAAATTTACTATTATTTGTTGAAAATTATATTCAAAGTGGAATCCAAAGCCATACTCATCCCCAGATGCTTCCTATGTATGTATGAATCAAACATGTTTGTAAATTTCTGCTTATTTTCTTCATGATAATCTCTTTTACAACAGGATACCATTCAAACCAAGAACTTAGGCAAAAGTTTTTCTCCTCCACTATGCTATGAGAGAAAAGGGGCATCCTTATCTCTGAAGGCAAAGACACATTAAAGGAAATCTGAACCCACAGGACATACTCAGTTTTCTGGAGTGTATTGCTCCTATGTCACACAGCCTCTAACCTATCATATTTATCCAGAACTCTCCAGTCTTCACCAACACTAAGTTTCACATTGGTGTCTGTAGTGGTAGGGATTGAACCCAGGGCTTCTAGCATACTAGGCAAGTGCTCTACTACTTACCATATTCACAGATTTGTTTGTTTGTTTGTTTGCTTGCTTGTTTGATTTTTTGTTTTTTTACATTTTGTTTTTAGACTGAGCTGGAATTCCCTCTGTAGCCCAGGCAGGCATTGAACTTGTGGTTCTCCTGCTTCTATCTGCTTAGTGTTGAGATTATAGAACTGCACCCCAAGGTTCAATACTATACAATTTCAACTGTTCTTTGGGTCTTCATTTCATTATTTTGGTATCTATGTCCTGTAATATTTGTTTAATAGATCTGTATTTTTTCCATTTATTATTCTGTCTTTTGTTATAGGAGTATCAGTCAAGTTCTCAGAAAGATAGAAGGAAAATATTTTTCTTCCTTACACAGTTAAATGGAATTCTTTTTATATGTATTTGTTTTTTATTTTAATTTTCTTAATTTATTCAGATTATAACTAAATTGTTATCTCATAACTTGTATCCTCCCGTTCCTCCCTCCCTCCTGCTTTCACCCTATTCCTTCCCCTAGGTCTAAGACCAAAGGGGACCTATTCCCCCACTATATGGTCATAGGCTATCAAGTCTCATCTTGGTAGCCTGCTTATTCTTTCTTTGAGTGCCACCAGGCCTCCCTTCCAAGGGGAGGTGGTCAAATATGGAGCACCATGTCATGTCAGAGTCAGTCCCCACTCTCCACATAACTGCAGAGAATGTCCTGTCCATTCAGTAGATCAGAGTAGAGGTTTGATGGTTACTACTTGTATTGTCCTTGGTTAGTACCATAGTTTGAGAAGACACCCCTAGGCCCTGACCCACCTGTCAAGATGCTCCTCTTGTAGTCATCAGAGAAATGCAAATCCAAATGACTCTGAGATTCCATCTTACACACATTAGAATGACTAAGATCAAAAATTCAAGTGACATCACATGCTGCCAAGGATGTGGAGAGAGAGGAACACTCCTTCATTGCTTGTGGGAATGCAAACTTGTACAACCACTTTGGAAATCTATCTGGTGCTTTCTCAGAAAACTGGGAATAGGGCTTCCTCAAGACCCAGCTATTCCACCCCTTGGAATATACCCAGAAAATGCTCCACCAAACAACAAGGGCATATGCTCAACCATGTCCATAACAGCCTTATTCACAATAGCTAGAACCTGGAAACAGCCTAAATGTCACTCAGTTGAAGAATGGATAAAGAAACTGTGGTAAATTTACACTGTGGAATACTACTCAGCTATTAAAAACAAGGAAATCCCGAAATTTGTGGACAAATGGATGGAACTAGAAATGAACTTACTAAGTGATTTAACCTAGAAGCAGAAAGACTCACATGGTATCTACTTACTTATAATTAGGCACTAGCCCAAAAGGCATGTCCCATGAAAGTCTTCACTTACTAGGAGATTGGGATAGATGTGAGGACATCCTACTGAGACTCTAGGTAAGAGAAATATAGGAGATAGGGAAATAGAAGGACAGCTTTATGAACTGTTGATCAATACTAATGATTTATCTATAGGTTCTTTTTATTTTTCTTTGTCAGCTTTAAAACTTAATTTTAGGTTAACATACAAAGTAATAGGTGCCATTATGGCAACTAAAACATACATATCATTCACTGTTCTTATTTGTTGCTTCTTAAAATGTCCCCTTCAGTGACCCCTCCCTTTCTCCACCTGGCTTTTCTTTTTCCTACTCTTAGTCTCAACTTCTGCTTTCCTAAAACATGTATTCCATTATACTTTGTCACAACTTCTTGTAAGTCACTCCCTTGCCTATCATTATCACCTTTCTACATTCATGACCTGAAAATTCATGTGCATAAAAACATGCATACATATACTTTTAACGTGAGAAAAATGTGACACTTCTCATCCTGAGTCTGGTTTATGTCACAATAGAATAATCTTCAGTTGAACCTATTTGTTGCATAGAATTTCATTGTAAATATGTTCCACATTTCTTGTGCATTTATCTCTTGATGGTTTTATTTCTTGGCTATTGTGAATAGTGTATTGATATAGACAGTGTTCTCTAGCTATTCACTATGCCATGAGACACAAGCTAGCATTATCTGGGAAGAGGAATATTAGTAAGCAAGGATGTAAGACGTTTCCTTGATTAATGCTTGGTGTGGGAGGATCAAGCTCACTGGTGCAGTCCCTAGACAGTATATAGGAAAATAAGCTGAGCAAACCAAGAGAAGCAAGCCAACAGCAGCCTTCCTCTATGGCCTCTGCTTCAGTTCCTGCCTTGAGTGCCTACACTGACTTCTCTTAAGTATAGACTGTAACCTGTAAGCCAGATAAGCATTTTCCTCCCTAAGATGCTTTGGTCATGGTATTTTGTTACAGAAGAAGAAATAAGTAACTAAGACAGAAGGGGATCATATTATTCCACCCTTTCATTAACCCCATAAAATAATGTCCAATTTTTCTATTATAGAGGAAAGTTTGAATTAGACAAAAAAAAGAGTATTTCTTCTTTAACTATATTCTAGAAATCTCTGTCCGAAGCACCAAGACCAGTTTTTTAAATTTCAAATTTTATATCAGAGAAATTACTTTCTGCCTTTTTAAAATTATTTATTTATTTATTTATTTTTAGAGACAGGGTTTCTCTGCATAGCTTGGCTGTCCTAGACTCACTTTGTAGACCAAGCTGGCCTTGAACTCATAGACTCACAGTGATCCACCTGGCTCTGCCTCATGAGTGCTGGGATTAAAGGCGTGTTCCACCATGCACAGCTACTCTCTAACATTTCTGGAATGTGTTTTTGAGAGTTAGTTTTAAAGCTGTTTACACACAGCCCAGTAGTCCTTCCAGAAATCTGCTACAATACTATGCCCCTTGTTTTTGGAATTTGATACGGTCACATACCTTGGTGAACCAAGTAAATGTGAACAGAAAATCTCCAATGCCAGAGTGAGTAGTATTTCTATCTTCCTGGAAAAATGAGTTGTTGATCAGTCTGAAATTGATAGACTGAGGACATTATCCATTTCAAAGTTATGGGCCATGAGTGAGACACAAACTTTTGGTGTGCTAAATTTTGGGAATTTTTGTAACTTCAACATGTGCCATCTTAAGTTAGTGCAAATTCAAACTAGCTTGCTCTATGCTAATTTTTCCCAGGAATTTGTGTTTATATTGGGGAACTAATTTTGGTTGTAAAAAAGAGTATGAGATCTGTTATTTTTTTGGTGTCCATATAATATGTAGGAATATTTTTATATCTTGAATTATTTATTTCTGTTTGCAGTGTTTTCCTTTTTCTTTCTTTTTTTCATTTGCATAAACTTCCTCAGACTTCCTTTTTTTTCTCTAATACATTAACAAGACAAAGCAATGACAGTTAAAAGCATGTATTGCCCAAAGGACTCAAATTTGCTCTGCAGCACCCATACCCAGCAGCTCACAATTGCCTCTAATTCCAGCTCCAAGAGAATCCAATTCCTCTGACATTTGGGGAGGCTTACATTCATGTGCACAAAACACATAAATAAATATTTAAGAATATTTTAAAATGCATTGTGTGTGCACACGAGTGCATATAAATGTGTGTCTATGTGTGTGTGTGTGTGCATGTGTGTGTGTGTGTGCATTCATTACATGGTGCACATGTTGAGATCAGAGAACAACTTTGGAAGGTCTGTACTTGCCTTCTAATATGTGGATCAAACCGAGATCATCATACTAGATAGTAAGCTCTTTTACTCAATCCATCTCTCCAGCTTAATTTAACAGTCTTTATTCAAGATCCAACATTTTAATTAATCATCTCCATATTGTTTGCTTTCCTATATCATTTAATTTCTGTAATCATTCAATTCACTCCTACATTCTTTAGGATTTTATGATGCTTAAAATATTTAATTTTGTTTATATGTATGTGCTATATTGTATTCATGTGCATCGCTTGTATATAGGACACCGTGAAGGTCAGAAGAAGCAGCAGATCCTCTGGAAATGGAGTTATAGACAGTTCTGAGCTACCATGTGGGAACTGAAAACAAAATCCGGATCCTCTGAAAGGGCCTTTAACTGCTGAGTGATCTCTCTAGACATTTGTGACTCCTTTTTTTTTTAAAGGATTTTTTTTCTGGGATCATCATTTAGATCTTTAATTTTTTACTTTATTCTTTTCTATGGCTAGTTTCCTTTTAAGTATGGCTTTAGTATATCACAGAAAGTTTCTATATATTAGTATGTTATCATAATTTAGCTCTGACCTCTGAGTATTTTATTCTCATGCAACTTCTCTTATTTGTAGCCTCTAATAAATTCTATGTTTGCATTACGTGTTTTGTGATCTTTTAATTTAAGCACTTAATTCATTAATACAAATTATACTTACTGACATACCCTAATTTTTGCTTAGTATCTATTTGTTCATTCCAGTGTTCTTTCTTCAGGATAACTCACTTTCCCAGATTCATTATTTTAATGTCAGAGTAGATGTCAAGCGTTTTATTGTTTACACTAAAAACTTCAAGATGAATAGGAAAATGCATCCTGAATATGATCAAGACACTTATCTTTCTCCCAAATGACACATTTCAACTCCATTTATTCTCCCCTTTGGCTGTTATTTTATTTCCTTGGGTTTTTAAATCTCGTTTTCTAGTTTTAGTTGACTTTGCTATAGTTGTTCTACACAATACAATGTTCTACATAGCCAATGCTTACCCATATTTAAGCATGTTGTTGATTTTCATTCTTTCTTTTATCTCAAAACTTGCACCAAAATAGGCTTTTCCTCAGCTGATACTATTAATTCTAGAATTTATATTAGCAAGAAGCTACTTTCTGAAAATCTTCACTCTTTTTTTTAAAAAGGCTTTTTTTTTACATTTCACACTCTTGAAATACATTTTCACTTCATATAGAATACTTCTTTTTAAATTATTTCTATCACATTACATTGGAAATGTAATTTCTTATTTCTTTCCTAGAAATGAAACTTTCCTATTTCTTTCTTAGAAAGAAAAATACCTGCTTTGAAGAAGCCACTGAAAGAGTAGTTGTCATTATTCTTTCTTACCAAATCTACCTCCTGACCAGCTGTTTTTATACTGTTTTCCTTTGATATTTTGTAGACTTACAAGGCTAGAAATTGACATTTCTTTGCCCATTGCTAACCTTCTTTCATCTTTAGATTGTTGAATTTGAGTCATTCAAAAAATTAGTATTTTTAATCTCTTAAAGAATATATCCTTCCTTACTGTCACTCATGTACTTCTTGAACTCTGACTAGATTTTTAAAAAAAATTTAATGTTCCCAGTTGATCTCTTTTACTCAACATTTCTTTTACCTTTGTCCTTCGTCCTGAGACATTTCTTTTCACCCATCTACCCTCTCACTAAATGTTTTCACTTGTATTTGATTGGCTAATTAATTCATATATTTAGTTTTGAATTTCATGTATTATGTTTTATTTGTTGGAAGTTCCAGTAGAACCTTTCACAAACATGCTTAGACTTTTTTTTAAAAAAAGTTCTTCTGCTCTGCCTACACTATTCAAGCTAGTCTTTTTTCCATCTTTTGAAATAAGGCGTCATTATGTTGCCCTGGAGCTCACTATGTAGACGAGGCTGGCTTCAGTCTCACAGAGATTAGCCTGCCTCTGCCTCCTGAGTGCTGGGACTAAAGGTGACCATTGTTGTGCCAGTTCATGTTTGCCTTTTCTTAAACACTTTCCCACAAATTATTTTATAATTTTCTTCTGATAATTCCACAATCTAAAGTTTTGAGGGCATGGCATAGTTTTCAAGTAGTCTGATTATAGCTACTGGTTCTTGTTCATCTTGTCTGGTGTGTGTGTGTGTGTGTGTGTGTGTGTGTGTGTGTGTGTGTGTATGTGAGAGAGAGAGAGAGACAGAGACAGAGAGACAGAGAGACAGAGAGAGACAGAGACAGAGAGAATTTGGTATTTATTCAGGTATGCATTTGGCATGAATTGCCCACTTTCTAAAAGAAAATTTCCATGGCATCCTTGATGTTGACCATTAATATGAATTCATACTGTAAAGGGAGTATATAGGTGTTATCAATTCTCAAAATTTTCAACCTTACTGCTTCAAGTGTCTTTAAGTACCTATGAAATTCATGCTGCAATTATAAATTCTCAGGGATGTGTTTCACACATGTTTCCTCAAGACTGTAGGGTGAGGGACTAGTGCACATTTATGTCTGATGGAGCTTGTTCCATTAGCTACACCATGCTTTTTGAATATTCTGTACTTTACTTTGATTCTCAAGACCAACCCCATAAGGCCAGTATCAGGTATACCAGATATATCAATGTTCCTGGTTAAGCAGTGGCTTCTTCGGCTTTCTATGACTTAGATATCTGCTAGAAAATTCTGCTTGCTCTAATATAGTTAGATTTTTTTCTAGTGAAAGAGTAAGCCTGAATTCTTGACCTGCTTTATTACCCCAGTCCTCTGTTTATAATTCAAGGTGGCTTGAACTGGCAACTATGAGTTTTATGACATTGATTACATCTGAAATTGCATCTCCAATTTAGTCTTAGGTCTTGAGTTATAGGAGGTTGGAAGGTACTTGGCTAATGATATGCATGTTAATAGTAGTGTTGAATCTCATACCATGCATGATACCACAGACGTGCACATTGGGATGCAGAGTATCTTAAACTAGTTTGAGACTGGAGGGTTCTCAAAAGAAGGAAGCTTTCTAGACTCATCATCCTTAAAGAAAGCCATACAATCTAGATAGGTCATTATCTAACACTTCTTTCTCCCCTAGATATTGCCAAGTTCTAAGTGTTCTATCCTGTACTCAGGGAAGTATAGCATGAAAAGACACAGAAGAGAACTTGAATAAACAAGCTTACTGAGTTCTTTCCATTGCATCATCATTGCTAGATCATGCTAGATATGTAAAACCATATCTCTTCATTAATGTCTATTCTTCACCAAAAGTACAGTTAAACATGAAAGATAAAAATACAGTTTTGCCTAGGTCTTCATTTACGTCTTTCCTATGATAGAGCACCTTAGCTATATTTACTATACATTTCTCATGTGCATCTCTCACTGGTAAGGTGAATGTCAACCTGATATTATCAATATTTCCTTCTTCATAATAGTATTATGTTTGTGCAGCATTTGGCCCAAGAAAACTTTGTTTTGTTGGTGATTTCCATACTGACAAAAATTATTAGAAATGGATCATTTCACATTAATATTACATATGCTTTTTCAATTTAATATTGTAAAAATGAATTCTATGTATTTTAACTGAAATACAGTAGCTAAATACTTTATTTACAACATAGTACTGACACTTATTAGTACTCAATGCATTTTTGTTAAATAGGTACGTTAATGAAATTATTAAGGTATTCTATGATATTATTTCTGCTACCTCTATCAGCTACCATTAAGCTTCTATTTTTTGTGAAGGTATAAAAACATTAAAAGTCCATCTAAAATTCCAGTGCCCTTTAATAACATAATAGTTATTCGGGGAGTAGAAGAGACTAGGCTTACTACTACTCCTCAAGAAAGAAATGACTAGAAGTATTACAGGTGCTCTTTGAAATTATGATTGACCAGGCAATTTTTACAAGGACATTTGACTGCTGAAAGGCACTCTGTCAGTACCTCCCTTTGAGTAAGTACATGAAAAGTATGAATGAAGAAAGGGAGGTATAAATTTAGGAAATGAGCTGCATCAATGTTTCTTCTGTAATGGCTCACAGGAACATATATTTTCTTTACTCCCTATGCTATTTATGCTGAATGCATTCAGCAAATAAAAAGACAGTTGACTTCTCTGGAGACATGTGCATGAATTAATCGCCTTTTTGGAAGCTTCATGACCTCACTAGAGCAATAATAATCCTTTTCCATAGAAAGTTCAAAGTAGATAGATTCAGAGAAGGAAAAACATTTTTTCCACTGGGAAGTGTGAGTATGGGGGCAATAAAAGGTGGCATACATACTGGCATGCTAACACATTGGATCTTGTATTCTTTTGTAAATATCCAGTCTTCTTTAACACAGCCTTTCATATGTCCACAGTGCCTGAAGATTATTTAATTTATAAGCATTTGTAAAAGTTTGAGATCATGATTCCTTCAAGATTCTAAGCAAATCATTCAAAGATCTTTTATCTTTAAGACAGTTGCAGAAGAAAAACTCAAGGTTAGGTAATTACTACTTAATAGAAATATGTTGTATTCAAAAAGAATGCTCTTTCCCATCCAGATGTTTGATATTTGAAACTTAAAAATGGAGTGGTAGTAGACAGATTATCAGGAGAATGGACACACATTTATTACATCCATAGGGTGGTCTCAGAAAATAACACTCACTAACCCACTGAGATTCAAACCCTTATGGGTTTGAGAAGGAAATGGGAGTTGTAGGAAATTTGAGAGGAAACATGGATTATATTTATGGAAGATGAGTTGACTCTAAGAACAGAATATGCATTGGGGTGCAGGTATGGTGTTAGTGCTGCTGGGGTTTGAAGGGTATAAGCTTGGATCCTGACAACACAAAGAAGTTAGGCTCAGCCACTCACCTCACTATGCTAATTAAAATTATATGCAGTAAAAAAAAAATAAAAATAAAAATGTATAATGACAGGCAGTGGTGCAAAAAAAGAGAAAGGAGAGATATTCAGTATATACTTATGAGGAAGAGGAACAAATTAATGGGTTTAGCGGTCCCAAGGCCTTCTGAGATCCTGAGATGTGGTTCTTGTTTAAATAGAGGGCAAAAGGTATGCATAACCCAGCAGTCCTGATCAAGCTGTAACCCTACCTTTCATTAACCCATCATTGACTGGTTCCAGTCTATCCTTCACTATAACCTGACAAGTTGTCAGAAGCTTTTCCCTGGAAGACAAACATCTCTTTCTGGCTGACACTAGGGATTCAACTGTTCTCCTGCCCTAGTTTAAGATTTCTATGGAAAGTTTAATTCTTTTAAAGTCCATTGTTTTAATAGACTGAGAGGGAAAGAAAGGGGCACACATTTCTGTCTTTAGGCTATTTTCTTTCCTGCATGGCTTTGGACATTGAGCATTCAGACATTTTCTCTAACAGCAGTTTAATCTTCTTTGATCAAGGAAAGAACTGAGATGGGATAGAAGACAACCATACTACTCTTTGACAGATGTAGTTTTGAGGTAGATGAGTAAGGAAGAGAAAACTCTTCTTTGTAGTTACTGTTCCCCAGGTGCTCTCAGCTTTGGAGCTCAGAGAAGCAGATTTTGCTGGTCCACTTGCTGAGCCCAATAAATGCAACAGGACTACAAGCCAAGTGAAGGGTAGAGGACCTCTCACCAAAGATCCTTATGTTATTATCCTGGCATGGTGGTACACAGCCTTAATCCAACACTGAGGAGACCTAGGCAAGGGAATGCTATGCATTTGAGGGCAGCCTGAACTGCATAGTGGGATCCTGTCTCCAAAGATATGTTTACGCTCCTGACCCATGGACTGGAGAAGAAAAGTGATAGGAAGAGTTTCTCCATGAGTGTCTCAGTCCCTGCATCTAAAGGGAAGCATTTTCATAGAGGTGGTGATTATTTCCTGGAGATTTTGAAATGTACCATGTTAGCATAGTTTTTTCTTAGACTATGTCTGATTCAATTGATCTTCCTAAGATTCCTTTTTTACCCTAATTTTATTATTGAAAATAAATGTTTTTCTATACAGTATGTTCTGGTTCTGATTTCCACTGCTCCTACTTCTCCCAGATCTTACTCAGCTCCCCACCTATCTGAATCCACACCCTTTCTTTTTCTCTCATTAGAATGCAGGCATCCTGAATAAAATAAAATAAAAACAAACAAGCTAGATAAGACAAGACAGAAAAGGGAGCCAAAGAAAAATTTCAATAAACACATATAGATACAGAGGCACACGGGTTTGCACACACAGAAATCCCATTAAAAAAAAAAAACAGAGCTAGAAGCCATAATATATACACAAGGGACCTGTAAGATTAAAAATATGCACGGCTTTCCTTTATTTTTTAGAGCAAAATGTTCTTTTCTGAAGTCATTAGGTCAGCTCCTTTTGTGTCCTCAATAGTGTGATTGTTTAAAAAAGTTAAGGACACACTACCCCAAAATATGGCATATTGGCATTTGAGAAAATGGCTAAAGCAGGGCAGCTACTCATCTTTCCTTGTCCTGGGACCTTAAGCAGATTCTTAACACCTAACTGACAGTCACTTCAAATAAGCCATTAAGCCTTCATTCCAGAGGTATCTTCACTATATGTGGAAGAAGGGGAACAACCTCATATCTTTGAAGACATTGCAACAATCAAGCACAAATGGGAGCCTCCAAACTCATCTCGCAATTATGGCCATAATTGAAGGATCAAGTATATTTTGAGAGGGAATCAGAATGTGTTTGTACTCATATTCCTTTCTCTTCCTCTTTCTCCTCTTTCTCATTCTTTCTCCCTCTGCTATGTAGCCCAGATTTGCCACAGATATCATTGTTTCCATTTCCTGAAGGCTGGATGTCCAGGGGTGTGCCTCTACATCCAAACAATTCTTTTCTAGATGTTTTCTGTCTTTCTACATTGCCAATTCCCTGCCTCTGAATTAGGAAAACTACCCATTTATTAGCACCTTGATTTGCCCATTGGTGATTTTGGTTTCTGGAGTCTCCAGCATTCAATCTAGAAAACATGAGCTAAACAAGAAAAAACTACTTTGGCATTATTGAAAAATTCGCCTAGCCTGACTCCCTTCCACCTTTTGGGGCTTTCTTTTGTTTGATTCCTATAAAATACCTGGAGTTGTAGTTGTACATAATGGTAAAAATAAAGTATATCTTCTTCATCGGGCCAGAATTGGAAGTGTAGCTGAACATTTTCATGATTCAATTTATTCTTATTTGTTAGCACATTAGCTCTAGCTCTGTTTTGATTGTTTCAGAGATTGATTTTGAGTTTTAGTATGCATCTTCACATTTTCTGTCTATCTTTAATTGATTGTACATTAGTTTATTCAGTATAAGCATCTCAAAGTAGTGCACTTTACCTTCTTTTCTCCTGATCTTTGCACTCTTATATTTTAATTTTCTAAAATAATTTTTAATTTATTATTTAACAATTTCATAGACTATATTTCAATTAAATGTCTACCCTCTCGCAACTCTTCCAATATCCTTTCTCACATCCCTACCCATCCAACTTCATAATCTCTCTGTCTCTGTCTCTGTCTGTCTGTCTCTGTCTCTGTGTCTCTGTCTCTCTCTCTCTCTCTCTCTCTCTCTCTCTCTCTCTCTCTCTCTCT
>OU015760.1:11438944-11455807 GCA_907169655.1 Acomys percivali | reverse complement strand
CTCTCTCTCTCTCTCTCTCTCTCTCTCTCTCTCTCTCTCTCTCTCTCCCCTCTCTCCTTCTTCTCTGTATGCATGTTTGTCTGTGTCTTTCTGTCCATCTATTTTAAAAATTAATTCAGTTTATTTAGGCCAATTACTCCTGAGTGGGGGATGTGCACATGAGTGGGATTGATACAGCAGGTGTCAGTCACACCAATGAAACAAATTTATTATTCCTCTTTCAGTAGCAATCAAATGCAATAGTTCCTCATCCAGGGATGAGACTTTGTACCCACCTCCCCTCCTTCATGCTGGGGTTTTGTCTTGCTGGAGCATCTACAGGTCCTGTGCATGCTGTCACAGTCTATGTGAGTTCCTATGTATATCTGTCCTATTGTGTCTGAGAAACAGTTATTTATAAGTCTCAGGTCTTATATTAATTAGTCATCTTCCTGTAGGACATCCTTTGACTACTTTTATGGATCTGCTGATAGTGAATCGTTCTGCCTTTGTGTGTCTACTTTTAATTGTACTTTTATTTGATAACTTTTTGAACTATAACTCACAAAACATATGAATTACCAACAACTCAATGAATTTTAGTGTACTGATGAAGTTGTATGAACATCATCACAATTAACTTTTGAGCTTTTCCATTACTCCAAAATGAAACCTTGCACACATTATCATTCTCAGTTCCTCCTGATTCCACCAGGCATAGGAAAATCCTAGCCTACCTTCACTGATATCAAATGCCAAATATTATACACTTCATGTGAGGAGATTTAGTTATGTAAGTGCTCATCTGTGTCTAGCCTCTTTCACGTATCACGTTTTCAAGTTTCATATATGTATGTGTGTGTGTGCGTGTGTGTGTGTGTGTGTGCGTGTGTGTGTGTCTTCATTCATTTTGATTGCTAAACAGTGAATTGTTTAGATATATATAATATTCATGCACTTATGACCTTGTAGATATTGATTCCCCTTTGGAGCCATATGAATAATGTAATTTAAGTGTTTATATACAAGTTTTGTGCAGACATATGTATATATTTTGTGTGTGTGTGTAGGAGAAATGCTTACCATGTTTAGCATTTTCAGGAACAAAACTTTTTTTCCAAAATGATTGAATCTTTTACAGCTCTATCAGCATTTACATGGAAGTTATAAATTATCCACATCTGGCCATAATCTGGCCTTATTTGAATTATCCTAGAGGTATTGGTATTTCATGAGGTATGTGATTTACCTTTGTCTAATAACAATTAATGATATGAACAACTTTTTATGTATTTATTTGCCATTTCCACTTTTTTCTCTGAAAAATCGTGACACTGATTGCTCATTTCTCACTTGAGCTGTCTTTGTATTATTATTTATGTTGACTTTAAAATCAATCCATAATCATACGTACTTGAAAATATTTTCCCAATGCAGGTTATTAAAATTTTCTTGATGGTGTTCGTTGAAGGATAGAAATTTTATATTTCAAGTGAGTCCCTGCTAAACCCCAGGTGACTACTTCCAGGGAAGCAGGAAGGCTGACTGCAGACATTCACAGCTGCATCTGCTCCTTTATAGCCAATCCTCAAGTTTGCCCTAGCACTGCAACAGAACACCTGCTGCAGTCTTTCTTCCCTACCTGCCCACTTCTCCTGTAAATCCCATAATCCTTCCCCTCCTGACCACTCTTACCCAGATTTGTTTTGCTGTTTTGCCTCAGCCCCCAACTCCAGTAGGCACTCCCTGCTAGCCCTCAGGCCACTTCTGCATGGAACACAAGTAGGCTGACTACAGATCTCCACCTCTCCTTCTGTTCTAACTCCCTGTCTCATTTACCCCTCATGGCAGACCTTCTGGGTGTCCTCTGTTCACTCTCTGCCTCCATTCCAAGCAGAATAAATAGGCAGATGCTGGTGGAGCAGTCTGCTTTCCTGCAACCCTCTCACATACCTAGTCTAGCCCCATTCTTAAGTGTCGGCTCCCAATGCCCAGAAACACATTTTACCCGAAACTTCCAGGAAACATTGCCTATAAGTCCACAGAAAATATCCTAGCAGGTTATACACAAACACCATCCACTCCTAAAAACCAGAGAGAAAACAGAAGGTAAGGAACAAAACACCTACCCAACAAAGACAAAATCAGCTATCACCACATAGAGATATATTTTCCCAATCCTAGATGCCTGGATATCAAGGTGAAAAACAAAACCAATAACAGCCAAGATACTATGACTGCACTAGAGCCTTACACAGCAGGACCTGAATATTCCAATGTAGCTGAAGTACAGGAAAAACACATTTAAAACTGCTTGGATGAAGGTGTTAGAGATCCTTAAAGAGGAAATGAAGAAGTCTCATAATGAAATTCAGAAAAGCACAAAGATTGTAAGGAAATGAATAAAATTGTTCAAGGCCTGAAAATGGAAAGCAAATCAATAAGGAAACCCAACTGAGGGAATTCTGAAAATGGAAAATTTAGAAATTTGAAATGAACTACAGAGGTAAGCTTCAACAACAGAATACAAGAGAAGGAAGAGAGGATATTAGGCATTAGAAGAAATGGATACATTTGTCAAAGAAAATGTTAAATCTAAAATCTACTCAATATAAAACATCCATAAAATCTGGGACACTATGAAAAACCAATTGTAAGAATAATAGGAATAGATTAAGGTGAAGGTGTCAAATGCACAGAAATATTTTCAACAAAGTCATAGAAGAAAATGTCCCTAACATAAAAAGGAAATGTAGGCTTATAAAGGTACAAGAAAAATATAAAACATCAAATAGACTGGAACTTAAAAGAAAGTTGTCTTGGAAAATAATAATCAAAACAATAGATGTGCAAAAAATAAAGAAAATTAAAGGCTGCAATGAAAAAGACCAAATAAAATTTAAAGGCAGACCTATTAAAATTACATTTGTCTTGTCAATGATGAGCAAATCTGTTACAAACCCTGAGAGATCACAAATGCAAGCAAAATTTTAGTCACAATAGATGGAGAAAACATGATAAACATGGGGAAAACATGATAAAAACAAATTCAAACAATATATATCTATAAATCCAGTCCTACAGAAGGTTCTAGAAGAAAAACTCCTACACAAAGAGGTCAACTGCATACAAAAACCACAGACAACCAAAGTCAAAAGAAGGGAAGCATGTGAACACACCCCTACCCCTATCACCAACACCAACACCAAAACCACCTCAACCATCAAAAACAAAGTAATAGAAATTGTTCGTTAATATCTCTCAACATCAGTGGTCTCAACTCCTTGAATAAAATGACAGAAACAAAATTGATATGAAAACAGTATCATTAGGATGCATTCAGGAAACATACTTCAACATCAAACATAGACATTACCTCAGGGTAAAAGATTGGAAAAATATATTCCAAATAAATGGAACAAATAATCAAGCTGGTGCAACTATTTTAATATCTATAAAAAATAGACTTCAAACCAAAACTACTCAGCAGAGATGGGGAAAGATATTACATACTCATTAAAAGAAAAATCCACTAAGATACATTTCAGTTCTTAACACTTATGCCATAAACACAAAGGCATTCAAGTTTCTAAATGAAACAGTACTACAGCTTAAAATCAGATATTGACCCTAAATCTTAAATACCATATTGATCCTTACATACTGATAGTGAGAGACTTCGCTGTCCCATTCTCACCAATAAACAATTACTTTAGACAAAATTTAGAGAAATGATAGAACAAACAGATGTTAGTTCCAATGGACCTAATCAAACAGACCTAACATAGATATTTATAGAACACGGCAACAAAATATACCTTGTTCTATGTACCTCATGGAACTTTCTCCAAAGCTGACCACATATTCAGACACAAAGCAACTCTTTTTTATTTTTATTTTATTTTTTATTTATTTTTTTAAATTTTATTAATTTATTCTTGTTACATCTCAATGGTTATCCCGTCCCTTGTATCCTCCCATTCTCCCCTCCCTCCCATTTTCCCCTTATTCCCCTCCCCTATGACTGTTCCTGAGGGGGATTACCTCCCCCTGTATATGCTCATAGGGTATCAAGTCTCTTCTTGGTGACCTGCTGTCATTCCTCTGAGTGCCACTAGATCCCCCCCCCGCCAGGGGACATAGTCAAATGTGAGGCACCAGAGTACGTGAGAAAGTCATATCCCACTCTCCACTCAAGTGTGGAGACTGTTCTGACCATTGGCTAGATCTGGGTAGGGGTTTGAAGTTTACCGCCTGTATTGTCCTTGGCTGGTGCCTTAGTTTGAGTGGGACCCCTTGGCCCAAATCTGCCTATCATAATGTTCTACTTGTAGGTTTCTAGGACCCACTGGATCCTTCTACAATGCTATTCTCACATGGTTCTCTTATCTAGAGTTCATAGCATGAAGTGCCTATACAAAAAATAACTTCAGAAATCTCATACTGTGACACAATGAAAGCAGTTCTAAGAATCAAACTCATACCACTAAGTGCCTACACTTAAAAAACCTTGAGAAGCCTCATATTTGCAACCTAACAGCATAAGTGTAAGCTCCAAAACAGCCTAGAACAGCAGTTGTCTACCTGTGGGTTGTGACCCATTGGGGTGCCATATATTAGATATTCTTCATACCAGATATTTATAATATGATTAATAAGAGTAACTACATTACAGTTTAAAGTGTCAACAAAATAATTTTGCAGCTGGGGTCACCACAACATGAGGAACTGTATTAAAAGATCATAGCATTAGAAAGGTTGAGAACTACTGCTCAAGAGACAAAAGAAAAAACACATACACAGTAGAAGAGGGTGTACAAAATCAACAAAATAGAAACAATGAATCAAACAAAAAAAATGATACAAAAAACCCCAATGAAACAAATAGTTGGTTCTTTGAGAAAATCAACAAGATAGGCAAACCCTTTTCCAAACTAACTAAAAGGTGTGGAGAAAATATCCAAAAAAGCAAAATCAGAAAAGAAAAGGAAAATCTAACAGTTGACAATGAGGAAATGCAGATAATCATAAAGGCATACTTTAGAAATTTGTGTACCACAAAACTGGAAAATCAATATCAGAAAAACAATTTAAACAGACCTACAATTGGTGGTGAATCAAAAAGTCATTAAAAGTCTCCCGATGGACAAAAAAATCTCAGGGACAGATGGTTTTAGTGGAGATTTCTCTCTGAATGTCAAAGTAGAATTAATGCCAATAGTCCTCAAATTGTTCCACAAAATACAAACAAAAGGAACATTGGCTAACTCATTTTATTAGACAGCATACCCTCACAAAGCCCCAGGGTCAGTTTCCAGAACAAATAAAACTGAGGGCCCATGAGATGGTTCAGGGGGTGCTTACTGGCAAGCCCATCCTAAGTTCTATCCCCAAAACCCACCCCTGTGGGGAAAAGGGAGAAAACGGACTCCTTTAAGTTGTCCTCTAACCTCCACATCTGTCCACACCCACATCCATAGACACGCATACACACACACACACACACACAGACAGGCACACACACCCACAACAACACACATATACATGTAGTACTTTAAATATGGGTATGGTGGCACACACCTGTAATCCTAGCACTAGGGAGGTAAAGTTTGGACCATCCTGAGCCAGATAAGACTTTGTCTCTAAATAAGTAAGAAAGAAAAAAAAAAAAGACAAAAAGACAGCATACCCTGATACCCATACCAAAAAAGACTCAAAAAAGAAAGAATTACAGACCATTTTTTCTTATAAACATATGTAAAAATACTCAACAAAATACTTAGAAACTGTATCCAAGAACACACAAAAAAATTATCCACCACAATCAAGTAGGCTTCATCACAGAGATGGTTCATTATATGAAAATCATTAAGTGTAACCTGCCATATAAACAACTTGAAAGAAAAAACACATGATCATCTCATTAGATTCAGGAAAGGCTCATTTGACAAAACTCATCACTCTTCATAGTCAAAGACCTGGAGAGATTAGGGATACAAGGTACATACCTCAACATAATCAAGGCTGTGTACAGCAAATCTATAGCCACCATAAATTGGATGCAAGGAAACTCAAAGTAATTCCAATAAAATCAGGAAAAAGGCACAGTTGTTCACTCTATATATACCTATTTAATATAGTACTTAAAATCTTAGCTAGATCAATATGACAACTGAAGGAAATTCAGAGGATACAAATTGGAAAGGAAGAAACCATAATAGCTTCATTTGCAGATGATAAGAAAGGGTACAAAAGTGTCCAGAAAATTCTACTAGAAAATTCTTTCATCTGATAAACACTTTCAGAAATGTACCTGGATACAGAATTAATTCACAAAATCAGTAGCCTTCCTATATACAAATGGCAAAAGGTCCAAGAAAGAAATCATGGGGCAACATTTTTCACAATGTCCTCAAATATTATAAAATATTTTGGGGTAACTTCAACAAGCAAATGTATGATAAAAATGTATGATTAAAAACTTTGTGTCATTGAAGAAACAAATTGAAGTATATGTCCAAAGATGGAAAGATCTCCCATGCTCATGGATCTAAGGATTAACATAGTAAAAATGGTCACCCTACTGACAGCTAACTCCAATCCCCATAAATAGTCTAACACAATTCTTCAAAGATCTTGAAAGGGCAATTTTCAGCTTCATACAGAAATAAAAAAATTCCAGAATAGTTAAAACAATTCTGAATAATGAAAGAACTGCTGGAGTCTCACCATTCCCAATTTCAAGTTGTATTACAGAGTTATATTAATAAAATACTGCATGGTATTGGCATAAAAACAGGCATGTTGATCAATTTAATTAAATCAAAGTTCCAAACATAAATCTACACACCTATAAACATGTGATATTAAATAAAGAAGCCATAAATATCCACTGGAAAAAGGAAGAATCTTCAAAAAATGCTGCTACTCAAACTAGATGTCTCCACATAAATAAAATAATGCAAATAGATCCATACTTACCACACTGCACAAGACTCCAGTACAAGTGGATCAGTGACTTCAACATAAAACTAGGTACACTGAATCTGATAGACGAGAGACTCGTTGGCATAAGAGACAATTTTTTTTTCTTTTTTTTTTAACAGCACAGATAGCACATGCACTAAGATCAACAATTAATAAATGTGCTTTCAAGAAACTGAAAAGCTTCTTAAGGCAAAGGACACAGTCAGTCAGACAAAGCAGCAACCCACAGATGGGAAAAGTTTTTTTAACCAACTTCGAATCCAATAGAAAATATCCAAGAATATAAAAAATCTCATGAAACAAATATCAAGAAAAACAAATAATCCAATTTTTAAAATGGGGTACTGATATAAACAGAATTTTCAGTAGATGAAATTCAAATGGCTGAGAAATATTAAAGAAATGTTCAACATTGTTAGCCATCAGGGAACTGCAAATCAAAATTACTTTAAGATTTATTTTTACACCTGTCAGCATGGCTAAGATCAATAACATAAATGACAGTTGAGGCTGGTGAGAATATGGAATAGGGATAACACACATCCATTGCTGGTGAAAGTACCAACTTATGCAACCAATATTGAAATCAATGTGGCAGTGCCTCCGATATATGGGAAAAGATCTGACTCAAGGTCCAGTTGCACCACTGTTGGGCATTCACTTATTAATCCATGTTCATTGTTTCTCTATTTATAATAGCCAGAAACTAGAAATAAACTAGGTGTCCCTCAAGAGAGGAATAGATAAAGAAAATGTGACACATCTACATAGTGGAGTATTACTCACCAATTAAAAAACCTTTTTCCTTGGGGAGGGAAACTAGAATACATTTTCTGGGTTGATTAGGGGGTGAGTGGAGGCAAGAATGGGAGGATGAGGTAGGTAGGCAGTCCTAAGAGGGAGTTGAGGGAGTGAATGTGGGTAGAAACAAGTATAATTGAGGGGCGTTTGAGGGGTATATGAAAGCCTAGTGCAGTGGAAACTTCCCAAAATATATGAAGGCAATCCTAATGAAATCTCCAAATAATGTGAAGACTGAGTCTCAACTAGCCATCTTTTGTCACCAAATGAAGCTTCGAGTACCAAGACTGGGTTATTTCCAATCCAATTGTTGGCCAAAGGGTCCCAGTGGGAATTCCCAAACAATTTAGGCTGTTGTCAAGACAATTGATAGCCATCCTCAAACTGACATCAAGGCCCCATTGCTGAAGACAATTAATTATCTACACAATTTATTGAACTCAGAAAGGTCAGGATGGTGCCTACATAGAACCTTCCCCACTACATTCTAGTATCTTTGGTATGGGGAAGTACTCTACGGGCTACCAAAAGAAAAGTGTAAACACAAACACAAAACCTTTACTCTATAGTGTTGTCCTACCTTTAAAACATGTTAGGGAAATAGTGACACAAAGCTTGTGGGAGTAACCAAACAACATCTGTTTTGACTTGAAGTCCACTCCACAAGATGGAACCCATAGATGACATAGCCCGGGTGACCAAGAGCGAGAGAATAGATAGCCCAGAGACCTAGAGTAAAACAAAATACTACTGGTCTACAAATAAAAATCATGATAGAATTACTCCTAATGATATTTCTTCAGCTATACTTACAGATCAGTGCCTTATTCAGCCATAATCTGAGAAGCTTACTCCTGCAGCAGACAGGAAGAAATAGAGAAACCCTCAGCCAGACATTAACAGAGAGAGAGGGGAGGGAGGGAGAGGGAGAGAGAGAGAGAGAGAGAGAGAGAGAGAGAGAGAGAGAGAGGGGGGGGGGAGGGAGGGAGAGAGAGAGAGAGAGAGAAGGAGGGAAGAAGGGAGCCTGGAACACACAACACTTAAAAGAATGTCTCCATCAAATCTCTCCCTGCAGAGCTCAGGAAATGCCATGGAAGAGGATGAAGAAAAAATGTAATAGCCAGAGAGGATGGAGGGCACCAGAAGAACAAGGCCCTCTGAACCAACTGAGCAAGGCTCATATAAACTCACAGATTTTGTAGAAACAAACACAGTACCAAGGTGGGTCTGCACCAGATCGTGTCTGTGTGTGTGTGTATGTGTGTGTGTGTGTGTGTGTGTGTGTGTGTGTGTGTGTGTGTGTGTGTGATATTTCAGTTTAGTATTTTCATGGTGCTCCTGAATGTGTGAATGAGTGGGTCTCTGATTTTTATGCCTTCTCTTGGGCTCTTTTTCTTCTGTTGGTTTGCCTTGTTCAATTTCGATGTGGTGGCTATACTTTATCTTAATATATTTAATTTTTTTTATTCTTAGAATCTTGTCTTTGTATAATGAGAAACAGAAGCAGAGTGGCTCTGAATGGGAACTTAGATTAGGAGGAGCTTGGAAGCTTAGAGGGAGGAGACCTGTAATCAGGATATATTATATTAAAAAGAATATTTTCAACCAGAGGGGAAATCAAAAAAAGAAGCTTTACATTTTGATCATGCTCATTTTATTTAGTTTTGGTATACCACATCCTTTTTTCAGATTTTTCTTTTATTTTTGAGATTATAATGTAATTACATTTTTTTCTCCCTTTCCTCCGTTCAAATCTTCCCATACTCTCCTTGTTCTCTTTCAAATTCATGGCTTCTTTTTTCATTAATTGTTATTACATCTCTCTCTCTCTCTCTCTCTCTCTCTCTCTCTCTCTCTCTCTCTCTCTCTCTCTCTCTCTCTCTCTCTGTGTGTGTGTGTGTGTGTGTATGTGTGTGTGTGTGTGTGTGTGTGTGTGTGTGTGTGTGTGTGTGTGTTCCTAAATATAACCTGGTCTATCTACATGATGTTAGTTGCATATATGTTTTCAGGGCTCACCATTTGGTATTGAATAACCAGTTGGTGTGCTCTTCCCTGAGGAAGACTATTTCTCTCATTCTTGGCATCCTTATTTGCCAGTAGCTTTTTCTGCAGGGTTGAACCCTCAAATTCTTTCCAATATCCATGGTATCATGTCTATTGTCATTATTCCTGTTCAGCTCAGTTGTTATATATTGTTAATTCTACCTTACTGAGTGCTAAAATTTTGTATTCCTATGAGTGTCCTGAAATATATTTTTGGCATCAAGTTCAATTATTCAGGAATTATTAGACCAGATTTAATATTTGATGGATGTTTTGGGAACAGAGGTCGAACTGGGACTATTACCTATCATTGTAGCTATGCTTTTCTTTGTAAACATGCATAAGTATATTTGAACATATAAAACAAATCCTGATATATAGCACCATTTCTAGGTGGCATGTGATCATTTTCCCTGTAATCCTGTCAGTTAGTTAATTCATTCCCTGTCTGTGGGTAATTATCCTGACATGTGTTCTTGTTAAAACTCAGTTCCTGAAGAGTTCAATTCCCTGTAGTTCTCTGTAGAGTTCTGCTTATTGTTCTATCCTGCTAACACCCCGGGCACTTAGTTCATCCCAGTTACTCAACTCCATCTCTTCCATTCAGTGAACTTGTGGCTTTTCACTGAGATCTTTCTCTCTAGGTTACAACCTAAATTCCACGCTACCCTCTTGTTTCCTTTCTCTTTGGGTTGCTGTCATTCACCTTTATTGACTGGAATAAAGTGTCTCTTAAAATTCTGCTTCATGGGTTTCATTCATATATTGAGTTCATCCATAACCGACAGGCAGGGCACCATTGTAGACTGAAGTATTTGTAGCTGAGCTGGTGTATCCGTTTTTCTTTGGTAGCCTGAGAGTACCTTCCTGTACCAACAATACTAGCTTGTATGAATGAAGGCACTAGCTCAACTTCTCCGTGGTCAATGAATGTACAGGTGTTGTTTTCAGCAATATGGCCTTGCTGTCATTTATGGAAAACAACCTATAACTATGGCAGCAGCCTGGGTTATTTTGGGATTACCAGGGGAACCATTGGCCAACAATTTAATTATATGTACCCCGTTACCAGGAACTTCATTTGGTGCCAAGAGATGTATACTTGGGGCTCTGTACCCCCCCATTATTTGGTGATTTTATTTAGATTACATATATGAGTATATGTATATATCGACACTTCTATTGTATTAGGTTTCCATACAATCCCACAATGCCCCTTTATTATCACAGTTTCTCCCTTTATTCCCTCCTTAATCATCCTCTTCCCCATTTGATCCTCCCATTGCAGTGAACTACCCCTATCTATCCATAACTATCTGTTCTATTCCTCTTTCTAATGAGATCAGTTTCCAACTAATGCCTTACTCTATACAAAACTATTGTGATTCTGTGGATTTAGCTTGTTTATTATTAATTTAACAGCTATGTAGATATCTAGATATAAGTGAATACATGCCTTATTGTCTTTCTGGGTCTCAGCTCATTCAGTATGATTTTTTTCTAGATCTAGTCATTTACCTGAAAAATCATGGTGTCATTTTTACATGGTTTCTTTTATTTTTTCAATTTGCTCACTTTACATTCCAACTGTAGCCTCCTCTCTCATCACCTCCTGATCTCTCTCTCTCTCTCCCTCCCTTCTACCATCTTCCTACCTCCCCTAATCCTCAGAAAGGAAAGACCTCCTCCCCTAACATCCAACCTCAGCCTATCAAGTCTCATCTGGACTGCCTGTATCCACTGTCAGGGGGAAGTGATCAATGTGTGGGGGCCAGAGTCCATGTCAGAAGTAATCACTACTCCCCGTATTATGGGACACACAAGGAGATTGTGTTGCCTATCTACTACATCTGAGCAGAGGGTCTAGGTCCTCACAATGCATGGTCTTAGTTGGTTCATCAGTTTTGGAAGCACCCCCTGCTCCACATAGATTTGTTGGCTCATTGGTCTCCTTGTTGAGCTTCTGACCACTCCTGGTCCATCTATTAACCATCTCTTCTATAACACTCCCTGAGCTCCATTCCAAAATTTGGCTGTGTGTTTCAGCATCTGCTTGGATCTTCTTCTGAGTGGAGTGTTTCAGAGGATCTCTATGGTAGGCTCCCTTCCTGTTCCTTCTCATCAACTGCTTCCAGTGTCTATTATATTTGTCCTTCTAAATGAGAATTAAGCTAAGCATTCTCCCAAAGGTCCTCCTTATTATTTAGATTCATTAGGTCTGTGTAGTGTGATTACCTGTATTATGTGTCTAATTTCTGTGCATTAGGTTTGGGTTATCTCACTATTTTCTAGTCCCATCCATTTGCCTATAAATTTCAAGATTTCCTTGTTTTTAATAGCTGAGTAGTATTCCATTTTATAAATTCACTACAGTTTCTTTATCCATTCTTCGGCAGAAAGACATCTAGGTTGTTTCCAGATTCTGGTTATTATGAATAAAGCTTCTGTGCACATAGTTGAGCAAATATCCTTGTTGTATGGTAAAGCTTCTTTCAGGTATATGCCCAGAAGTTGTATGGCTGGGTCCTGAGGTAGAACTGTTCCCAATTTTCAGAGAAAGTACCAGATTCATTTGCAAAGTGGTTATAAAAGTTTGTACTCGCACCAGCAATGGAAGAGTGTTCCCCTTTCTACACATCCTCTCCAGCATGTGCTGCCACTTGAGATTTTATTTTTTGCGATGATTACTATATTTTTATTACTTTTTGAAATTTTCCACTTTATGTTTACATAGTGTAAACATTAGGTGTATTTTTTAATTATTTTATTTTTGTGCATATACTTTTATATTATTACATATATACAATAGATTACCTATGGCAAGAAGAATCATGACATAATCAGGAATTATATAAATGTTACATTCTTTGTGTTTTGGCTATTTGTATTTGACAGCCTTGAAGAAGACATCTTTCTTATCTTGGTGCATCTAAATTTCTGAATGTAAAGCAATCTCCATCACATATTGTCATTATTGAGATTTGATTTTAGCCATTCTGAGAGATGCACAATGTAATCTCAGAGTCATTTTGATTTGCATTTCCCCGATGACAAAGGACATTGAGCATTTCTCAGCCATTCTATATTCCTATGTTGAAAATTCTGTTTAGGTCTGTATCCCATTTTTAAATTGGATTATTTGGTTTGTTGGTGTTTAGTTTCTTGAATTCTTTATATATTTTGGATATTAGCCCTTGGTCAGATGTAAAGTTGATGAAGATCTTTTCACAGTCTGTAGGCAGTTGTTTTGTTCTGTTGACAGTGTCCTTTGTCTTACAGAATTTTTCAGTTTCATGAGTTCTCATTTACGAATTATTGATCTTAGAGCCTGAGCTACTGGTGTTCTGTTCAGGAAGTCTTTTCCTATGCCAATGAGCTCAAGGCTCTTCTTTGTTTTTTGTTCTAACAGATTTAGTAAGTCAGGTTTTATGTTGAGATCTTTAATCAACTTGGACTTTAGTTTTGCACAAATAAGGGTAATAAATAAGGGTCTATTTGCATTTTTCTACAAGTAGACATCCAGTTAGACCAGCACCATTTGTTAAAGATGCTGTCTTTTTTTCTATTGTATGGTTTTGGCTTCTTGGTCAATAATCAACTGTCTATAAGTGTGTGGGCTTATTTCTGGATCTTCAATTCAATTCCATTGATCCACTTATCTGTTTCTATGCCAGTACCATGCCATTTTTATTACTGTTGCTCTATAGTACAGCTCTATAGTAAAGATCAGGGATGGTGATACCTGCAGAAGATCTTTTATTGTATAGGATTGTCTTAACTATTCAGGGTTTTTTGTTTTTCCAAATGAAGTTTAGAATTGTTCTTTCAAAGTTTGTAAAGAATTGTGTTGGCATTTTGATGGAATTGCATTGAGTCTGAAAATTGATTTTGGTGAGATGGCCATTTTTACCATGTTAATCCTACTGATCCATGAGAATGGGAGATCTTTCCATAATCTGTATCCTCTTCATTTCTTTCTTTAGATTGGGGACATTTTCTTCTATGATTTTATTGAAAATATTCTCTGGGTCATGGAGCTTGGAGTCTTCTCCTTTTTTATTACTAATTTTCTTTGGCTTGGTCTTTTATAGTTTCCTAGATTTCTTGGATGCTTTATGTCAGGAACGTTTTGGTTTTAACATTTGCTTTGACTAATGCATCTATAACTTCAACCATATCTTCTACACTTGAGATTCTCTTCCATCTCTTGAGTTCTGTTGGTGTTGTTTGTGCCTGAAGTTCCAGATCTCTTCCCTATGTTTTCCACCTCCAATATTACCTAAGATTGTGTTGTCATTGTTGCTTCTAATTCCTTTTTTATGTCTTGAATAGTTTTATTAATTTCCTTCTTCCATTTGATTGAATTTTCCTGTAATTCTTTATAATATTTATTCCATTTCTTCATCTGTTTAAAAGTTTTTCTTGTATTTCTTTGAGAGATTTATTTGCCTCCTTTGGGGCTTCTATCATTATCATCACCTCAGATTGAAAATATTCTTCTTGAACTTTGTGAGTGTTAATATCTCCAGGCTTGCAGTGGTAGGATCATTTGGTTCCGGTGGTGTCATATGGCTCTGAGTATTGTTTCTTATATTCGTGCACTGGCCTCTAGCAATCTGGTTGTCTCTGGTGTTAGCATGCCTGGAGTTTCTTCCAATGGGGTCAATGTCTGTGTGTTCCCCACGTGGGCCAGTCAGGTTGGGAGCAGGCAGAGAGAGCTCCAAGCTGAAGGCTGTTTACTAGGGCTCCCCAGAGTCCTCCTCAGGATGGGGGACAGTGGGTGTTGGAGCCTACATCCAGCTCATCTCTGCTGGATTCACTGTTTCCCAGTTGAGTGAGGCAGGAGAGGAGCAGGCTGAGAAAACGCCAAGCAAAATGCTTCTCAAGTGCTCCTCAGGCTTCCTTGGAATGGTGGACAATGTGTGTTATGGCTGGAGCCTGACTCACCTCTGCTGGTACACTTTCTGTGACCTATATGGGCCCACCTGGTAAGCAGAGGGCTGAGAGAGATCCAAGCCTAAAGCTGCTCAGGTGTCCCACAGGCCTCTTCAGGATAGCAACTAATGTGGCTTGTGGCCTGAGCCTAACTCACCTTTGCTTTTTCATTCTCTCTGTCCAGATGGGCCAGGCCAGTAAGCATCAGGTAGGTGGAGAGAAATCCAAGCCCAAAGCTGTTCAGGTTTCCCACAGGCCTTCTATGGCTGGCAGCTAATGTAGGTTGTGGTCAATGCCAGAATCAGCTCTACCTGTTTGCTGGATGAGTCCCTGATGGACCAGGCCAGTACACAGTGGGAAAGCCAGGGAGAGATCCAGGAAGAAGTTGCTTGTGTGTCCACAGACCTCTTAGGGATATCAGCTAATGTCCATGATGTCATTTTTAATGGCTGAGTAATATTCCATTGTTTAATGTGCCACATTTTTAACTCTATTACTCTGTTGAGGGACATCTAGGTTGTTTCCAATTTCTGGGTATTATGAATAGAGTAGCAATGAACATTATTGAGCAAGTTTCTCTGTGGTACGAACAAGCATCCTTTGGGTATATGCCCAAGAGTGGTATACCTGGATCTTGAGGTATATCAATTCCTATCATTCTGAGGAGCTGTTATGCTGATTTTTGTAATGCCTGTATGAGTTTGTACTTCCATCAGCAATGGATTACTGTTCCTATTACTCCACATCCTCGCCAGCATGTGCTGTCACTTGTTTTATTATCTTAGCCATTCTGACAGGTATAAGATGGAATTTCAAAGTAGTTTTGGTTTGCATTTTTTGATGGTTAAGACAATTCCTTTAAGTGATTCTCAGTCATTTGAGATTCCTCTCCTGAGAATTCATAGTTTATATCTGTTCCCCATTTTTAATTGGATTATTTTTTTCTGTTGATGCCCAGTTTCTTGTGTTCTTTATATATTTCAGATGTTAGTCCTCCATCAGATCTTTTCCAAGTCTGCAGGCTGTCATTTTGTTCTGTTGGCATGCAAAAGCTTTTCACTTTCATGAGGTCCCATTTATCAAATATAATTTTGTCACTGCTAATAGTTTTCTGTTCAGAAAGGGTTCATGTGCTAATGTGTTTAAGGTTATTCCTCCACTTTCTCTTCAATCAGATTTTGGTGTATCTGGTTTTATGTTAAGGTTTTTGATCCATTTGAAGTTGAGTTTTCTCTATGGTGATAAGTAAGAAATATATTTGCATTCTCTACATGCAGACATCTAGTTTGATTAGCAACATTTGTTGAATAGAATCATGAGTCTTAAGCTACAGTTAGAACAATAATTTACTAATAAATTGATTAATAGAGATAAAACAAAAGATCTTTCACTATAAACCTGTTGATAAATAAATTGTTACATGCTGTACCTTCATAGTAAATTATCCCTTTCAGATGTCTGTGATTGATGTTATTCCTTTCTACCTCCATTCCACTAATACTGACCAACATGACTAGTTTCATGAAGCCATTTGCTTCTGCACAAACTAGTTTTACAAATTTTGTGTTTTAAATTCTCCAGAGGTTCAGTCTCCTAGATATCAGACTGCAGCAATGACATTAGCATATGTCCATGAGCCTTTTCCCTCAAAGTTATCTACATTAAATAGCAAATAGAGACCAAAGGGTAAAGGTGTAATTCAGAAATAGTAAAGCCTTTGCCTCACATGAATAAAGCCCTAGGCTTAATCCTCAGCACTTCCAAAAAATAAAATAAAATAAAATAAACAAACAGCAAACCCTTCAGTCAAGAGAATCTGCTAATGGAAACACCAAAACTCTTGTCTTTCATAATTATTTCAAAACTATTTTCCATCCAGAAACTTCTATACTATACTAGTAAGAACAGGAAAAATAATCCTCAATTGGCAAATAAATTGATCTTTTATTACAAGAAAAACATAAGGATGCAGATGTGAATTCTTTCATTGTGATATATTTCTGAAGTATATATGTTTTCTTGCAACATTTCATAAAATTTTTCTTGACTATTATCAAGTAAAAAAATGCTGTCAACAGAGGAATTGGTAAGTCAGGGTCTAGAGAGGTATCTGTACTA
>OU015760.1:11427944-11438934 GCA_907169655.1 Acomys percivali | reverse complement strand
TGAGTTCAAGGCCAGCCTGTTCTAGCAAGGCAACACAAAGAAACCCTGTATGGGGGGGAAAGGTGAGTGAAATGATTCTTAGGCACCTAGACAAGTTAATAAATAATGTCACTAATTTTTGAAGTTTCTGTTTACGTCTGTCAGAGCAATGTCCAAGCATATTTTTAGAAATACTAATTTCACAATCAGTCATTATGTTACTGTGGTGGTATGAATGTGAAAAATCCCACAAAACCTTGTATGTTTTAATACTTGCCCCTCAACTCATTTAGGGAAGGTTGTAGAACCTGTAGGAGGTGGGGCCTACCTTATGAAGTAGGCTGTTGGGGGTGAGCCTGTGGGTTGCAGCATAGCCCTGCTTCATACACACATTTTTCTCTCAGATTCCTGGTTGGCATCCTATAACAGTTACCCAGAGCTATATCGTCTTGTCTCAATGGAATATATACTAGAAAGGACAATTATCTACATAATATTTGTGATCCTTGTGAAGATTTTTGGTACAGCAAAACTGGTGAATCAAGGCTCCAAAATATGAATCTAGATCTCTGTACTCGCTGTTGAACTGCATCCATTTTCCAGCACTTCACTTTCACATAAAACACAATAGGCAAGCCATTTGACAAATACAAGTACTTGATTTTGAATTTGAATGAATTAAAATAAAAGCTAAGGACCAAGTTCCTTGGTTACACTATAAGAGAAACAGATAGCTAGAGTGTTAACACCATAGACTTACAGACTATGGCACAGACTTATAGACTGTTTCACCATTCCAGGAAATTCTATTAGAAAGTACTCCACTAATAAGACAATATCCAAACAATTAAGACTAGGTGATTACAACTAACTGTCTTATGGTAATATATTCATGTGAATGCATAAATGTATATGTATTTATACATAGTCTAAATAATAGTATATTTTAATTAAAAACAAACAACCCACTCTCAGTTACTATAATAACATTTTTAGCTAATCTCCTTCAACATGCATGTATAATTTTGTGCTCTGATATTTACATATGCCATTTTGTATTTGACTGGTTTTGCTTTAAATTATATATAATGTATTTTTGATGATCCATCAGAATCATAATTATCATTTTAATGCTTGCATAATATTCTATCATATTGATGTCCCATAATTTATTAAGCTATTTCTCTAGAGTCAGACCTTCTCCTAGAGCTTAATCTTTTTATAAAATGTTAATTAAAGTCACAAAGCAATTTTACCCATAAATATTTCCACTCTTCTCTTGTACTTCATAACAGTTTTCTTCCTTCACATATACTTCTTAATAGAAGTCCTATTTGAAACATCAATAGTGTACAGAATATAAAGTTTTCTATGACTAATTTAATCCAATGACACCAAAAAACAAAACAGTTTTGCCCGCAATAGATTTGGTAGTTGTTCATATTGTAAGTTTTTGGTGAATGACCTTGATGTAACTGCAATTTTCATTATTCTGCAGCTTTTACTCCCTTATATCCACTTGGTCCCAGAGATAGTCTGTAGAAAATAGAATTCATGATACCCAGCAGAAACAACTGTCAAACTCCATTTTATTTTCCCTTGCCTTCTCAAGACTTTATCTCTCAAATTCCAAACTATGTTCATGACAGAGAAGGGAAGGCCTGTGTTTATGGTCCAGTTGTTTATAATATGCTGTGGCAACAATATATCCCAATTTCCCGCTATTTACCCAGAACTAAGTTCTAGAATTCCATAGGCATTTTCTAAGCCTGAAACAGGTAATATTTTGTCATTTCCTTTCTAATACATTGTATCCAGAAGATTTTAGCACAGACTCCAAAGTCTTGAACCAAGGGTACAAATACAACAACTATAAGAGTATGACAATAAAAGGAAATACACTCAGGACCTTGTCCCTTTTGCAGAGGACCCAAGTTTGGTTCCCAGCAGCCAGGTCAGATGTCTTCCTACAACCTATAACTCCAGAGCCAGGGTGTCTGATGCCCCTGAGAGTACCCACATTCCAGAGCCTCTACACTCTACACACACACACACACACACACACACACACACACACTTATTATTATTAAAGGTAAACAGTCAAAAGGGAAAATGCAGTCAGTCATAATGAAACTTTATGTGTCTCAAAGTAGCTTTGAATCCTTTCTCAGAAGCAAAAGATGTGCTTTATGTTTGTGTCATGATCCACTAAGATGTATGAAAGCAAGCTAGAATACAAAGTTTCCTTTTGTGTTACTTACATGCACATGTGTTTAGATCTGATTACATACAACTGAGTAACCTACCAGGGGATTTGTCTCCAGTGAAGAAAGATTATCTCCTTCTCAGAAGTCATTGATTGCTTGTAGCTCTTCATGTACGGGTGGAGCCTTGTGAGAGTCTCCCCATCCACATTGGAAATACATTTATCTATGGCTATAAAGATAAATGTTTAGAATATAACTAAAGAATATGTTGATTTGGGGAAATAGCAGTGATAGGTTGTCCTTTAGGGTCTATGACATCTGCTGGGCAATCATTTATATTATACTGATCACAATTAAAACAATATTTTATAAATGGTTAAACTAGGTAGAAGTGATCAATCTATACATCCCAATCAATACCAGTCAGTGCAAGATGTCTGCAGGGAAAATTTAAACTTTAAAAAGCATATTATAAAACATTAGCTAACACATTTCAACCTTATCTTAACCAGAATGTCAAGCATTCCTTATATATGCATAGAAACATCCTGCCCAGGTTAACTATCTCCTCATACATAGAGATAAGTTATGTACATATACATTAGGTTGTGTATCTGTTTTCTCTATTTATTGAATATTATGAAATTTACTGATGGACACATGTCAAGCCTCACAAATGTTGCTTTTTAAAAAATCTGTCTTTAGGTTGCAGATATTCAATTAAACATATTGTTTTAATTGTTTTAACTTTAATAGAAGAAATTGTTGAATAGCCAGAAAAGCTTAAGATAAGAAAAGCCATCTGAGTGTTTTATTATCCAAAGGACTAAGTTGTCATTGGTAAAGTACTGCAGGGCATCCTGTAGCAGATGAGTAAGTGTAGCTATTTAGTTCAGTCGTATTCAAACCTGAACAACAACAACAACAACAACAACAACAAAACCCTAGGGAAATCTTTCCAGGAGCTTCTTTCTACATTTTTCCTCAAGGTACGAGAGTTATCCACAGGAAAATGGAATGTGCTAATTGAATTCTCATAATAATGTTTGACTGGAAACCTACTGCCATGGTTTTGGTGTTTCTTGGCTCTGTATTATTTGGCTTAGAAAACTGTAACAACGTTCCAATAAATCACAGCAATTTCTTATCTCAACTTTAATGTGTCAAGTTAGAAGTTTAAAATCAAGGTGGTAGCAGGGTTGATTTATTTAAAAGACTACACATGAAAAATCTGTTTGAGACCACTCTTCTTAACTAATATTAGTCAATGTATTCATATGGGAGTTAGTGACATAGCTTATTAGGTGGATGACCTGAGTTCAATCTCAAAATCCTGAATAGTGGAAGGAGAGATAATTAATAACACCCCCAATCCAAAAGCAGTCTATGATAAGCAAACACAAAAAAGATCAGAGCAGACACTAGTGAAATAGAAACTAAAAGAGCAATACATAGAATCAATCAAAGTTAATTGTTTTTAAATAAAATCTATATACTTCTAAACAAACTACCCTAAAGAGACAATAGAAATTTATAAAATTAGAGATGAAAAGGAAGAATACTATAGATTAGGGTGAAACAGAGAACAATTAGGAATATATGAAAACTCATGTTCCAAAAGTTGGAATATTTAGAAGATGGATAAATTTCTATATACATATAACATATCAAAATTAAATCAAGAATATATATTCATATATAGCCATATATTCATATGTATAAATATGTATGTATATATGTATGTGTATCTTGTTCAGATCCAGAGCAATCCACAAGAGGTAGTTATAAAAACTCTCAACAGAGGAAAGCCCAAGATCAGACAGATTGCCTGCTGTATTAAGCCAAATGCTTAAAGAAGAGCTAGCTAAAGCTAATGCTTTTGATCTGTTTCACAAAGTAGAAAAGGAAGAGAGACATGATCATCTCAATCTGTGCAGAAAAGAATCCCCTCCCAAAAGTCCACATCCCCTTCCATCACAATGAAAAACCCTGAAGAAAGTGAGCATAACAGGAACATACCTCAACATAATAAAGGCCATATATGACAAGTTTATAACCAACATTTTACTAAGTGAACAATTTTTGAAGAATTTTCTGTAAATTCTAAAATGATACTGTCTCCACTTGTTTTGTTTTCCTGGTCTCACTTTGTAGACCAGACTCGTTTCAAATTCACAGAGATCTGCCTGCCTCTGCCTCTGTCTCTGCCTCCCTGAGGTATTACAGGTGCCCAGCCTGTCTCCACACTTAATAAATACCATGCTCCATGTTTTAGTAAGGGGAATGAGACAAAAAAAAAAAAAAAAGAACCTGGAGAGATAGGTGAGAGCACAGGGTACTCTTCCAGAACACCTGGGATTGATTCCCAGCACCTACATCTTGGCTAACTCCAGTTTGAGGGGATCTGATGTCTTCTTTTGGCCTCCATGGCAACAGTCATACATGTGCTGCAAAACACTCACATACATAAAATAAAATAAAAATAATTTAAATGAAAGAAAAAGGACACAAATAGAAAAAGAACTCAAAATTTCCCCATTAGTAGACACACAATCCTATATTGAAAAATCCAAAGATGCCATGAAAAAATTTTAGAACTGACAAAATTCAGCAAGGTATCAAAACACAAAATCAATAAATTTTCCATAATTAATAATAAAATTGATGAAGAGAAATGAGAAAGTTAATCTACTCATCTATCCCCATTATTAACTAATAATGTGAAAACTTCTACAATGAAAACTACAAAACAAAGAATTTGAAGATGTTAATGCTAAAAAACTTTTCATTCTCATGAATTAGCAAAATTAATATTTTGAAAATGGCTATATTGCAAAGTGATCTACAGGTTTTATACAATCTCCATCAAAATTCCAATAAGATTCTTCACAGAATTAGCAAAAAAATCAATCCAAACACACATATGGAAACATAAAATACCCCTCAAATACCCAAACAATCTCATTAAGAAAAAACAGCATTGGCATTACCACACTGTCTAGTCTAAAATTATCCTACAGACCCATAGTAACAAGGCAACACAGTTTTGGAATAAAAACAAATACACAGACCAATGGAACAGAATAGAGGGAGCTGATATAAGCCTATACATCTACATCTACCTAATTTTTAACAAAAGTGTCAAAAATATACATCAGGAAAAAGATAACCTTTTGCCAAAAATGTGCTGAGAAAACTGGACGATGCAGAAAAATACAATTGCCTTCCTATCACTCACACTTGATACAAATGAATTGAAAATGAATTGAAAACCATAGCATAGGATGTGAAAATTTGAAACTACTAGAGGGAAACATGAGTTAAAGATTTATATGAATATAGGCATAGGCATGTATTTCCAAAAATATTGTTAATAATACAGGAAATAATCTCAAAGCTGAGATGTGAAATCAAGAAACTCGTGCTTACCAGGCCTAGTGGTGCATACCTGTAATCCCAGCACTTGGAGAGGCAGAGGCAGAGAGATCTTTGTGAATTCAAGGCCAGGCTGGACTACAAAACAAGTCCAAAACAACGGAGCAAACAAACAAGCAAACAAAGAAACTTTTGCTCAGCACACAATACAATTGTCAGACTAAAAAGAATGAGAATAAAAAAAATACTTCCAGCTAAACATCAGATAGGATATTAATATCCAGGACATAATTTAAAAAAAACTTGAGCCTCCCTAAACCAAATCCTCCAGTTAGAAAAAGAGCTAAAGAACTGAATAAGCAGTTGCCAAAAAGAGAAAGCAGCATGCTAAAAACGTGTTGAACATCCTTAGCCATCAAAGAAATGCAAATTGAAACAATGTTGAGACTTCATGTCCTCCCAATTACAATAACTATATCCAAGAAAATAAATGACAAAAAAATCCCGAATCTGAATTAATACATCCTCTATGGAAATAAATATAGAGCCAACTCAAAGAAACTGAAAATAAAACCTAGGTACATCCAAAAGGCACTAAATATAACATCAATACAAATCAAACATCCATACATGATACTATGTTATTCAAAGTAGCCAAGAAATAAACCATCCTAGATGTCCATCAACATCAACAGCTGAATGGATAAAAAAAAATGAACATATACACAATGGAATCATAAAGTAGCCATGAAGCCACTTTTTTAAATTATGTTTCTTTTTTAACATATACATTTATATTATTACACATGAGTAAAATAAACTACATACAACAGGAAGAACCATGAGATGATCAGGAATTATATAAATGGTACATTCATAGTGTTTTGGCTATTTGTATTTGGCAAACTTGAAATAAACATCTTTCCTATCTTTTTGGGTCTAAATTTCTGAATTGAGATTAATATTTATCATATCTCATCTATATAACCTAAAACATCTATCTTGATCTAAAAATATCTTAACCCCTAACCTACTAAGCTTAATTGAAATACTAAACTATCTGGTCTTCAAACCCATGAGAGACTTGAGAAGGGATAAAACTTAAATACCTGAGTGAACCCAGAGTGCAGGTTAGCAGCTTCCAAAATGAAAAGTTGACTGAGACTGTTCTATAACGCTGGAGCATCATCTTTAGCCTCATGAAGCCACTTTTAAGAGGTAATAGAACTATTGTGTATCTTGCTCATGGTATTAGATACAGACATATAAATATGTTAAACACAAAATGTATGTTAAAGGGGGAAAGGAAATAAAACGGAGTTGGTGTTTAATGTTTTCATAACCAATAGCCCTTCTCAACAATTTTTACTCAATTCTCTTATTCTTCAGACTAAAATCAGTGACTAGTTACTTATCTATTTGGTCTTGATCTAAAGGTCTATTTGCTTACATAGGATGTTTGAGAACAAGGACATTTGAAACAAACAGAATTCGTGATAGTCTTTTGTTGTGTATGTTTATCTTTTGACCCAAGCAACCATGATCTTGGGGAATTTAGCTGTACATCCTTGCAAAATGATAATCTAAGCTGGGCTTGTTGCATGTTAGCCCTCCCTCTTGACTAGCCTAGGCTACATGCAATTATTGTAAGGTATCTACAACAGAAGGGAGGGAATGACTGTATATTCAGATAAGAGTCTTGAAACAAATTTGCACAGGAAAAACTGTGAAGCATCTAGGATGTGCTGAATGCTTCTTTCTTTTGGTTTTCTTCCTATGTCAAGCTTGAATTGGGAGTATCTCTGGAAAAGTTGACATCTTCATAATATTGAAGCTCCTGTTCTGTGTTGGACCTAATATCTATTGACCCCTAATGAATATTTTATGGAATCAAATAAATAAAGGAGTCATTGTCATCACTGTCATTCTCAGTTAGAAGTGCCCACTTTACTTCATCCCATCACAGCCAATTGCCATTACTGCTTTGAAAAGCCCATGTACTCAATAGAGCTTTTGTAGATTAATTGTCTGAATCAACACATTTCCATTACCATGTCCAAACATAAAATGTACCTCTAGTTTCCACTCACTAATTCTTATACAAATCCAGTGACTCCTTACTTTTACATAATGTAAACACCTGAGAATTATGCATATGCATTCAGATAAATGCTTATTATTCAATTATCTGTGTGTCATAAACATATTCAGTCTATCACTGCAGTCCTTTGAAAGAAACTAACCACATTCCTAAGGAAATTATGTTCTGTCTCTTTTCTGCCAACCTTGACTCAATTCATAAACTGACATTCAATAAATGTTTTAAGTGGGTGATGATAAGGATCAGTTTGTGTAACCTATGATGCAAGAGGATTTTATTCACATTTAATAGCTTTAACAAGAGATATAGAGAAATTTACATGCTTATGCTTTTTTCCAATAGTAAGATGAATCATTATCAGATCAGATTATAACATCAGCATAAAAAATTCTAGACTTTAAAACAGTGAAGATTTTGATAACTTAGTATTGCTTTGACTGTCCCAAGCACACAGTTGTTTCAAGGCTGTAGTTGGTTAAGGGAAAGCCTAGCACCAGGAAGTTAAAAGTGCCTTTGAAATCAGTTTGCACGGTTCCTAAATGTAATCTTATTTCCTTGGCAGAAGGAAAAACAGAAGGCCTAGGCAACACAGCAGTGCAGTTTTAATGGAACTTGGCATGTACTTCAAAGCCTATATGTTCTCCACAGTCCCCAACTCTTGTATATTAAGTGAGACATACTGAAAGTTTTCCTATTTGAAAAATATTTTCAAAATGAAAGTTGTTGGGGTCCAGCCCCTGAAGAGGTCAGAGCCTGAAGAAGGGTAGATGCAAGAGTGACAAAAGAGTCATGCAGGCCTGCTAGATGAGGAAGCAGACAGTCTTTGTATCTATTTCTTATCAGGTATTGCAAAATGTGTACATGGCTTTTTTTGTTGTTGTTGCTCGGTAATTGGTAGAGGAGAAAAGATGAGGGGACCCCTCCCTCCAAGCTTTCCTAACCAGTCTTTTCAGAGGTACATAGCTGAGGAGTAAAGTCTGGCCTTAACCTATTGGCAAGACCCTGTCCTTTGTAATGTACACCACAGCCTGCAGTCCTCGGTGCAGAGGCGCTACATAGTAGTAGTCTAGTAATCACTGTGGTTTACTATGAGCCAGTGATGTCATTCTATTATGCACTCTTGTCAAGCCATGTATGTTACTTTAATAAGCATAGTAACCTTGCTGACTGCACCGAGGCCTATCAGTGACTTGTATATTGCATGATGTCTTCTTTTTTGAGTTTGACATGTAGGATCACTTTTGATTTCACGGCAATTGAAAGTCCTAATGGCTCAGCTAATTTGAAACTAACAACTTTGCTGTGTAAAAGGAAAAATGTGTTGTGTTCAGTAAATGTTTGAAAAAAGTAAAAAAAAAATAGTCAGGCACAGGGATTGGGAGGAGCTTTGCATCCTGACTGATTGGCAGAGTGCTTCTTTTATTAATATACAGAACTCAGTAGGCAGGGATAGATGTATGTTGTTCCAAAACATAGATCATATCATTTTTAGCCTGGATACGTGTTTTAACTTCTATTTGTTCATAAGATTAGTCATTATTGGTAAACCGTGACAGAACAGAATTATTGTTTACGGTCATTATCCCTCATCAACCTCACAAATGAACTTTTAACACTATTGCAGTTTCAAGGGCATAGTTTGCCAGAGCATGACAGCCTGTTCTCAGGCTGGTAACTCTTGCAGTTTCAAGGGCACTAGACAGGAAGAAAATCTCCAAGCCAGACTGGTTGGATTGTCATGTCCCAAGCAATGTCTTATCAACTTTTAACTGTCAGAGTACAAATTGACGTTAGTCTAGGAAAAGATTTCAGACCAAAGCCGATGCAGTTATTATTAAATTTCTGGCATAAAACAATGTTTATATTTTATATTTTTGCAGAATTTATTTATATGTGTAATCTTGATTTTTTTTGTTCCTTGGTCATACTACACCATAGTGGCCCTGAATGAGTTCTTTTTTTCTAAGAAAGGGAAGTCTTGATACATTATCTTTTGTCACTATGAACACTATTCTTTGTCCATCAGTAATAGGAAGATGCTTTCAATTCAATCTGCTGTCAACTTCTCTAGCCTATCAAATATTATTTATGTTTTACAGTTTATTTTGTTTTGATTATCTTGTTCCTGAGTAAGTACAGGGTAAGATGTGCTAAGAGTATCTTTGAGTCAGAGCCTCATAAGGAAGTCTCTGACATAACTATTTGAGTCACAACCTCTGGGACACAAGGAAGACTTTAAAGTAGGGCCGAATAAGGATATCTCCCCTAAAAGCAAGAGGGATACTATGTCAGGACATTCCTGGGGAAGCTAAGACGCAGTACTCCTGAAAGAGGGCATAGATAATGCATAAGAAAATTTCTATTGAGAAGGCTCCAAGATGACATCGACCAGTATGCACCATATCTGATCTACTCCGCGGAGACCAGAGACTTGAATGGAGCCACAAACTGCTGGATCTTGAGAACTGTACGTGAGTGGGGTCTCAAACTCCGTAGATCAACCAGTGGGCCTGGCCCCGGGACAAGCAACAGCCTGGAGGTCCTGAACTTACTCCCCAGATGCTTGAATGGAACCCACATGCGGGCTGCAACTGGCCTATAAAGCACAAACTCGCTGTATGGGGAGGTGGTACTCTGAGCCCCTGGCCTGAGGAGTCTCCTCTAATTTATTACAAATTTGACTTTGAAGGTAAACATGTGATTCAAATATGTTTTTGTTCACTTGGAACTTTATAAAAGCACAATGTGACCTAAAGATAAGAGTGAAACTTCTTTATGTTGGAAGAGCACATACAGAACAGAAGATAAAAATCAGCTATGGACACAGGGGAACCAGTTGTGGTGCACATCAGCAATCCCAGCACACTGGAATATAAGAAGATCAGAATCCTTTGGCCTTTCTGCTGAGATCTCATTCCTCATTGATGGAATTTGTTTCACATATCATAAGCCCTCCCAGGATTCCAGGTAGCACCTGAGATATGGAAGCCTAGGCTTCTAGGCTAGATAAATGTCTTAAGGAAATACAGGCAAGTTGGGAATCTAATGGATATTGATAACAATTTTTATTTTCAGCTACAGCTGGACTCAGGTAGTCCAAAGAAACCTGATGCAGAACACCAGTACTGTCTGCTCCTGCTTCATTCTGTACTTGGGAGTGGCTTCATAAAATTCATTGACAATGAAAGAGAGTGATATAAATGTGTATTCTGAATAATTAACCCTGACCAGTAAAGAACTTGCCCTGTGGTTTGAATATGGTTTTGGTGTATTTCTGCAAAGGCTCATGTGTCAGTAGTAAATTGTGTGTGTGTGTGTGTGTGTGTGT
>OU015760.1:11403752-11421891 GCA_907169655.1 Acomys percivali | reverse complement strand
TGTGTGTGTGTGTGTGTGTGTGTGTGTGTGTGTGTGTGTGTGTGTGTTTAATTCTGTTTGAAGGTATGCCAAGTGTGTAAATGTGTCTTTGGAAGCAAGAACAGGGTTCATATTTCCTGGAGCTGGAGTGGTGGGTGGTTTTGAGCCACGTGATAATGTGGGTGATGGAAAATGAACTTATATCTTCCTTTTTCCTTAAATAAGTAAGTTAGTGGTTTGTCCGTTGGTTAAATTTTGACTTCTTATTTCTATTGGGTTTTATTATGCTAGTCTAAATCATTCATATTTCTTTTTCTCTTTTTTAATTCCTTCACTCTGTTATCAATCTATCTATCTATCTATCTATCTACCTATCTATCTATCTATCATATATATATCTACCTGTTTATATGACTTTTCGACAGAGTCTTGCTATGTAGCCAAGGCTGGCCTCAAATTTGCTATGTTGACCATCTGGCCTTTAATTCCCCTGTGTTAGCCAGCCTTCTAAGTGCCTGAATTGCAAGTTCATGCTACTATGGCCAGCCCTTCATTTGTTATCTTTTGAATTATAATTATATGCACAATTTTATTTTTGTTAAGGATTTAATGCTATGTTTTTTAAAAACTATTCATCAGGTGTTTCCCATGTATTTTAATTATGAATACAAACCTCCATTTTAAAATTTTATTTTTTATTCACTTTTATTATGTTTACTTGTATTTGTCTGTGTATGAGTGTAGCAAGGAAGCCACCAGCATAGATGCTGGAAAGCAAAGTTGAGCCTTTTCTAAGATCAGTACACCATTTTACTACTGGGCCCTCTGCAGCTCCAATATATCCTAATTTCTGTTTTCATTATCATTACATTTAAGTGCTTTTACACTTTTTGGTTTTATTTCCCGTTTTGCAAATACATGATTTATAGAGTTTTGAAATTTTCAGGTGAAAAGACTTTTTGTTGTCTGATTTTATTACAGGTTAAAAGTGTGCATACTGTTTATTCTTTATGAAAAAAATGAAGGATTTTCTTGTGACATTGTTCATGGCTTACTTTATAGATATTTGAGCAACTATGCTTAAAATAGGTCTATTTGTCTAATCATAAAGTGTGAAGTTTATCTCCTTTTGATGTAAGGTCATTTCTTTTTCTTAATAAATTTTTTTTCTGTTGATTCACCCTATTTCATTTTGCTTGTAATTCATATTGGTGCTTTTCTTTTCCATTCAAAGGCTTTTACTTTTTTTCTAACCTTTCCTTTTACTTTTTTCTTCTCTAATATAATATATCCAAACCCCTTTCCCTTCCCTCCACTTGTCCCAGTTACCCTTCACCTCCCCTTTTCCTCTGTTCCCCTTCAGAAAAGATTCGGATTCCCAGGAATAGCAACAAAAAATGGCATGAAACGATGCTCTAAGACTAGGTACAAACCCTTGTTTCAAGGCTGGACAAAGCAACCCAGTAAGAGGAAAAGCGTCCCAAGAGCAGGTGAGAGAGTAAGAGACAATCCCCACTCCTACTGTTAGGAGTCACATAAAACACATAAAATTCACATAAACAACCACAACGTATATACAAAGGACCCATGTAGGCTCCATGTTTGCCACTTCAGTCTCTGTGAGCCCCTATGAGCCCTGCTAGTTGATTGTGTGGACCTTGCTCTCCTGGTGTCCTCGAACACACTGGCTCCTATAATCTTCTCTCCCCTCTCTTCTGTGGGGCTCCCTGAGATGAACTTCATGTTTGTCTGTGGGTCTCTGTATCCAGTCTATGCCCTCATACTACAGGAAGCCTCTCAGATGATGGACTAGGCATCGATCTATGAGTATAGCAAAATATCATTACGAATCATTTTATTGACTTTTTTCCTTGGTGTATTTGGTTCTATCAAAGGTCTCTGGGCTATCCCAGCCTCTGTTTCTTGGCTATTCAGGCACTGTTGGGCATGGGGTGCCTCTGGTGATGTGGGCCTCAAGTTAGACCAGTCATTACTGGGTCATTCCCATAAGGACTGAGCCAACATTGCCCCCAACACATCTTGCAAGGAGGACAGGTTTAATAGGTCAAAGGTTGCGTAGCTAAGTTGGTGTCCTAGTCCCATCAATGGAAGCTTTGCCTGGTTACAGAAGATGGCTAATTTAGACTCCATATCCTCCATTTCTAGAAGTACTACCTATGGTCACCCTCAAAGATACCAGAAAGTTTCTAGTACACTAGATTTCCACATCAACCCCCAAATGCCTCCAAAGTACAATCATCTCTACCCTTACTCTCTACTTCCCTCCACGTGCCTTCTCCTGTTCTCTTCTTCACCATGCCTCAGTATACTCACAAAATCTATCCTAGTCTCTTTCTCAAGGTGATCCCTATGTCCACCCCATAAAGCCTCCTTTTTCTTTAGCCTTTCTGGGTCTGTGGCTTATAGCATGATTATCCCGTACATTAACAGTCTATGTATATGTTAATACACACCATGTTTGTCTTTCTGGGCCACTTAGGATAAGTTTTTTTTTCTGGTTTCATCCATTTGTCTGAAATTTTCATGTCATTTTTAACAGCAGAGTAATTCTCCATTGTGTAAATGTATCACATTTTCTTTATCAATTCTTCAGTTGAGGAACATGTAGGTTATTTCTAGTTTCTGGCTATTATGAATAAAGCAGCTATAAGCATAACTGAGTAAGTGTTCTTGTATGTCAGAGCATCTTTTGACTATATGCCCACGAGTGGTATAGCTGGGTCTCGAGGTAGATCAATTCCAAATTTTCTGAAGAATCACAATAATGATTTCCGTAGTAACTATAAAAATTTTCACTCCAACCAGGAATGGAGGAGTGTTCCCCTTTCTCCACATCTTTGCCAGGATGTGCAGTGTCATAAGAGTTTTTAATCTTAGCCATTTTGAGAGGTATAAGTTGGAATCTCAAAGTGGTTTTTATTTGCATTTCCCTGGTGCCTAAAGATGGTGAACATTTCTTTAAGTATTTCTCACACACTTTTGAGATTCCACTGTTGAAAATTCTATTTAGACATGCACCCCATTTTAAATTCAATTATTTAGTTTTCACATATCTAGTTCCTCAAGTTTTTATATTTTTAGGATTTTAGCCCTCTGTCAGATATAGACTTGGGGAAAACCATTTCTTGTTCTGTAGGCTGCCACTTTTCAGTTTCATTAGGTCCCATTTATTAATCATTGACCTCAGTGTCTGAACTGTTGGTGTTCTGTTCAGGAAGTTGTCTACTTCGCCAATGAGTTCAAGGCTCTTACTCACTTTATTTTCTATTAGAATTAGTGTGTCTGATTTTATGTTGAGGTCTTTGACCCATTTGGACTTTTGTGCAATGTGATAAATATAGATATATTTGCATCCTTCTACATGCAAACATCCAGTTAGACCAGCACCATTTGTGAAGGTATTTTCCATTGTGTATTTCTGTTATAATAAAAAATCAATGTCCATAGGGGTGTAGATTTATGTCCGGGTCTTTGAGTCAATTTCATTGATTAACCTGTTTGTTTTCATGCCAATACTATATGGGTTTTAGTGCTATAGCTTTGTAGTACAGTTTGATTGTTTTTTTGGTTTTTTGTTGTTGTTGTTGGTTTTGTTGTTGTTGTTGTTGTTGTTGTTCTGTTTTGGTTTCTTTTCCATTGTTAGGTATGAAATCAAGTATTGCCATTTCATGGTCTGTAAAGTATTCTGTTGGAATTTTGATAGGGGCTGCATTGAACCCACAAGTTGCTTTTGGTAGGATGTCCCTTTTTACTATATTAATTTTACTGATCCATGAACACAGATCTTTTTATCTTCTTATATCTTCTTCAGGTTCTTTCTTTATAGAATTGAAGTTTTTTATTTACAAGTTTTTCACTTGCTTGGTTAGGGTTGGCGCAAAATATCTTATATTGTATGTGGATATTGCGAAGGGTCATTGAACTCTAGAAAGCCTTTAATATAATTAAAACCTTTAATAAAAAGGGTGTTATTTCCCTGATCTCTTTCTCGGTCCATTTGTCATTTGTATATAGGAGGACTATTGATTGTTAATGTTGTATTCAGCCATTTGCTGAAGATATTTATCAGCTGGGGGTCACTATGTATACTATCATATCATCTGCAAATAGCAATAATACTTTTTACTTGTTCCTTTTTAATTTTTTATGTGAGAAACAGCATGTCTTTTATTTTTAGTTTTTATTACTTTTACTTTTTTCTTTTTTTAATATATTTTTATTAATTTATTCATATTACATCTCAATTGTTATCCCATCCCTTGTATCCTCCCATTCTTCCCTCCCTCCTGCTTTCCCCATATTCCCTCCCCTATGACTGTGACTGAGGGGGACCTCCTCTCCTGTATATGCTCAGAGGGTATCAAGTCTCTTCTTCGTAGCCTGCCATCCTTCCTCTGAGTGCCATCAGGCCTTCCCATCCAGGGGACATGGTCAAATATGGGACACCAGAGTTCATGTAAAAGTCAGTCCCCACTCTCTACTCAACTGGGGAGGATGTCCTGTCCATTGGCTAGATCTGGGTAGGGGTTCGAAGTTTACTGCACGTATTGTGCTTGGCTAGTGCCATAGTTTGAGCAGGACCCCTGGGCCCAGATCTGCCAATCATAATGTTCTTCTTGTAGGTTTCTAGGACCCTCTGGATCCTTCTATTTCCCCATTCTCCCATGCTTCTCTCACCTAGAGTCCCAATAGGATGTCCTCCCCTCTGTCCCACTTTCCTGGTAAGTGAAGACTTTCATCGGACATGCCCCTTGGGCTAGTGTCCAGATATAAGTGAGTATATACCATTTCACTCTTTCTGCTTTTGGGTTAACTCACTCACTATGATCATTTCTAGTTCAATCCATTAGGGAAATGCAAATAAAAACAACTCTGAGATTCCTTTTCTATTTTATCGCCTTGATCTCCTCTAGTTATTTCTCTAGCTAGAACTTTAAGTACTGTGTTGAATAGATATATAGAGAGTGAACAGCCTTGTTCTATTCCTGATTTTATTGTGATTTCTTTGGGTTTCTTTCCATTCAATTTTATGTTAGTTATAGCATTCCTGTAAATTGCCTTTTTTATGTTTAGGTATGTCCCATGCTTCCTTGATATCTCCAAAACTTTTAACATGAAAGGGTGTTGGATTTTGTCAAAGGTTATTTTAGTGTCTAATGAGATGATCATTTTTTGTGGTGGATTACACTGAGAGATTTTCATATGTTGAAACATCCCTGCATCTCTGGGATGAAGACTACTGATCATGGTGGATTGTCTTTTTGATGTATTTATTCTTGGATTCAGTTTGCAAGTATTTTGTTGAATATTTTTGCATCTATTGTAATAAGGGAAGTTAGTCAGTAATTCTATTTCTTTGTTGAATATTTGTGTAGTTTGAGTACCAGGGTATCTCATCAAATTAATTTGGCAATATTCCTTTTGCTTCTATTTTGTGGAGTAATTTGAAAAGTATTGTATTAATTCTTCAAAAGTCTGGTAGAATTCTGTACCGAAACCATTTTTTTTTTTATTGAGAGACTTTTAATGACTGCTTCTAATTCCTTAAGGTTTATAAGCCTATTAAAATGTGTATCTGCTCTTTATTTAACTTTGGTAAGTGGTACCTATGGGAAAAATATCCATTGCTGTAGATTTTCCAGTTTTGTGGTATATATGTTTTTAAAGTATGTCCTTGGGATTCTCTGAATTTCCCCAGTGTTTGTTGTTATATTCCTCTTTTGTTTCTGATTTTGTTTATTTGGATATTCTCTCTTTATCTTTAAGTTAGTCTGAGTAACAGTTTGCCTATCTTGTTGATTTTCTCGAAGAACTAACTCTTTTGTTTCATAGATTCCTCATATTGTTTTCTTTGTTTCTGCTTTCAACCTTCAGTTTGGTTATTTCCTGCCATTTACTCCTTTTATGGGTGCTTCCTTCTTGTTCTAGAGCTTTCAGGTGCGCTGTTGAGTTATTAGTATGATATCTCTTTAATTTTTTATGTAGGTACTTAATGCTATGAACTTTCATCTTAGCAAGATTACATTGTGTCACACAAGTTTGGGTATGTTGTGTATTTATTTTCATTGAATTCTAGAAAGCCTTTAATATCCTCCATTATTTCTGCATTGGCCCAGGAGCCATTCGGCAGGGAGATGTTTGGTTTCCATGAGTTTGTAGACTTTCTGTTGTTTCTGTACTTTTTGAAGTCCAGATTTGACCCATGGTGGTCTGATAAGATCATTGGTAGTCTGATAAAATACATGTATCTTTTGAGACTTTCTTTGTGGCTGAGTATGTGGTAAATTTTTGAGAAGGGGTGCTTAGAAGGAAGTATATTCCTTTGAGTTTGGGTGAAATGCTCTGCAAATATCTTCTATGTCCACTTTGTTTGTAATATCTGTTAGCTCCCATATTTCTCTGTTTAGTTTTGTCTTGATGACCTGTCCATTGGTGATCATCGGATATTGAAGTCTCCCACTATCAATGTGTGGGATTTGATGTATTATTTAAGCTTTAGTGATGTTTCTTTTATAAATGTGGGTGTTCTTGCATTTGGAGCATGGATGTTCAGAATTCAAATTTCACCTTGGTGGATTTTTTCTTTGATGAGTATGAAGTCTCCTTCCCTGTCTCTTTTGATTAATTTTCATTTGAAGTCGATGTTGTTAGATATTAGAATGGTTACACCAGTGTGTTTCTTGGGTCTATTTCCCAGCCTTTACTCTGAGGTATTGTCTATCTTTGATGTTGAGCTGTTTCTTGTATGCAGCAGGAGGATGGATTCGGTTTTCACATCCATTCTGTATGTTTGTATCTTTTTATTTGGGAATTGAGTACATTGATATTGAGAGATATCAATGACCAATTATTGTTGATTCCTGTTTGTTAAGGTAAGTTTTATTCACCAGGCTTAATTGTCTCAGAGACTTACTACTGAATAAGCTCACCCTGTCTAGTTTTTTCTGAACTCTGCCTGGATGGTTCAGTTCAGCTGTTCAGGCTCAAATTCCTCTCCAAGATACTGATTCAATATGATATGGCTTCTCCCAGCTCCTGACTATATTACTCAGTTTGGCTTCAAAATAACTGGGGCAATGCATTCTAACCTTCTAGCTCCTTCTTGTTTTCTGGTTTCAACTTCTTCTGCTGACCTGACTGCACAAACTTGCAAACGAACTCAACTCCACTATACTGGACTTACTGCACTGACCTGCAGTGGACTGACTAAACTGCACTGACTGAACTCAGCTGACTGAACTCCCTCCCTGACTGCTCTTAAGTAGATTCTTTCCTGTCTGCTCTCATGAGAGTGGGGTATATCCTATCTCTGACTCATTCTGTCAAATATTTCTCAGATTTGTCACATTGTCTGTCCCTCAGTTAGATATTATTGTTTGGGATTAAAGGTGTGTACTAAGGTCATGTCTGTATTACATCCAGATCACATAGGCCTAAAAGGTTTTTTGATGTTATCAGAATTGCTATATTGCTGGATTAAAATTCCTTTATACTTGTTATTTTTCTGTTGTTGTTGCTGTTGCTGCTGTTGTTGTTGTTGTTGCTGCTGCTGCTGCTGCTGTTGCTCCTGCTGTTGTTGTTGATGGTGTTAGTGGTGTGTGTGTGTTCTCTTTTTTTTTCTGGTGTGAGATTATTTATTTCCTGTATTTTTGTGGGTATAGTTAACCTCCTTAGGCTGCAGTTTTCTTTCAAGTATATTCTGTAGGGCTGGATTTGTCCATAGATATTGTTTATACTTGACTTTGTCATGGAGTACCTTTTTTCTCTATCTATGGTATAGGTGAATATAGTAAATGGGGTGGTATCTCTTCTCTTTTAGAGTCTGCAGGACATCTCTACAGACTTCTCTAGCTTTTAGAGTCTCTACAGAGTCATCATTTGTAATTCTTATAGCTTTGCCTTTATATGTTACTTGGTCTTTTTCCCTTCCAGTTTTTAATATTGTTTCTTGCTTCTATATGCCTTTAGTATTTTGGTTTTTTTTATTTAAAAATGTATTTATTTTATTTATTGCATATGAGTGCTTTATCTGCAGGAGAGGGCATCAGATTACATTATAGATGGTTGTGAGCCACCATGTGGCTGCTGGGAACTGAACTCAGGACCTCTGGAAGAGCAGACGGCACTCTTAACCACTGAGCCATCTCTCCAGCTCCGCCTTTAGTATTTTGATTACTGTGTGGTTAAATACTTTTTTCTGGTCCAGTCCATTTGGTTTTCTGTATGATTCTTGTGTCTTTATAGGTATCTCCTTAGCTAGGTTAGGAATATTTTCTAGTATGGTTTTGTTGAAAATGTTTTCTGGGCTTTAAAGGCTTTTTTTCTATATTTGTTCAGATTTGAGCTTTGTGCATTGTCCACCTCTTGTTACATTGACTGTATGTAATGGTTGCACTTACTCTTTACTCCTTTCTCTGTTGCTTCTCAACTCATTTATTATTGTGTTATTCCTATTTTTTAAAACACAATGCAGATTAACTTGGACTTGTAGAAGAGATGTAATAATTTAGATTATAAAATACAATATCACCATGAGGATGTTAAAAATCTAAATGGCAGACTATGCTGAGTTTGGTGGAAATATAAAGTAACAAGCATTATCACAGGTCACTAATAGTAATGTAAAATTTTACATCTGTCAAGTTTGTTTAGCAATTTCTTACAGAACTAAATATTCCATACTTTTGAAATAAGTGATTCTATGAAGACATACCTAAAAATTAGTGTTTATAGCAAAGAATCTTTATAGCAGAGTTATTGTTAATAAGTAAGCACTAGAAATAATTCATATGCTAATCAAATTTAACCAATAAAGTGCTATATATTCAAACAACAACTAATATACAACAATTTAAATGATCAACTGTCTTCCAAAAGTACCAATATGGATCTCAGACCCAGACCAGCCCTATCATGGTTATGGCCAGGGTCCCAAGGGGAAGGGCCAGGGACAAAATATAATAAAGATAAAATTAAAAGAAAAATCAAAAGCTGAGATAATGAGGACTCTATGCGCTGATGACTCAGGCCACCAGCCTGAGTTTGTTAATGGAACAGCCTTTGCTATACCCCTCAAATGTGGAAGCAGAAAAAAGTTGGTAAAAAGGATAAGATGGCAGAATTACAGGGAGCTCAAGTTCTCCTTTCCAAGGCCCATTCTGGGACAGCAAATAAAGCATTTCACATCAGCAAACAAAGCATTTCACATCTCAGTGTCTGGAACATTTAATCACATACATATAGAGGAAATGTCAAATGCAAGTTCTAGGCCTTGTGTGTCATGACCCTGACTAGGTAGCCAAGTGGCTCACATTCCATCAGGGCCTCCAGGCAGTCTCCAATCTAGTTTACCTCCATCTCAGATCTCACAGCCAAAATGTTAAGCAAAAGGTATCATGAAATAGTGCATACTGAGTAAATAGTACTTACTGTGCAATTCTACTCCTAACAATGTCAAAACCAAGAAAAGTAATCAACCATGATTGAAATCAGGATATTGGTCAGTTTGAGGGACTTTTTTGTGGGAAAGGGTATAAGACAGTTCTCTGGGATACCTGGATTATTCTGTATATGAGGCATTAAGAAAGTGGTTCTGTAGAATATATGACATTTCCTTCTACTGTATTGTAGAAATATGGTAAAAGGGGTGACTGATAAACAATGCCTTGAGGAACTGTGAGAGAGGCTCCAGGATAAAATGCAAATGGCCTTCTCCTCAGGTGCATTTTGTTCCCTGGCTTGTTTTTGCACATGATTTTGTGCCTCTTGTGTTAAACATTTGCATTCAATATATAAGACATGTGTATCTTGTTGTATCGTAGCTATAGAACCTGATTTGGTCAGTGCATCCTGAACCTAGGTATGGCCTTTTGCCTTGCTTTCATGTTTTCCCAGATATAGCCTATAGTATGTGCTAGGCAATTGTGTTCAAACTGGTCTGAGAAATTTCTGGGAAAGGGCTACTCTGTTAATATTTGGTATGTACTTACTGGCACTTATTTACATGTTTTTCTGAACTCAAACAACCTTGTTTGTCCACAGCATTAGACAATTTTGCTCCATTCTTTAATGTCCTGATCCTAGGTCTACCAGATAAGATACACATAGGTCAATGAAAGTCAACACTGTATAGTGAAGATATGTGCACAGGACTCAGTTGAGTTATATTTTAAAACTACAAATTGTCAGGAATAGAGAGGAAGGAAGAGAATAGGGAGAGATAAAGGAAGGGAGGGAAGGGGAGAAAGAGAGAGAGAGAGACAGAGGAAGAGATCTTCCTGCAAAGAAATAACAAGAAAGTGAGAAAGTGACTGGGGTTCTGGTAGTGAGTTATGAGAATTCATACATGGCCACCTTGCCCAAGCCAGTCTTCACTTCTGCATTATCTCATTGCATGAATTATATTTAATCTCAGATGTTGTCTAAAATGTACCAAATGAAGTTTTGATCCATGGCAGGCCAGAGCTTTACCCATTAAGACTATCAGAGTATTGGCATAAAATGCTTTGCGTTAGTTAGTTTTTCTGTCATCTTGACACAGACTAGGGTCATCTGGGCATAAGGAAACTCAATTGAGAAAATGTCTCCACCATATTTCCCTGTAGGTAAGTCTGTAGGGGAATTTTTTGATTAATGATTGATGTGGGAGGAACAAGCCCACTGTGAGCAGTTCTACCTCTGGGCAGAGGGTTCTGGGAAGCATAAAAAAGCAAACTGAGCAAACCATAGAGAGCAAGCCAGTAGGCAGCACACATCCACAATATGTTCCTGCATCCAGATTTCTGCTTTGAGTTCCTCCTTTGGCTTCTTTCAGTGATGGACTGTGGTCCAGGTTGCTTTCCATTTCAAGTTGCTTTTAGTCATTGTGTTTATCTTAAGAATAGAAAGCAAACTAAGCTAGCATTCTAACAGTTGCTCAGAGCTTTGTAGAGTAAGTACTGTGTGTGCTTAGCTTTATCTTGCTATGCTTTGAACTGTAACTAGCAGCACTATCTCAGCAAGGTGCTTGGTGAACTTAGATCTTTATGTGGATGGAAGAGCTAGTCAGAAAGATGCAAACTCTTCCTCCCAAGTGAGGCATGAGTTCTATAAAAGTGTGCATTTTTCTGACCAGCCCTTCCATCCATGTAAAGATCTAAATTCACTGAACATCTTACTGTGTTCATAACTTTTGTCATCACTCTCCTCCATCTCTTTACCATCATCAGCTATATAGCACCAAGAAACAATTTGCACTCTCATTGGATCTTCAAGATTGTTGGAATCCACTGCCACTCACCTGTCCTCAACCCTACAGGAAATTCAGGATTTGAGGTTTGTTAGATGAGTCAAAGAGGAAGAACTTACCACGTTAACAAAATAACCAACCTTCTTTTCAAAGCTTAAGATCAGGAATATGAACAAGCCCTACAGTGTGGTACAAATTTGTGTTTTATTCTACAGTGTCTTTTTTCTCTGGGCTCTGGTGGTTGTACACCCAAGTAGCCTATCATGCCTAGGTCCCTATGTTCAATTGCCTGTTGTGGGGTGAGTATCCTTCTCTTATAATTCTAGTAAGAATCTTAAGCTGTTTAAGAAACTCAAAAATTCAAAGAAAACTTCTCCCTCCTCCTTGTGGATTTCTACTATCTAATATCCTTCCTGATTTCTTTTCTTCTAATATTACTTATACTACCACCAAGACCACTACACAATCCAGCTTAGCACTCACTTAACCTCATTTCTATCATTTATCTATAAAGTTGCACAATATTTATTTTAATTTTTATTGAGAATATTCATATTAGATCTCAATTGTTATCCCATCCCTTGTATCCTCCCATTCCTCCCTCCCTCCTGCTTTCACCCTATTCCCCTCCAATATGACTGGGACTGAGGGGTACCTCTTCCCCCTGTATATGCTCATAGGGTATCAAGTCTCTTCTTGGTAGCCTGCTTTCCTTCCTTTGAGTGCCACTGTGCCTCCCCATCAAGGGGACATGGTCAAATATGGGGCACCAGGTTCTTGTGAAGGTCAGTTCCCACTTTCCACTTAACTGTGGAGAATGTCCAACTGTGAAAAGCGTCCTATCCACTGGATGGATCTGGGTAGGGTTTTGATGCTTAAAGGATGTATTGTCCTTGGTTGGTACCATACCTTGAGCAGAAGCCCTGGGCCAAGATCCGCTAGTCATAGTGTTCTTCTTGTAGGTTTCTAGGACTCTCTGGATCCTTCTAAATCCCCATTCTCCCATGCTTCTCTCACCTAGAGTCCCAATAGGATGTCCTCACCTCTATCCCACTTTCCTGGTAGGTGAAGACTTTCATTGGACATGCCTCTTGGGCTAGTGTCCAGATATAAATGAGTATATACCATTTGACTCTTTCTGCTTCTGGGTTAACTCACTCATTATGATCACTTCTAGTTCAATCAATTTTTCCAAAAATTTTGGGAAGTCTTTGTTTTTAATAGCTGAGTAGTTTCCATAGTGTAAATGTACCACAGTTTCTTTATCCATTCTTCTACTAAGGGACACTTAGGCTGTGTCCAGGTTCCGGCTATTATGAATAAGGCCGCTATGAATATGGTTGGGCATATGTCCTTGTGTGATGGAGTGTCTTCTCAGTATATTCCAAGAGGTGGAATAGCTGGGTCTTGAGGAAGCCCTATTCTCAGTTTTCTGAGAAAGCGCCAGATAAAGTTTTTTATCTTAGTCATTCTCATGGGTGTAAGATGGAATCTCAGAGTTGTTTTGATTTGCATTTCCCTGATGACTAAGGACATTGAGCATTTCTTGAGAATTCTCTGTTTAGTTCTGAGCCCCATTTCTCAATTGGGTTATTTGGTTTAGTGGTGTTTATTTTCTTGAGTTCTTTATATATTTTGGATATTAGACATTTTTTAAGATGTAGGGTTGGTGAACATCTTTTCCTAGTCTGTAGGCTGTCGCTTTGTTCAGTTGACAGTGTCTCCTGCCCTATAGAAGCTTCTCAGCCTTATGAGGTCCCATTTATTAATTGTTGACCTTAAGGCCTGGGCTGTGGGTGTTCTGTTCAGGAAATTGTCTCCTGTGTCAGTGTGTTCCAGGCTCTTCCCCACTTTTTCTTTTAATTGATTTAGTGTCTCTGGTTTTATGTTAAGGTCTTTAATCCACTTGGACTTGAGTTTTGTACATGGTGACAAATAAGGGTCTAATTGCATTTTTCTACATGTAGACATCCAGTTAGACCAGCACCATTTGTTGAAGATGCTATCCCTTTTCCATTGAATAGATTTGGCTTCTTCATCAAAAATCAAGTGACCATATGTGGTGGATTCATTTCTGGATCTTTGATTCGAGTCCATTGATCCACCAGCCTATTGCTGTGCTAGTACCATGCTGTTTTAATTACTGTTGCTCTATAGTACTGCTTGAGATCGAGTATGGAGGTTCCTCCAGAAGATCTTTTATTGTATAGGATTGTTTTAGCTATTCTGGGTTTTTTGTTTTTCCATATTAATTAAGAATTGATCTTTCAATGTCTTCAAAATACTTTGTAGTTATTTTGATAGGGATGGCATTGAATCTGTCAATTGCTGTTGGTAAGATGGCCATTTTTACTATGTTAATTCTTCTGATCCACAAACGGGAAATCTCTCCATCTTCTGATGCCATCTTCAATCTCTTTCTTCAGAAATTTAAAGTTTTTTTTCAAACAAATCCTTCACTTGCAAGAACATATCAAAGATATCATTCATCATGACCAAGTAGGCTTTATTCCAGGCATGCAGGGATGGTTTAATATATGTAAATCCATCAATGCAATCCACCATATAAACAAACTGAAAGAAAAAAACCACATGATCATCTCCTTAGATGCAGAAAAAGCATTTGACAAAATCCAACACCCATTAATGTTTAAAGTTCTGGAGAGATCGGGGATACAAGGCACATACCTAAACATAATAAAGGCTATATACAGCAAGCCAATAGCCAAAATCAAATTAGAGACATACTCAAGGAAATCCCTCTAAAATCAGGGACCAGACAAGGCTGCCCACTTCTCCATATCTCTTCAATATACTTCTTAAAGTTCTAGCCAGAGCAATAAGACATCAAAAGGAGATCAAGGGGATCCAAATGGGAAAAGAGGAAGTCAAATTATCCCTATTTTCAGATGATATGATAGTGTACATAAGGTACCCCCAAAATTCCACCAGAGAACTCCTACAGCTAATAAACACCTTCAGCAAATTGGCTGGATACAAAATTAACTCAAAAAAATCAGTAGCCTTCCTATATACAAATGACAATCATGCAGAGGAAGAAATTAGGAAAACTACACCCTTCACGATAGCCACAAGCAATATAAAATATCTAGTAGTAATGATATTTATGTTAAAATTTGGGTTCTGGAAAGTATGTTTTGGTAAAATAAATTATTTTGTACTGCAAATTCTGTTTTCAAAGAGAAGGTTCTGAGATGGGCATTAGTATGAAATAACTTTACTTGGAAATAATTACTGGCTTTATATGAAGGGGCAGGGTGTTAAAATAGGCAGAATTTGGCAAGACCTAAGAATGGTGGTCTACATCTACAATCCCAGTACTCTAAATGTAGAAGCAGGAGGGTAACTACTCCTAGGCAAGCATCAGCTATACAGCAAACTTAAGCACAGCCTGGGGTTATGTGAGATCCTGTTCCAAAAATACAAAAAGAAGAAAAATTGACAGGGAGCTCTAAAGTTAAAATGGCCTCAGAGTGTTATCTCAGTTGAGATGAGTGGGCAGGCCTTTATTGTACCAAACTATCATTGAATGCAGGCTGTTCACAGGCATGGTCTCAGGTGATATACTTGTCTTCAGTCCAAGGAAATTTTTAGAAAGAGGGCTGACAGCTGAGGGCTGAGGGCTATCAGCTGTGATGAGAATAGCAGTTCTGAAGGGGAATATCTTGGCATGACAGCATCCACTGCAATACTTAAAGTAGTCAGTACCTGAGATAGGAAGATGACAATGGTCTGGACATAGAAATGAAGGAGAAGCCTCTGGTTTGCTTGATCTGATTCTCACAGTGCTTGCTGAGCTGCTTTTACAATACTGAGCACTAAATATGTGGGTTTTTTTCCTCTGTAGCAAAACCAGTTCTCAGTCCCACTGGGTATCAACTGAGTGTCCCACAATTAAATTCAGTTCTAACTGACTAGCCAGCATGAGCATTAGATTCTACACATTTAAAGGGTATGTTCTCACAAGATTGTTCCCATCGAAGTCTAGATTCAATAAAAAGACCTGTCTCAACATTCAAGTAGTAATACACACATGAGCTCAAGGGAGTCACACCTCTAATCAAGAAGCTATCTGCAATTGATACCCGCTGGTAAAAGGAAGATCAGTTTTCTCCAATGGAGTGTCACTGAGTATATCAATCACACTGTGTGGCGGGCCCCATGTGCAGAAGTAGTTGGCCAGCACATAACTGACTCCAAGTTTTTACTGTCCTTTTTGTTTTGTTTTGCATTTTTTCTTATTAGTCTTTGTTTCTTTTGATTTTCAAATTTTGAGGGTGGGGGTTTATGGGCTTTTTGTTTTTTGTTTCTTTTGGGGGGAGAAAGAGAATAAAGTTGGGTGGGTAGGATCTGGTAAGAGTTTGTAAAGAAGAAAACATGATTAAAATATATAAAAATTTCAAATAAAATGACATATCTCTACTTAGACTGAAACAATAAAATAAAAAGAGAAGATAAATATTTTCGATCTCTGGCTGGTGGTAGGGTCACATATCTATAATCCCAGAAATTTGAGAGATGAGGATGGAAGACTTCAAGTTTCAGAGCATCCTGGGATACATAATATGACACCATCCCCAGAAGAAAAATCAGGGAACAAAACCCAGCATTTATCAATAATAACCAAATAATTATCATCACACTAAAAAGACCATAAGAGAATATCATAAAATACCTTATATCAATAAGCCAAAAGTAAAAATACATAGATAAATTATGGTAGTGATCAACAGAGGAAGATGCCTGTTATCCACCTCTGCCTCCCCCCTCCAATCCCAACACACACACACACACACACACACACACACACACACACACACACACAAGCAAACAAAAATGTACAGTCAATTAAAGAGACACAGAGAGCAAGGCCCAGAAAAGGACCTAAAAACAAAAGCGTCTGATCCCATGGAATGTGGGCTTGCCACATTACTGATGCATGGGTGGTTGATTCATACTCCCTTTGCTTTGGAAAAGAATGAGGCTGAACCTTCCAACCCTTGAGTCACCAAGAGTCAAGTCATTAGCATAAGCTCAACTATGATTAAAATGTGCTCTTTAGTGGCAACAAGATGTTTCTATCACTCAGTGAATTGCTATTAAAAAGGGGATCTATGTCAGCAGTCATAAACAGTGACTATATATAACCGGTCAGCATCCAAACCTCTCTTCTTTACTATGCTCTGAACACATTGGTCTTCTGTCAACTTCTGTACTTTGTCATGCTCTTTCTCTATTTAGAAATGTTGTTGACATTCAGAATATTTAGACACGTTTTCCCCCCATTCTTCAGTTTGGATAGGTAGAAAGTGATAACATGTTATCATCACAAGAAGGTTGTCCCTAGTCACCCAGGTTCCTGCCCTGGAGTAACATTATCAGCTAACATTTCTGGGCACTATGTGCCAAGAAGCACTGAAATCACCAAAAAAAAAAAAAAAAAAAACCCAATTAAATAATTTAGTTCCCACAATGCTTTTTTAAAGTAGCTACTGATATTCTGATTTTACATATAAGGAAATTATAAATGTCATTTTGCTTTGGGTCTTAGCAAGCAGTAGCAGAGCCAAGTGTGAACATCACTCAGTCTCCAGAATCCAAGCTCTTACCCAAGATATTGTTTCATTTCTTATAGTCTCCAACTTATTTATAGCATCATTTGTTCTCACAAAATATTGTTTCCAAGTTCATATGCTCATTTTTATACTCTCCAAACTACTAAGTAAAATTCAAATGGTGTAGAGTCTGTGTATTTTGTCCATTGCTCAAAGTTATGCTTCTTTTCCTGAGAAGTGGCCAAAACCCAAGACTAATTACTGTCCATTTCCTACAAGTCAGGACAATGCTAAAGATGTTAGCATTGGAGGTTCTGGTGGCTTCAACAAGCTTTGGTATGGTTTCCTTATCGTTCATCCTCAGCCTCTTTCAACCTGTTTCTTCATACCCTTACTAATGCTGCACCACATTGCTCTCCGGTAAACTGTAAACTACCACATGTCCATCTCAGCATATGTCACCTGGGGGAACCCCACACAATTTTCTCAAGTACATCTGTATAGTAAAATCATCTAAGGTTCTTTCAAAGAAATATCTCAGAGAAGGGCATAGTCGTTCATAATGTTAAAGTCTCCAAAGTGATTGTAATATGTAGACAGTATTGAGAACAAATATTATATATGAATTTGTTGATGTGATGACTATATATATCCTTGATTCACTCAAAGGGAATAAAGCAAAATAACGGTAATACAATTATTTGTTCTAACTACATAGTGGTGGTAAAAGGAATGGAAGTGTTGAGGCTCTGATTGGAGAAAAGAAGTTTGAAATCCTTCTTGATATGTGCATAATCTTTACAAATGTCAGTAAGCAGCACTGCGTGTTGTGGATGAGTGTGGTGATGATACAGTGACCATGTGAACCAAGGAGCGCAGCATCAGCACCTTCATAAAGAAAAGAACATATATCTCTAATTTGATTCTATCAGATTATGCAGAGTCTGGCTCTTCCAAGCCCAGTTCTTAGCTAGAAGAAGAGACCACTTTTGCAGGAGATAAACAGACTGCCTATTTTTTCTCATTTTCCCCTTCTATAACCTTTTGAGGCACCTAGGGGGCTTTACAAACAGCAAATTTGTTGGTAGTTAATATGCTGGGATCTCTTCCAAGTTGATCTTCACTTGTAAGCATTTTCTGTGCTTGAATTAGAGTTGCCTGGTACTTTGGTATGCATGGAGAATATAAATAAGAAGGAAGAAGTCGCCATTAGACAATGCTATTTCATTTTGAAGAAATACTATGAGAAACTCAATTTCCCTCCCTCTTTTGCTCTCCCTCCCTTTCTCTTCTCTCTCTGTTCTCACAGAGTATGCAGATGTGTACATGAGTGCCT
>OU015760.1:11390609-11403742 GCA_907169655.1 Acomys percivali | reverse complement strand
ATGCCCTTAAATAAAACCCCACCAGAAACACATTTGCCGTTAAACAAGTTGGGTTTTTTACTTGTTGCAGTGAGAAAGAACATAAAACCTAATGGAATCAGTGTGAGGGTGACAGGGCTCCTTATAGAGTCTGAGTTTTGGATAGGTCACATAGAGGACAGTCTAAGAAAGCTAGGAGCTATACAACATTGGACATTGAGAGAAAATGGGCAATGTTATGATTGCCAATGTTTCATGAGTGGCACAATGAGCTTGATTTCATCTGTGCTTAGGGGAAATTATAAAATCACTTTATACAATGGCATATATGCATTAAAATGGCATACTGAGAAGTCCCTTATTTTGCCCAGTAATATAAAATAAATTTTAAAGTCTTCTTTTCTAATTAAAATTTAAATAAATTTCTCCTGTCTAAGAAAAGAAAAAGGAAGAAAGAAAGAAAGAAAGAAAGAAAGAAAGAAAGAAAGAAAGAAAAAGAAGAAAAACACTTTGTTTTATTCCTATCATCGTTTCAAATTCACTTTGTTTATGTGGAATTTTAAAAGCTGTATGTGTCTAACAAATTAAATAAATTCTGCATGCCAGGTTGTTCTTTAATATCTCATTCATTATGATAGAACAATGTAAGCAAAATTGGTGAGAAATTGGTAGTTATAACTGAGTTAAGGTTTGAAACTGCTGAATAAGGCAGTTTCTATTACTGTACCCTAAGTTGAAGGACTTTCTGCATAGCATTAGGTATGTTGAGAGTGTCTGGAAAGCTCTATGCTTTAATAAAACTAACAGAATGAAAGGATCACATATATCTATCCATATAACTATAGATAAAGCTGACCAAAGCAGGTGTTTTGCTGTGGGTTGGATTGTGTCTTTTTGAAATTCATATGTTGAATCTGTACCACCCAGTGTGTTTGGAGATGGTGCCTTTAAGATGTAGAGTTAGATGAGATAATGAAGTTAGGGACTTCATGATAAGTAGTACGCACTTATGAAAACACCAAGAATTAAAGCCCCCCAATCTCTGGGTATATTCCAAGGAGTGTGGAAGAGGAGCAGCCTTATTCATAATAGCCAGAAAATGAAGACAGCCTAAGTGTCCCTCAGTAGAAGAATGGATAAAGAAACTGTGGTATATTTTCACTATAAAATATTACTCAGCTATTAAAAACAAGGAACTCATGAAATTTGTGGACAAATGGATTGAACTAGAAATGATCATAGTGAGTGAGTTCACCCAGAAGCAGAAAGACTCAAATGGTATATACTCACTTATATCTGGACACTAGCCCAAGGGGCATATCCCATGAAAGTCTTCACTTACCAGAAAAGTGGGACAGAAGGGAGGACATCCTTTTGGGACTCTAGGTGAGAGAAGCATCAAAGAATGGGGAAATAGAAGGATCCAGAGAGTCGCAGAAACCTACAAGAAGAACATTATGATTGGCAGATCTGGGCCCAGGGGTCCTGCTCAAACTATGGCACTAGCCAAGGATAATACGTGCACTAAACTTCAAACCCTTACCCAGTTCTAGGCAATGGACAGGACATTCTCCACAGTTGAGTGGAGAGTGGGGTCTGACTTTCACACAAACTCTGGTGCCCCATATTTGACCACATGCCCTGGATGGGGAGGCCTGGGAGCGCTCAGAGGAAGGATAGCAGGCTACCAAGAAGAGACTTGATACCCTATGAGCATATACAGGGGGAGGAGGTCCCCCTCAGTCACAGTCATAGGGGAGGGGAGTAAGGAGAAAATGGGAGGGAGGGAGGAATGGGAGGATACAAGGGATGGGATAACCATTGAGATGTAATATGAATAAATTAATAAAATATATTTTTAAAAAAGAAAAGAAACTGTGGTACATTTCCACTATAAAATACTACTCAGCTGTTACGAACAAGGAACTCATGAAATTTGTGGACAAATGGATTGAACTAGAAATTATCATAATGAGTGAGTTCACCCAGAAGCAAAAAGACTCAAATGGTATATACTCACTTATATCTGGACACTAGCCCAAGGGGCATGTCAGATGAAAGTCTTCACTTACCAGGAAAGTGGGACAAAAGGGAGGACATCCTATTGGGACTCTAGGTGAGAGAATCAAGGGAGAATGGGGAAATAGAAAGAACCAGAGGGTCCCAGAAACCTACAAGAAGAACATTATGATTGGCAGATCTGGGCCCAGGGGTCCTGCTCAAACTATGGCACCAGTCAAGGACAATATGTGCAGTAAACTTTGAACCCCTACCCAGATCTAGCCAATGGACAGGACATTCTCCACAGTTGAGTGGAGAGTGGGGACTGACTTTCACACAAACTCTGGTGCCCCATATTTGACCACATGCCCTGGATGAGGAGGCCTGGGGGCACTCCGAGGAAGGATAGCAGGATACCAAGAAGAGACTTGATACCCTGTGAGCATATACAGGGGGAGGAGGTCCCCCTCAGTCACAGTCATAGGGGAGGGGAGTAAGGAGAAAATGGGAGGGAGGGAGGAATGGGAGGATACAAGGGATGGGATAACAAATGAGATATAATGTGAATATAATAAAATATATTTTTAAAAGCCCCCCATCCCGCTCCCTCTCCCCCATTCCTCCTCCCTTCCCCTATTCCCTTTCCTTCCCTCCAACCCTTTACTATCCTGGTTTCCTGGCTGCTATGATATGGGTAGATTTGCATCCCCAATAACTACTGCCATATTATTCTGCCTCACCTTGGGTCCAAAATCAAGAGCTGGACAGTCGTGAAATATAATTAATAAAGCCATGATCTAAAATAAACACTTTTCTCTTCAATTGTTTTTCCCTAGGCATTTTTTTACTAACACATAAACTTGACTAATGGAATATACATATTGACAATGACATCTCAAAATTTCTACCTCTGCTACTATCAAAACACAGGATTCAGTTAAGCTCAAACTATAAGCCAGTCTATGGTATTCTGTTATGGAAGCCCTAGAAAATTATGACACACCCATAACTATTATTCCATTTACATAAAGGGGGGAATTTTGTTTTGTCTCTGTGAGGAAAGCACCAGGTTCACGTGTCAATTTTTGTAGCTTTCGTATATCATAACTGAGGTAAAGCTGCTCATGAAGTGGTAGCCTAAGCTTAAAAATAGATTCTTTTTCATAATTTTAGAAGTAGAGCTTGAGTCGCCACAAACCCAATATTTTGCTAGTTTTATAACAATTTCCAAGATGAGTTGGATGCCTCCAAAATATTTTTTCTTATAATACTTCCCTAGGACTTGGAGTTATTTTCTCCACCCAAATCCATCACTCATTTCCTTTAAACAAAAAATGACTTTAAATGACTGAGGTTAAACCATTACATTTTGTTCTAAAACATAAAATAAAATCTGTTTATTTCTTAATTTCTCAGGCAAAGTGAGCCCTGTGTGTTTCCCAAGTTTATATTAAACAACAGTGCTGTTGTTATGCATCTACCATTTTATGAATGGGGAAAAACAATAGGGATCCTTGGAAACCCAGACACAGGAACCATAAATAGCAGGTTTCAACTTTTAAGCTTTGCAAATATAGCCTTCTGAAACTCAATTTCACGAGCATAATATGAGATCTATTTCTGCTTTTCTATTGGAACTATGGTTTCATAGCACCTTCCCTTGCCCCTTCTCTTCCATTTGCCTCCAATATGATCTTGCTTTTGACAAAGTTCAATAGATTGTAGCCTTCTGATGGCACATGTGTGTGTATCCTCTATCTTAAGGCTATAGCACACACATCATGCAAGTACTCATGCATATCGGCAGGAAAAGCCCTTATTTATGTTTCTCTTCTAAATCTAGAGATATAAATTTCTCTGACCTTCTAGAAGCATCCAACAGACTTCTTAACTTAAACTTTCAGCTGTCCACCTCACAGTCAGGACTGGATCTTAAGTTGTGACAATTTCACAAAATTGCTTGTCTTTCAATTGCATACACACCATAAAGTATAACAACTGAATTACAAATTATTAGAAAAATGATTCTTACCCCAATAATGTCGTTCTATTGCCTAGCAGAGTGCTTGGCATAGAGAAAGTACTCAGTAAGCATTGATAGAGTGAATGTACATTTGGTTCTTATGATTGGAATCCTTTCTGTACCTTAATATGTAGTTTGGTAAGCTCACTTACTCTAAATTCATAAAAACATGTTAAGGATCCAATCAATGGTCTCAAATTCTGAGAAAAAAAAACACAAAATAGTTATTTCTGGCATTTTTCAGTTACTGTATCAAACTGTGTTCTTAATCCCTCCTTTCTTGCTGAATTTACTAATAATACAGCCTTGAATCAATATCAGGGATATGGCATAAGGAAGGCTTCACTGGGAAACTTTATTGTTGTATGAACATTACAGAATATACTTACACAAACTAATAAAGCTACAGTATCACTAGGCTATGTATTCTTATGGGACTGCAGTCACATACTGTCTGTCCTTGATTCAGATTTAAATGCTGTGATGATATATAGCTATATTTTTTTGTCTTTGTCCAACCACTTTCAGTTATTAGAGCAGTTTGATTCAGTTTCCACAGGCTGAAGGGTCTTTTGTATTTTAGAAATTGAATATAATATTTAATCCAAGGATTTTCTCTTATACAGATGTAAAAAAAAATAAATTCTCTCTGTCGTCTTCTCATTTGGGAAGCTGAGTATACCTCCACTCCCAGTATACTCAGGTAATGAATTTTATTCCTTCTCAAGTCTCTGATGGGGTTGAATACCAGACAGTTTAGTTTTACAATTAAGCTTAGTTGTTTAGGGGTTAAGATGTTTTTAGGTCTAGATAGATGTTTTAAGTTGATAATGATGAGATAGGAGAGATACTGATTTTCATTCAGAATTTTAGGGGCACAAGATAGGAAAGATGTTTTCTGCAACGCTGCCACATACAAATAGCCAAAACACTAAGAATGTAACATTTATAGAATTCCTGATTATGTTATGGTTCTTCATGCTGTAGTTAACTTATTGTATATATGTGGAATAATATAAATGTACATGTAAAAAAACAAAAATGTTTAACAAAAACATAAAAAATAAATTCTCAATTATATTAGCTTGAATGGAGGGGATTGTAATGGTCTGGGGTTTGAGATGGAACAAGCAATTTACTCTTATAATCATCTTGTGTTCTACCTTCTTTGTTGCAGAGAGAAGAGCCGGTAAGGCATCACAATGGTCAGTCGCCACGTGCCAGTGCACAATGGGCTATGGAGATTACTCTCTTCTGCTTACTTAGTTAAAATGGCTGCTCTAGCTTGCTGGGTTTAGACTCTTGAGAGAGAATCGCTTTCATACACCACACTTGTGAGGGCTCACACTTATACTGTTGCCCTGGGCCAATTGTTTTCCTTACATTCTACCAAAGTTCATGATAGTCATATTCAGTGATTGTTTCTAACTATGGTTTGGCGAAGGCTCCAAAATGTGAGATCTTTAAGAAGAGTAGAAAATACTTTTTTCACAGTCTAATCCAAAGACACTTTGCCTTTATGTCTCTTTTTGAAAGATGGAAGAGGAAAGTAGCCATTTTGCCCAAGGGCACCACTGAACAATACAAGGAAGTAACATCTTCTAATATCTGGCTAGGGTGGGATGTTCCAAAGAAACATGTGAAATTTAGTGTGTGTGCTTCTCAGTTAACACATTTCAATGCTGTACAGCTCATAGTATTTTAATACACTATTAATAATATACTAAATAATGTATTCTTTTGAAAGAACTTACTGTCAACTCACAAAACTGATCATGTGAACATCCTAAAATATAGCAGTCCCACATGTAAGCATAAATAACCAAGAAAAACTGTCACTACTGAATGTATACAAAATTCATAATGATATTTATAATGGGGAAAATACAAACAAAGCTCAAAACATACAACTACTCAAATGTCCACTAACACAGAATGAATAAAATGGACAAAGGAATAAAATAGATAAATGACATATATCAATAAAAGTTAATGAGCTAAATAATGTCATATGGTTGGTGGTTCACTGTACCTAGCTCCTGTCTTTCTGGGTGTACAACGACCCTTATATAAATACCTAAGTATTATGTGATCTTGTTTGTATGTTTGGATAGAATCAGAAATAGGAGAGTTATAAGGGTGCATCCTATGAACAACAAGGGGCGTAGGAAGTAAGGGTGAATGGGGAGAGCTCCAAGATTGAGATGTTAGTCTGACTTCCTCCCTAAATGGAGAGCTAGCAAAAGAATGGATATGAAAAACTTCAGACTGCAGTTCAGCTCTTAAAAGCTTCGGCTATGTCAGTGTTGAGATCTGGCACAAATATTGCCCTTGGCTGAGTGTTTTGCTAGGCAAACGTCCCCAGGTCCTAGTGTATTTATTTGCTGTGCTCACTGAGTGGACAATGGTGGGGAAAGTCTTAGCCTCAATGTGGATGTATATGCCCTGGTAACACTACAGCTGGAGGCTATTAGCTCACTGCAGTTCTTCTAATGGTGTCTCTGCTGGAGGGAGATCTGAAGTACACGTCTGCATGACCATTACACCCAACTGAGCTTATATAAATGGAACCTGAGAGGACACAATGTGAGTCACTTCCACACCATGCCCCTTGAAACTTCCTATACAAATCATCCCAGGTTCCTCCCGTAGCTTGGGAGTAGGTAAATGTGCCACTGTTGGAAGCCAGATATTGAAGACAGCAGAGTTCAAAATGAAGATATGGTAAGTTTCTGACTCACTACTTGGATGAGAGCCATCTGCTATTACTGCATTCATTTTAAACTTTATGCAGAAGAGAAACTATTGAGTTGCAATACTGAAATTTGGAAGTTTATCTATTATGACAGCTAATTATACCCTAAATCATGCTTTCAGCAACTCATTAAATCATGGATAAATCTTGCAAACCTAATTTTTAGAGGGGGAAAAAAGTAGATCACAAAAGATAAAATACAGTAACCCATAATTTAATAGACTCAAAACCAAGTAAAACTAATAATATATTGCTTAGGAATAATATTTTCAAAGCGATAAAATGATTCAAAAATTAATGATAGCAGTTAATTCTAAGGGGACTCAAGGGGAGGGACTGAGAAGAAGATATAAGCAGATGGGAAACGTGTACTGTAAGATTAATCACAACTTCTCAGATAATAATTATATCATCCTCTATAATCCTTCTTTGCATATAAATACTTGGTTATAGCAGAGGCTTCTAGTTAGATGGAGAACTGCTGCTTTGGTTGCTTTAGGACTATCAAGTATGCCTTTCAAGGATCTTTTATTCCTTGGGGGAGCAATTGACATTTGGAAATAAAGCTTTCTTCTAAGAGAGATCCAGAAATTGTCAAGCCTGAGAGATAAACTGAAAACTCAAAGCATTTTTATGTGCTCAGATTTCAGATAGATTATCAAGTGAAATTTAAAAGTAGGTTTAGTTACATATTTTCTTTCATTATAAGTTCAGAAACTGAAAAATAGTAGCTTAAACATACACAGATTTATTCTCTCACATTGAAGTCTTAAATTTGGAAGTGTAGAATTTATATGGAAGTTGAGAGTGACCTGAGAGAACCAGAGTTGTTCTCCTGTGTCTTAGTCCATTCTTCTATTAGAGGGGCTACTAGGTCTCCGCTAACTTACACTCCAGTTAGTAGGAAGTGATAACCTCCTACTGTTCAGCCTTTCCTAAGCTTTAACATTTCTGCTTTCATTTCAATATGCCAGCTGAGAATAATGTGTCCATTCATCAGGGAGAAGGGAAGTCAAGGGTGGGAAATGAAAATCTGAATGAGAAAAGTATGTGATTTACATATATGAAAATTTCATAGCAAACTCCATTATCTTATGATAATTTAATTGTTGTTAATTATTTTTACTTTAAATGTGTATTTTCTGCATGTCTGTGCGCGCGCAAGTGCTCATGCGCACACCATGTGTATGAAGTACTCATAGAAGTCAGAAGGGGGTGTTGAATGCCCTGGAATTGTAGTTACAAGCATTTGTGAGACTCCATGGGGGTATTAGAAAACTGAATCCAGGCCCTCACAAGTGCTCTTAACCACTATGCCACCATTTGGGTTCCAAATTAATTAATAATTTTTAAATTAATTTAAAAATAAATTATAATAATCTATATTCTGCATGACCATACCTCCAGTTAAAAATCCTTTTCATGAAGACTCACATGGTATATACTCACTAGACAAACAAGGATGTCCCCTAAAAGTCTTCACTTAACAGAAGATTGGGACAGATGCGAGGACCTCCTATTGGGACTCCTATTGGGTGAGAGAAGTACAAGAGAACAGGGAAATAGAAGGATCCGCAAGACAGCCAAAGCTACACAGAGAAACCCTGTCTTGAAAAAACAAAAAACAAACAGAAGGATCCAGAGGGTCCTAGAAACCTACAAGAAGAATATCATGACGGGCAGATCTGGGTCCAGGGACATCTACTTAAACTACTGCACCAACCAAGGGCAATACATACAGTAAACATTGAACCCCTACTCAGATCTAACCAATGGACAGGACATTCTCCACAGATGTATAGAGAGTGGGGACTGACTCTGACACGAACTCTGGTGCCCCATATTTGACCACTTCCCCTTGGTGGGGAGGCCTAGTGGCACTCAGAGAAAGGATAAGCAGGCTACCAAGATGAGACCTGATAGGATGTAACCATATGATGGGGGAGGATGTCCCCTTCTGTCACATACCTAGGGGAGGGAAATAGGGTGAAAGCGGAAGAGGGGAAGGAACGGGAGGATACAAATGAAGGGATAACAATTTAAATGTAACCTGAATAAATTAAAAACAAATAAAAATTTTAAAACTATCTTTTTCATGAAAGAAACATTGAATAGATTGCCTAGTCAGAAGAAACCAGAAGCCTCTGCAACTGAGTGAAAAAAATTAAAATGGGACTAGAAAGAAAAGGGCGTTCTAAGTATAACTTAACATTTAGAAATTTGATGACTGAGCAGTCTCGTTACTATATGAAGACCTTACAGAAATTCTTCAAAATGCTGACAAAAAAGAATATACAAGGATTTCTATCATATCAGTGTTCATATAAAAGACTATATACAGCCAAATGTTACCAATACTAGAATACATGAATAAATAGGCTATATTCATATAATGAAAATAATATAATAAGGTAAAAATCAATAGTGCATCTTACAAGTACAACTACAAATGACAGATGTATATTCACTGGAATACAGTAATGATTGCACTGATGAACATCCTAAAAATTAATAAGCTTGCATCATATTTAAGTATGTACATATAAGCCAAGGAAAGATGAACACACTACAGTCAGTGTTTATTAATCTGTGTCGCCAAAATTCATACACTAAAGCTCCAAATCCCACTTCTCCATCATGTGACTGCATTAAAGATGGATCAAGTTCAGATTTGCTTTCTATTGCTTCGATAAACACCATGATTAAAAGCCAACTCCAGGAGAGAAAGGTTTAATTCATCTTATAGCTTATAATCTATCATGATTAGAAGTTGAGGCAGAAACCTGCAGGCAGTAACTGATGCAGAGGCCCTGGTGGAACACGGCTTACTGCCCTGCTAATAATGGCTTGCTCAGCCTGCCTTCTGATACAACCCAGGACCACCTGCCCAAGTTCAGCACCACCCACAGAAGGCAGGGCCCTCCTACATCAATCATTATTCAAGAAAATGCAGCACAGACTTGCCTGCAGGCCAATCTGGTGGAAACCATTTTTTTCAATTGTGGTTCCATCTTCCCAGATGGCTCTAGCTTGTGTCAACATAACACAAAACCACTAACCAGCACAGGTCTTTTAAAGAGACAATTAGGCTTAAATGTAGTTGTCAGGATAATCCTAAACCTATTGTCCTTACAAAAAGAGAACTAGATAGATATCAGACATGAAACTACAAAGAGATGACCGTGTGAACCCATGAAAAGGCAGCTATTTGAAAGCCACATAATTTTTTTTTCTAAAGCAAATAAACCTGCTGCAAAGAATTGATCTCAGATTTCAAGCTCCAGGAAATGTAAGAAAAAAATGTTTGCTGTTCAAGCTACCAAGGCAATTGTGTTTTGTTATGGTAAAAATATGGTAGACTGGTACAGTGGATTATATATTTATCTTGGGACATCTAGAATGCAATCAAGGACAACCTGGTATGAGTCATCTAAGTCAACATCTGTGTTCTACATGTAAATGTGGATCATGGATATGTAGGAGTTTTCAACCATTAATATTTCAACTTGAAGTATATTTTATCTGTTGTCTTGTATTCGTGATGTATCTCATAATTTAAACATGAAGAGAAAAGAGAAAATAAATATTTGTAAGCAAGAGTTAAGTAAAGAAAAATCACAAGTTTTAAACAAAACTCTACATCAAATAATTAAAAGAAAATATACTTTAAATGTGGAACCATAGCTATAAAACTAACTTAAGAACTCCAATTTCTTTAAAGCATTTTAATATATTTCATTCAAGGAACTTGAGTGTTAAATTGTCAATTTAATTACTTAATGTGAAAACTAATTATTATTTGTTAGCAGTATATTATCTCGACTACTGATATTATCTTGTAACAATTATCATGAGATGGCTCAGTGAGTAAAAGTTTTTGCCAAGCAAATATGAGGACTTGATTTTAGATCTCCAGGATTCACACAACAGCTGGACTCCAAAACACAAGCATTTATTTTTTTAATTTTTATTAATTTATTCATATTACATCTCAATTGATAGCCCATCCCTTGTATCCTCCCATTCCTTCCTCCCTCCCGCTTCCCCCCCCCGACTCCCTTCCCCTATGTCTGTGACTGAGGGGGACCTCCTCCCCCTGTATATGCTCATAGGGTATTGAGTCTCTCCTTGGTGACCTATTAACCTTCTTCTGAGTGCCACCAGGCCTCCCCATCCAAGGGACATGGTCCGATATGGGGCACCAGAGTTTGTGTGAAAGTCAGATCTCCTTCTCCACTTAACAGTGGAGCATGTCCTGTCCATCAGCTAGACTGGGTAGGAGTTCGAAATTTACTGCCTATATTTTCCTTGGCTGGTGCCATAGTTTGAGGAGGACCCCAGGGCCCAGACCCGCCTGTAGTTTTCCAGGACCCTCTGGATCCTTCGATTTCCTCATTCTCCCAGGCTTCTCACACCTAAAGTCTCAATAGGATGTCCTCCCCTCTGACCCACTTTCCTGGTAGGTAAATTTTTTCATGGGGGTGTACCCCTTGGACTAGTGTCTCGATATAAGTGAGTATATACCATTTCACTCTTTTTGCTTCTGGGTGAACTCACTCATTATGATAATTTCGAGTTCAATCCATTTGCCCACAAATTTTGGAAATTCCTTGTTTTTAATAGCTGAGTAGTATTCCATAGTGTATATGTACCACAGTTTCTTTATCCATTCTTCTACTGCGGGGCACTTAGGCTGTTTCCATGTTCTGGCTATTATGAATAAGGCTGCTATGAACATGGTTGAGCAAATTTTCTTGTTGTGTGCTGGAGCATCTTCTGGATATATTCCAAGGAGTGGAATAGCTGGGTCTTGAGGAAGCCCTATTCCCAGTTTTCTGAGATAGCACCAGATAGATTTCCAAAGTGGTTGTACTAGTTTGCATTCCCGCCAGAAATGAAGGAGTGTTCCTCTCTCCCCACATCCTCGCCAGCATGTGGTGTCAGTTGAGTTATTGATCTTAGCCATCTGATGGGTGTAAGATGGAATCTCAGAGTTGTTTTGATTTGCATTTCCCTGATGACTAAGGAGGTCGAGTATTTCTTTAAGTGTTTCTCCGCCATGTGATATTCCTCTGCTGAGAATTCTCTGTTTAGTTCCGAGCCCCATTTCTCTATTGGGTTATTTGGTTTGGTGGTGTTTAATTTCTTGAGTTCTTTATATATTTTGGATATTAGACCTTTGTGAGATGCAGGGTTGGTGAAGATCTTTTCCCAGTCTGTAGCTATCGCTTTGTTCTCTTGACAGTGTCTCTAGCCTTACAGAAGCTTTTATAATACCAATGCTCCTATAGAAAATAGGAAGTGGAGACAGGAGATTCCTCAGAAACTTATGATCCTGCTAGCCTGGTATATACCACAGAAAATAGGAAAGAGACCCTGTCTTAGTTAGGTTTTCATTGCTGTGAAGAGGCACAATGGGCATGGCAGCTCTTATAAAGAAAAGCACTTAATCAGGGCTGGCTTACACTTCATCATCCTGGCAGGAAGCATGGCAGCATATAGGCAGGCGTGGTGTTAGAGAAAGAGCCAAGAGTTCTATATCTTGATCTCCAGGCAGAAGAAAGGGACGGCCACACTGATCACTGGTCATAGCATGAGCATATAAGACCTCGAAGCCCTCACCACAGTGATGCGTTTCCTCCAACAAGGCCACACCTACTCCAACAAGGCTACATCTCCTAATAGTGCCACTCCCTATAGGCCAAGCATTCACTCACATGAGTCTATAGTGGCCATTTCTATTTAAAGCACCATGCCTTTCTACCTAGTTGTTAAATGTAAAATATCTGGAAGATAAGTTTAACATGATATAGCTAAATTTCTTCCTTTTGAATAAAATGAAACTGAGATAGAGAGATACAGAAATAAAGAATAACAACCCTAGCAATACTGCGCCTACAACATGTTTCTTGAATTGTTCTCCCACAATCGAAAGAGGAGCAGGAGGAGGAGGAAAAGGAGGAGCAAGAAATATTACTTATAAATTACAGTGAAGTCTCTTCTCGGTGACCTGCTGTCCTTCCTCTGAGTGCCACTAGGTCTCCCCCGCCAGATACACAGAGGGAGGTAATCCTTCTGAGGAACAGTCATGGGGAGGGGAATAAGGGGAAAATGGGAGGGAGGGGAGAATGGGAGGATACAAGGGATGGGATAACCATAGTGATGTAACAAGAATAAATTAATAATAATAAAAAGAAATAAATAAAAAATAAATTACAGTGAAAAGGAACAAAATTGGACAAACTGACCAGGAATTTCAGTAGTTAGATAGCTAGTGAAAGATATTAGAGATAAAATGGAAAAGGTAAATTCACCAATGAAATAATTCAACTAAATCAAACAGGAAGTAAGTATGTATTTGAAATGGCCAATAAA
>OU015760.1:11365682-11390599 GCA_907169655.1 Acomys percivali | reverse complement strand
GGTTATTTTAGACTAGATTATGAATACTATGCCTCATGTATAACATTTTATATATCTTGAGTAAAAATATTTCACAATATAAAATTTGAAAAATAAGCGAAGTATCCAAAGAGTTAGGAGACAATGTGAACAATTAAAGTTTCATTATTTAAGAACATAAAATATCATCAGTGGATAAAGAATTTAAGTAAACATTTCATAGAAAGGAAACTGTTGTACATGGTTAGTAGATATTTGGAAAGAATAAGTACCCTCACTAATAATCAGGGAAGTATTAGTTGAAATGATGATATGGTTTGGTACCTGTCACTGGTTTAACAATTCATAGTTTAGGCTATAATAAAGAAAAACAAAGTCATTTGCTGACCATAGAATGATATTGGAGCAATGGTGTACATAGTTTTTAACCTAAGCATTGTTTTTGAACTGTATCTTACAGAAACTCATATGATTGTTCAAATATAGTATGTCAGAGTCCATGTTTAGTAGTGAAAAAATTGAAGCAACATAAATGCTGATCAAAGAAGAATGTTACTTTGTAGTCAATAGTCATGAAAATGTCTCCATCAGTAAGACTAGTGAACTTGAGTTATTCCATAGCTATCTATCTACTCTAGATAAAATTTTAAAGTGATATAGACTAGAAAAAGGAGGAGCTGTTTTCACAAAGATATACAGAAATTATAATATATAAGATACTCTGTTTTCATAACTATTTACATTTACTGATCACCATGTATATAACTTATTGTGCTCAGTTATTATTAGTTAATAGTCTTACAAGTTGACCTACTTTTTCAATATAAAATAGTTAAAATTTTTTGGTTGGGCTTGTATTCATTTATTTAAAAATATTTTAGTTGACATTTTGAATTAAATTTTTATTTTATTTATTTAAAACATTATTAAACTATCTCTCTCCTTCCATGTCTTTCCTCCAATCGTTCACATGTTCCCCCTTGTGTTCTCTAAAATTCCTCTTTTATGAATTAATATTGTTGCATGTATTTACACGGATACATCAATATATAAATATACCCCGCTGAGTCCATTTAATTTTACTTGTATGAATATTTTTCAGAAATAACCAGTTGGTATTAGATCATCAAAAGGGGGTAAAAACTATTTCTCCTGCTTCAGTATTCTTAAGTTGTCTGTAGTTATTTTTTAGTAATGGGACTCCATGAGATTTAATCCCTTCCACATTAGACTGTCTACTGCTGTTCTTGTGCAGGGGTCATTCTAATCTTCCTGGTATCATTCCAATTTTAGTTTACGTGCTGCCGAAGCGAGCACTGTTGTTCTCATTTACATCTTGTTTAGGCAGCAATATTGTTGAGACTAAGCTTTCCTGTCATTTCCAGGAGACGCACTCTTAAAGCAGATATCTTGGTCTTATTCTAACAACCTTTCAAACCCCTCTTCTGCCATGTTCACTAAGCTTTAGGTGCAGGAATTATGTTGTAAACGTATCAATTAGGGGTGGGCACTCCATGATCAGTTATTCTCTGCATTTTGACCAGTTATGGTTTTCTACACTGGCTTCCATCTGTTGCAAATAGAAGTTTCTTTGATGAGGACTGAGAGATACACTTAAATGTGGATCTAAGGATAAGTATTTAGACTATAGTTAAGAATTATACTGATTTTGGCACATACCTTTAATCCCACTCAGCACTCAGGGAGGCAGAGGCAGGCAGATCTTTGTGAGTTTATGGCCAACCTGGTCTACAAAGTGAGTCTATGACAGACAAGGCTACACAGAGAAAACTTGTCTCGAACCCCCAAAACAAAACAAAAAAGAATAATACTGATGTAGTAAATTGGTGAGTAGACTCTCCTCTAAGACCTATGATTGTTCTAGCACTGAGTAGTTGGTGGTTTTCCAATACCAAGCAACAATTTCCACCTGTTGCATGGGCCTCAAATCCAGTTAGAGAGCATTGGTTACCACCAAGAAATAAGTGGCCCCTTAGGTGCCATCTTTTATTGTAATTTTATTTTTTAAAAATTCATTTATGTATACTATATTTGCATCATTTCCCTCTCTCTCTCTCTCTTTGCTACAACGTCTCAGATCTATGGCTTCCTCTCAAATTTATAAACTCTCTATCTTCAATTATTATGGTTATGAACTCTCAGATACACATGCAAATATATACAAATAAATATATAATTACTAGTTGCTTAGTGTTGTTTCTGTGTATTTTTTAGGAACACCTAGGAAACATCTTGGGAGAGGGTGTAGAAAGAAAAGCTACAGGCAATTAATGACTACTAAGAGAAGGAGAATTAAGCTTATCCCCGGGATGTGACCCTTAACTGGTTATCCAACAGCAGTTCAGTTTAATATTTAATTTTTTATTTTAGTAGAAATTTAATATTTAAGTAGTGTTTCTGTATTACTGCCTTCCCTTTCTCTCCTTGCTCCTACTCCCCTTGTGGGTCCTGACGCCTCAAATTCATGGCCTCTTCTTTTTTTACGCAATATATTTTGATCCTGTTTCTCCTCCCCTAACTCCTCCCAGATCCTACCCACCCAACTTTATATTATTTTCCCTGCTTCTCTCTCCAAAAACAAAACAGATAAAAACCATCAAGAAAAAAGACCAAAACAAAGCATTTAGTGCTTAACTTTGATTTTCAGTCTGAAAAGGAGAGGGGAGAGGGTCACTTGCCTGGGACTCAGGCTTTAGAGAATTTCAATGGCACAAATGTTTTGAAGTACGAAGTTTGTTTTTACAAATAAACATGAGCACTCTTGATTTGTCACTATCGTGGCACAAGAAAACTCACTCTGTAAGTGTCCATCTTTCAAAGTGACAAGATTTAGCCATCCATTATGCTTCTCCATATTTCTTCTCCTGGTTCCTTAAGTAAGGATACCTATCTCAGTGCTTATAATGCTTTACATTGTTGGCAATACCGGAATGGACACATTTTTTTTTGATGTCTAAGACAATATGAACGGCAGAAGCAACAAAATAAAAAAGAAGCACCATCTTTCAAATCCACCAGGTTTTTACCTTTTAAAATATCTCCCAGTAATACTGTGAGTACATTTTATAGTTTCCTTGGTGGTATCATTCAAATTTAGAAATAATTACCTATTCCCATGATATTTGCCACATAGTACGTAAAGGGAATTTTGCAATACTAATTCATACTACTATTTTTGGTTATATATTCATCTAAACATAATGTGTAAAGCATGTTATCAATTCTTTACATTTGAAACTAAGCAGAATTCAATGATAGAATGTTATAAATTCATAAAATATTTAATTTGACTTATTTTTTAATTTGTAAGCTAAAAACTTTTACTAAGGTATATTTACAAATTATGATTTGTATTTGGCTTGACATTTTGTGTTTTTTTTTTCCTGGTTTGAGGTTTGTTTCTGGGGATGGAGTCCAGGTCCTTACTGTGCGTGCTACCACAAGCCAGCCATCTAAGAATGCACTGCAGTCTCAGCCCAGCACTTGCACTTGGCCTTAAATTATAATAGAGACTTCTGAATTAAATCATTACTGTAAATAATATAATTTTCTCAAAGTTGATGAAATATTGACTATAATAATGAGTTTAGTGATTGATTAAATGTAAGCAAGGAAAAAATCATGAAATAAACAGGCAGTAATTAATAAAATATTTCTCCATTTTTTTTTTACTCACTTAAATATCACCAATCTATCAACGGAATAAGGCCAGTGCAACATTGATTAATTTAGTAGTTTAACATTCAAGCATGCCAACTTTAAAAGTTTGTCAGCATGAAGTTGTGTTGCCAAGATAAAAGGTAGTATATGTGGATGTATTTTGGATATTACTGATTTTTTAACTTGGTTAATACCTTGTAACTATTTAGTCATACAGTGCATGCAACTCCATAGGTATCCTTGCTCTGGTTACCACAGTTACCAGTAGTAAGCTTTCTTTTCCCTTCTTTTTCTTGAGAATTGTATATTTACCCCTGAGAACTCTTCCTTGTTTCTTTCTGAAACTCTCCTGATGACTATGACAAGTAACTTACGTGTGTTTCATTTTTTAATCTTAAATAAAAAGTTTAGATTTTTAAGATAGATTTGTTTATTTATTATGTATACAGTGCTCTGCCTCCATGTACATCTGCACACCAGAAGAGGGCATCAGATCACATTATAGATGGTTGTGAGTCACCATGTGGCTGCTTGGAATTGAACTCAGGACCTTTGGAAGAACAGCCAGTGCTCTTAATCTCAGAGCTATCTCTCCAGCCCTGTTTAGATTTTTATTTTATGTCTATGGGTGTTTTGTGCCCATGTATCTGTGTGTCATGTGCATGCATTAGCAGTGCATGCAGTGGTTATCAGAAGAGAGTGCTAGAATCCCTTGGACTGTTACAGACAGTGGTTAGTCATCATCGGTACTGGAATTGAACCCAGGTCCTCTGGAAGACAACCAGTTCTCTTAACCACTGGGCCATCTCTTCAGACCTCCCCTCTTTTTTCTACTCTTAATCCTGTATATCCATTTCACTGCGATCTTCAGAAAAACAACAGTTTTGGGGTTGGGTAGTCATCTTTTTTTTAACTTTTTTATTAATTAAATGTGTTCTTGAACAGTTTTATACATGTATAGAATGCATTCTAATCAGCATGGAAACACTTCCGTCCCCTACATTCTCTTAGTTCTCTTCCACATCTGACTACTCTCCTGTTCCACACAAACCACTTTATCAAATTCATATTTCTTTTGTTTTGTTATCCATTAAGTTTAGCCCATGTAACCATGGGCTTAGAACTATCCGTTGAAGGCTGGTGAGCACACTAAACAAGTAAACTATGTAAAAAACTAAAAACTATGGTTCTTCCTTCCCAACTATCCATGAATAGGCAATAGTACCCCAATGTAATGATGTGAATGAGAATGTTCCTCCTTAGGCTCTGACATTTGAACACTTGGTCCCAAGTTCAAAGCAGTATTGTGGGTGGAGATTTAGGAAGCATGGCTTTGCTGAAGAACATCTGTGATTGGGGACAGGCTTCAAGAGTTTAAAGATGGGCCACATCTAATCTTTTCTCTCTGTTTTGTGTTTGCAGTTTTTGCCACCATGCCTGCTACTTGCTACCATGCTTTCCTGCCATCATATAGACTCTTACCCCCTGGAACTGTAAGCTCAAACACACTATTTTATGAAGTTCCTTGGTCATGGAGCTTTATCCCAGTAACAGAAAACAAAACCTAATAACACATATAAAGAGAGGTAAGGCCCTATGAACTCCTCTCCTTCACATGATTGACAGTTGATAGGTCCAGTTTTGTGAAGGCCCAGTGTAGTCAACAACAGCTGCTATAAGTTCATGATTATGTCACAACTAAAGAATAAAATTTCATAGCCTTTCATCCTGTATTCTGACTCTTACATGCTTCTCACTCCATCTTGCATATAATGTCAACAAATGCTAGCATGGATGTGGCAAAGTGTACTCTTATATACTGTTGGTGGGATTGTGAACTATGCAACTACTTTGAGATTCATTCAAGAGGTTATTTAATAAACTAGAAACAGAACTGCCATATGACTCCTGGGCATGTACCACAAAATACTTTATAACTTATTACAGAGACACTTGCACATACATGTTCATTGCTTCTCTATTTATAATATATAGGACACAGAATAAACTTTGATGTTCATTGACAGAAGATATTAAAATGTGCATATATGTAATGAAGATGTATTGTGCTGGAAAGAAAATGAAAATATGAAATATGTAAGCAAATGGATGGAACGGGAAAAAAAAGAGGTAACTCAGTCTCAGAAAAACTAATATCACACGTTTTGTTTTTTCCCACATGTGGATTTTAGCTTCAAATCACTTTTGTATATTTAGTGGAATCCAGGAAACTGGAAAAAGATATTTGAGGAGAATAACACCTTAAAGGGGAGAGGGTGATAGATTATAGGTATAACAAAAGTAAAAAATAAAATACTGGAAGTAGAAGAGCTGAAGCAGGGAGGGGTGTGGGAGTATATGAGAAAATGAAGGGATGGCTTGGGGAATTCTAGTATCTCACAACCCAATTTAAAAAAATAACTGAAGAGGTACTAAAGTATATGTGCTATAAAAGAAGAACTAACACTGGTGATTAAACAATTAAGCGAGGATAGGAATAAAGAGGTAGTAGGTGGGTTAAGTAAGAGTATATGGCCACATCTTATGGAAATACACTAGTTAGTAAGAAAATTTCAAAATAAATCCCTAAAATAAAATCAGAGATTGGACCGAATCACTCTTTATGGTAGGATGTTGCTGCTCCCAAAAGTCATGGGATAGTAAATGGTAAAATTGTGCAAAGCATGGGTTACTTTTCTAACTAGTCAAGGAGGACCCATAGAACTCTAAAATAACAGACTATTGCCATTGTCTTTGGTTATCCACCATACATATGAGATAAGACCATGTTGCTGCAGATATCACATAATTTAGCTGAAGAACATATAGAGACAAATCACACTCATTGCCAACTTTCTGCTCTGCAATAGTGGTACAAGTGTTATTGAGTAACTACCTATTTTGTGATTGGATTTCAGTTCTGTGTCACAGGAGGCAATTTCATGTCTGATGCTATAATCCTGATTAAAATCCAATGAATGGTGTGGTCATACACCCAAAGGTAGAACTTTCTATTGATATTTTCTTCAATAGTAATTTTTGTGAAATTGTCAAAAATATATATCTTTGTACTCATAGACCTAAGCTGCTCTCAGTCTTATTCAGAAAAGCTTATTTGTGCATTTTGAGAGCAGTCAATGAAGAGATACTTGAGTAACCGTAGTATTGAAAATAAGAGATTGAGTATTCAGCCCTAAATGAAACACCTTCTCCACCCTTCCACAAAGAAAAGGAGGCAGAAAAGAATGTAAGGACCAGTGGATGAAGAGAGATGTGGTGTGGGTTGCTGTCTTCTGGACATTGCACAGTTGTCACATTCGTGAACTCACAGCCGCTCTTGTCACCTGCACAAGATCAAGCCAGCCAAAATTTCAGCGTAGATGGGGGAGGTGCTCTTCAGGCCTCATGCCTTATTAAGGAGCAGTCAGCAATTGATAGCTTTAAGGAGAGAGAGAATCACTGATACCTTCTCTCATGTCTCAATGATGGCCACAGACACATGGGCAGCACTAATGGACATAATGAGTCATCAAAAAACAAAAAAGACACGAAGTTCAGAAAATAATTTATTGGAAAATTCAAAAAATGCTGTTTTGAATGGAATAAGAGGAGGTTGAAAATAAGAAATGATAATTTTTTATTCTATCCATGTATGAAATTATCAAGAATAAAGATAAATCATAAATCCTTAAAAGTACAAAATTTAAAAATTCCCATGAGCACTTCACACTATTCTGAGACTAAATTTCTTCTAAAATATTAACGTTCTTTATAATTAGAAAAAAAAGAAAAGAAAAATGTCCATAATCATAGGGGACATTATAATATCAGAATTCTTAAAATGTGGCTATTTGCTATCAGTAGAAAAGAACTATCTTATTTTCCAGCAATAAGAACATGAAATACTACAAATTTATAACCTTAGGTGTAGGTACTATTGTCTGAAGGAAAGAAAAGCAGGGAATATTTTTAAATTTACATTTATTTTTTAAAATGTATTCACTGTACATGCTAATCGTATTCCCCTCCCTCGTCTCCTCCTGGTCCCACCCTCCCTCATGCCCCCTCCCCTAGTCCTCAGGGAGAGGGAGCCTTTCTCTCCTACCAATTTACCCCAGCTTATCAAGTCTCATCGGGACTGCTTGTATCTTCTTCCTCTGTGGCCTGGTAAGGTACCCTGCGAGATGTGATCAAAGTGCAGGTAACCAAAGCCATGGCAGGGACAACCTTTGCTACCCTTAATAGGGGACCCCTAAAGAAACTTAGCTGCCTATAAGCTACATCTGAGTGGGAGGCCTAGGTCCTCTCCATGCATGGTCCTTGGTCTTCATCTCCAAAGGACACCACCCCAGCCCAAATTTGTTGGCTCTGTTGGTCTTCTTCTGGAGCTTCTGTCCCCTCTGGGCCCTTCCATAAGATTCCCTGTGCACTGCCCAAAGTTTGGCTGTGAGTCTCAGCATCTGTTTTGATTCCTCACTGGGTGAAGTCTTTCAGAGAACCTCTGAAGGAGGCTCCCATCCTGTTCCCTCTTCTCAACTGTTTCTATTGTCTATTCCATTTGCCCTTCTGAATGAAAATTAAGCATTCTCACAGGGAGGATTTTTTAACAGTGTGTTCATTCAATTTTCCAAAAAATCCTAAGTTATTCCTAATGCAAAGGTTACCCTTCAAAATGTGTGCTTACTTCATGTCCGTTATGCAATATTCTCTGGACTTAAGAGAAATGGCTTCCTAACTTTCCTTTAAAACAAGAACTCAACCTTAGAACATCAAATAACACTTAATTATTTCTCCTGTAGACATCAAATTTTGACATGCTGCCTGGAAAACAAACTGCATTTATTAAGTTGCAACTTGATTTTCTGTTTTTAGTTAATCACAAATATCCACCACATACTAGTAGCTGTGATCTTTGAAATATGATTACAATAAAAAGCATTACTCTGGGCATTATTATTGACATGAATATGTTATTTCAGATAGAACTTTGGAATATTGAAAATAGCCTGCAGATCTGACCAGCTTTTTTACTAGCTTTATTCTTAAGAGAGGGGGGGGAGCGGAGAGAGAGAGTTTTAGTTGATGACATTTAAAAAATGCCACCCTGAGGCTGGACTTCTTGTTAAAGCCGAATGAGGACACAGACAAATCCTCTCCCCAAGCAACATATCACAGAACTATGTGAAATTGGCAAAATGACCTCGAAATTGGAAATCTACAAACTCTGGAAAACAACTAAAGACATATAATAATCTGAGGGTGTTTCTGCTTAAAAATCTACTGAACTGAAGGTAAGACCCATGAGAGTCTGTCACACTCTTGATCATATGCTCCAGTTTAGGTATGAAAGATTCCTCCAAAATGTCCATGTTTAGAAAGTTTGGTCTCTGGCTGATATCCATTTTTAAAAGGTTCTGGAAACTTTAAAGATTTGGGGCCTCATATTTGACCACGTCCCCTGGATGGGGAGGCCTGGTGGCACTCAGAGGAAGGATAGCAGGCTACCAAGAGGAGACTTGATACCCTATGAGCATATAAAGGGGGAGGAGGTTCCCCTCAGTCACAGACATAGGGGAGGGGAGTAAGGGGAAAATGGGAGGGATGGAGGAATGGGAGGATACAAGGGATGGGATAACCATTGAGATGTAATATGAATAAATTAATAAAATATATTAAAAAAAGATTTGGGGCTTAAGATGGAATCTCAGAGTTGTTTTAATTTGCATATCCCTGATGACTAAGGAGGTTGAGCATTTCTGTTTCTCAGCCATTCGATAGTCCTCTGTTGAGAATTCTCTGTTTAGTTCTGAGCCCCACTTCTCAATTCAGTTCTTTGGTTTTGTGGTGTTTAATTTCTTGAGTTCTTTATATATTTTGGATATTAGACTTTTGTCAGATGTAAGGTTGGTGAAGATCTTTTCCCAGTCTGTAGGCTGTAGCTTTGTTCTGTTGACAGTGTCTTCTGCCTTACAGAAGCTTCTCAGCCTCATGAGGTCCCATTTATTAATTGTTGACCTTACACCCATCAGAATGGCTCAGATCAAAAATTCAAGCAACACCACATGCTGGTGAGGATGTGGAGAGAGAAGAACACTCTTTCATTGCTGGTGGGAATGCAAACTTGTACAACCACTTTGGAAATCTATCTGGCACTTTCTCAGAAAACTGGGAATAAGGCTTCCTCAAGACCCAGCTATTCCACTCCCTGGAATATACCCAGAAAATTCTCCACTACACAACAAGGACGTATGTTCAACCATGTTCATAGCAGCCTTATTCATAATAGCCAGAATCTGGAAATAGCCTAAATGTCCCTCATTTGAAGAATGGGTCAAGAAACTGTGGTACATTTACACTACGGATTACTACTCAGCTATAATAAAGAAGGAAGTCAAGAAATTTGTAGACAAATGGATGGAACTAGAAATGATCATAATGAGTGAGTTAACCCAGAAGCAGAAAGACTCACATGGTATATACTCACTTATAATTAGGCACTAGCCCAAAAGTCATGTCCCATGAATGTCTTCACTTACCAGGAGATTGGAATAGATGTGAGGACATCCTACTGGTACTCTTGGTAAGAGAAATATAGGAGATGAGGAAATAGAAGGATCCAGAGGATCTTAGAAACCTACAAGAACATCGTGATGGGTGGATCAGGGACCAGGAGGCAGGCGTCTGCTTAAACTGCTGCACTAACCAAGGACAATACAAGTAGTAAACATTGAACCCCTACTCTGATCTAGCCAATGGACAGGACATTCTCCACAGTTGTGTGGAGAGCAGGGACTAACTCTGACATAAACTCTGATGCCCCCCCCCATATTTGATGGCCTCCCCTTGGTGGGGAGCCCAGGGGACACTCAAAGAAAGAATAGGCAAGCCACCAAGATGAGGCTTGATAACCTGTGACCATAAAGTGGGGGAGGAGGTCCCCCTCGGTCATGGACCTAGGGAGGGGAATAGGGTGAGTGTGGGACACAACTGTGCTGTTAAGAGAAGTGATGATCTCCTTTTTACTAAGATTAGCATGAGACAAGTGAAGCACTCACATTTAGTGCTTGAGGAGGTGCCATACATACATTAGTTATGATAACCTAGTTAATGTAGTACACCAAAAGCATAATAAATGTAAACATCCAATGTTGAACAAAAATAAGATTTTAAATTAGAACCCATGAGAGCACAGATAATAATTCTATTGCTCTTATAATTGAGGCAACTATATTTCTGGATGAAATGGTTCGTAAAGAATACATGGATTTTATTTGAGTATTTAAAAGTATCAAGTAAAAATTTCTTTGTATTTTTGATGCATTCATAGACTCTGATCACTTTTCACTATTATTTTTAAAGAATTTTGCAAATTTAATCTGAATTTCCCTTATCCTTAAAAACATTTTTATAATTTTGTTGTACTGTATCACATAACATGTTCATGCACTTATGTGATGTACTTTTAGCATATCCCCATACTTGGCAACCTGCCCCTTTGTCATCTCTCCACTTATCTGTCTCTTTTGTTCCCCCTAAACATTTCCACTTCTATTTTCCTGTCAAATGCACATATGTAATTTTACATATCTACTTCAAAGCTAAGACTCACAAATAGAGGAAAGTATGTGATCATTTGTTTTTTCAGTTATTGTTATTAATTTCCAGCTTAATTAAACTGTTTATAGGAAATACTGTCTGTTTTATTTGTATCCTTGGATTTTATTGAAGCATTCTCAGTTGCCCAAGACATTATCAAATTTATGAATGATTCATGCACATTATATAAATTCATAGTTTGCTATAAGATATACATTATTAATTACTTCCCATATCTTCTTAAATTTTTTATTGACTTGCCCTGTCTTAAATTGAGAGGGATGTAAATGTCTATTATTAATGGGAACCTGTCATCTACTTTACCTTGATATAGATAGACAGAGAGCATTTTGTATATGTATGTATACATGTATATACATACACATATAAACACAGTATTTGACTGAGAATATGCTTTATTCCCCCCTCTCTTTTGTGTTATCATTTATGAGTTATACGTTTGTACTGTTTCCTTTAAACTAATACTATAACAATCCTGTTTTCTATATGCTATTGGTTCATTAATATATTATCTTAGCCTTCACTTTTCTTTTCAATGATATTGTGTGTGAGTGACACATCATGATTTTAATCTTAGTTACTAGCTATGATCAGTAAAATGATGCCTTTTCCATATATGCCCATGCCCTAACTCCCCAAACCAGATAATATGGTACAAATCAAAAGGGACTGGGCATATTTGGTTCAATCAACAACTATGAGATGAAACAATTTTCCTGCATATTCCAGATGAGTTCAGTAGAATCACTAAGGTCTTTTTAAGTTGGAAGACAGAGACTTACATTCAAAGAAAAATACAGGTGATACATGTCAGAAGCAGAGGTTGGAGTGATGAAATTACAAGCCAAGGACTGCAGACAGCTTATGAGACTTACAAAGGAACAAGGGAATAGACTTCAAGGTTCCAGAAAGAGTGTAGCCATGTTGACATGTTTTGGACTTCAGACTTCTATAACTATATAAATCTGTATTGTTTTTAAAAATCTTTATCCCTTTGACCTACTAAGCTTATAATTGTGGTAGCAGCAAAAGGAAAAGGATCAAGGCAGTTCACATATTTATTCTGCTTTTTATATTCTGTCATTCTAGCTCATATTTCTAATATAATCAACATTTTATACTGTTTCCGCCTTTAAAAAACCTGAGTTACCTTCTTAACATCTATGTTGGGTATCTCTTAACTGCCTGCAACTCCAGCCCAGGTTGTCTGAAGCCTTCTTATGGTCCCCACAGGCAGCTAGATGCACATGTGCATACATACACAAACACAAACACACATAAATAGAAATAAGTCTTCTTTTAAAGTAGCATTTTTCTGCTAATGCCTTATTATATAGTTTTGCTGTTGGAATCATAATTATTTTTAATGTTCATATCTTAAAATTATATACAAAAGGAAAGAAGTTGTAGATAAAATTTAAAAATGAATTGTTTAAATAGTTGATGACATAATTAAAAATAATTCTTTCTTTTTTAAAAATATTTTATTTTATTATTTTTTCTTTGTTGTTCTTTTTAAATATATTTTATTAATTTATTCTTGTTACATCTCAATGGTTATGCCATCCCTTGTATCCTCCCATTCTTCCCTCACTCCCATTTTCCCCTTACTCCCCTCCCCTATGACTGTGCCTGAGGGGGATTACCTCCCCCTTATATGCTCATAGGGTATCAAGTCTCTTCTTAGTAGCCTGCTATCCTTCCTCTGAGTGCCACCAGGCCTCCCCATCCAGGAGGACATGGTCAAATATGGGGCACCAGAGTTTGTGTGAAAGTCAGTCCCCACTCTCCACTCAACTGTGGAGAATGTCCTGTCCATTGGCTAGATCTGGGTAGGGGTTTAAAGTTTATGGCCTGTATTGTCCTTGGCTGGTGCCATAGTTTGAGCAGGACCCCTGGACCCAGAACATCATGTCATAATGTTCTTCTTGTAGGTTTCTAAGACTCTCTGTATCCATCAGTTTCCCCATTCTCCCATGCTTCTCTCACTTAGAGTGCCAATAGTATGTCCTCCCCTCTGTCCCACTTTCTGATAAGTGAAGACTTTCATCGGACATGCCCCTTGGGTTAGTATGCAGATATAAGTGAGTATATACCATTTGAGTCTTTCTGCTTCTGGGTTAACTCACTCATTATGATTATTTCTAGTTCAATCCATTTGTCCACAAAATTCGGGAATTTCTTGTTTCTAATAGCTGAGTAGTATTCCATAGTATAAATGTACCACAGTTTCTTTATCCATTCTTCTACTGAGGGACACTTAGGCTGTTTCCAGGTTCTGGCTATTATGAATAAGGCTGCAATGAATATGGTTGAGTAAATTTTCTTGTTGTGTGCTGGAGCATCTTCTGGGTATATTCCAAGGAGTGGAATAGCTGGGTCTTAAGGAAGCCCTATTCCCAGTTTTCTGAGATAGCGTCAGATAGATTTCCAAAATGGCTGTACTAGTTTGCATTCCCACCAGCAATGAATGAGTGTTCCTCTCTCCCCACATCCTCGCCAGCATGTGGTGTCACTTGAGTTTTTGATCTTAGCCATTCTGATGGGTGTAAGATGGAATCTCAGAGTTGCTTTGATATGCATTTCCCTGATGACTAAGGAGGTTGAGCATTTCTTTAAGTATTTTTCAGCCATTTGATATTCCTCTGTTGAGAATTCTCTGTTTAGTTCTGAGCCCCATTTCTCAATTGGGTTATTTCGTTTGGTGGTGTTTAATTTGTTGAGTTCTTTATATATTTTGGATATTATACCTTTGTCAGATGTAGGGTTGGTGAAGATCTTCTCCCAGTCTGTTGGCTGTTGCCTTGTTCTGTTAACAGTATCTCTTGTCTTACAGAAGCTTCTCAGCCTCATGAGGTCCCATTTACTATTTTTTTTTTTTACCTTAAGGCCTGGGCTGTTGGTGTTTTGTTCAGGAAGTTGTCTTCTGTGCCAATATGTTCCAGGCTCTTCCCCACTTTTTCTTCCAACAAATTTAGTGTCTCTGGTTTTATGTTTAGGTCTTTAATCAACTTGGACTTGAGTTTTGTGCATGGTGGCAAATATGGGTCCAATTGCATTTTTCTTTTTTTTCTTTTTTATTATTAATTTATTCTTGTTATTTCTCAATGGTTATCCCATACCTTGTATACTCTCATTCTTCCCTCCCTCTCATTTCCCCCTTATTCCCCTCCCCTATGACTGTTCCACAGAGGGATTACCTCCTCCTGTATATGCTCATAGGTTATCAAGTCTCTTCTCGGTGACCTGCTGTCCTTCCTCTGAGTGCCACCAGGTCTCCCCCTCCAGGGGACATGGTCAAATGTGAGGCACCAGAGTATGTGAGAAAGTCATATCCCACTCTCCACACAACTGTGGAGAGTGTTCTGTCCATTGGCTAGATCTGGGTAGGGGTTTAAAGTTTACCGCTTGTATTGTCCTTGGCTGGTGCCTTAGTTTGAGCGGGACCCCTGGGCCCAAATCTGCCTATCATAATGTTCTACTTATAGGTTTCTAGGACCCACTAGATCCTTCTACTTTGCTATTATCCCATGATTCTCTCGTCTAGAGTCCCAATAGGATGTCCTCCCCTCTGTCCCAGTTTCCTGGTAAGTGAAGGCTTTTGTGGGACATGCCCCTTGAGCTAGTATGCAGATATAAGTGAGTATATACCACTTGAGTCTTTCTGCTTCTGGGTTAACTCACTGATTATGATCATTTCTAGTTCAATTTTATAGAAGATCCTCTTTTTATATTCAGTTTTCCCCCAAGGAAAAAACAAAGAAGTATTATTCAGGGCTTTGATTATATTAAATCAGATACAGTCCAGCATGTTCATAAAATACAAAGTCCTACTGTTTAACCACCACTTATAAATCAAGCCAAAGTTCAAATAAGATTTTATGAAACAATTTTATAAAAAGCAGTCATTCAAAGGTTCATATTTTTAGAAAACTACATTGGCCACTCGCCTATCTATTTGGCTGTCTATACACCTGTACACACTCAAAATTTGAAGGCCGGTAATGACTGAGTATAAATTATGAAAATTTCGGAGTGCATGATCTGGGGTGATATTTTGTTTTTGTCTCAAGGTCAATTTCCTAACTGAAATGGTAGAGTCATTATTGTCTAAATTGCTCATGATAAATCATGCAGAGGGTGATTATGTAATTCACTCTAGGAAACAATGTATGAGACCTAAAAACACATAATTCTTGAAACAATGCAGCAAATCATCTATTTGGGATACACAGTGGAAGGCGCATGTGGTTCAGAGTAAATAAATAACCTAACTTAATATTTCATCCTCGAAGGACAACCTGAATCACTACATTTTGGTCAACAGTTGTTTAATGATACATAATAGAGGAATATGAGTGAGATGCAGGGGAATAAAAAACACAAAGGTTATGAAGGAGACATGCATTAACGTATTCACTGAGAACATAATTATGTCTATTTGGTTAATAGTGTGAGCCTGTTTTGCCTGGAATCTCACAAAAGACTTAAAATGATTGACATTTTTAAATCACAAAATGTAATTACTACATTTATATATAGCACAAATATAAATAATATGCGTCCAATATAATTGACCTAGCATTCTACTTACTCCTCATGTTCCATCAATAATAATTTTAACCTACTGACATTTCTAGAATATATCTGTGATTGAAGAAACTCATCTTTCAATAAACAAAAGGCTCTGAGGCTCTTTTCTAAATTTCTGGCTTCCTGGGAATTTTAGACATTTTGCTTTCCTGCCCAGCCCACAAATTTCCTAACTGAAGGTTTAAAGGTAACTGTACATTTTTTATACACTACTTACAAACTGGCTGGATTCATGATGGTACTTTTTAATAACCTTTATCCTAGGAGGATGGTTCTGTGACCCCAATGGAAATACAGAGGTCCCAAGATTTATTTCTAACAATAACAATATGGCTTAGATTTTATACTCTGTAGCAGATCATGCACAATAGAAAAATACTTTTTTTAGCCTTCATTTTACCTGAGCTGACTCCTTAAAAGAAACCAATACTACTATAAACAGTAGAAATGAACAGGTTTAACAAGTTGGCTTCAAGTAATAGAATTAATCCAATAAATTGCAAAGACAATAATTCTTAAAGTACATTTGCTCCCTTTTCCTACTTTAATTGAATCAATACAGTTCTCCATGAAAATTTAAATTCTAGGAAGGATTTTTCTGTGGACTGAGTTAGTTAATTTATTGTTACCAACACAAAACACCTGAAAACAGATTAAAGTATAAAGAAAATGGGTTTATTTACCACACAGTGTTGAAGGCTGTAAGTACAGGATCAGATTGCTACCTGCTTTCTTCCCTGGGATGAGGCTTGTGCCATATGACAACTTAGCATGTAGATACCACAATGGCCAGCCCTGTATTTATTTTATTAGAAAATATTTTTATTATTGTTTCAGTTCCTTGCTAGCTATAGATCTGTTTGAAGTACTTATTTCATCTTGGTTTATTTATTTTTTGTGTGATAAAAATATTTTTTAATTAATTTATTCCTGTTACATCTCTATGGTTATCCCATCCCTTGCATCCTCCCATTCTTCCCTCCCTCCCATTTTCCCCTTATTCCCCTCCCCTATGACTGTTCCTGAGAGGGATTACCTCCCCCTGTATATGCTCATAGGGTATCAAGTCTCTTCTTGGTGACCTGCTGTCCTTCCTCTGAGTGCCACTAGGTCTCCCCCTCCAGGGGACATAGTCAAATGTGAGGCACCAGAGTACATGAGAAAGTCATATCCCTCTCTCCACTCAAGTGTGGAGACTGTCCTGTCCATTGGCTAGATCTGGGTAGGGGTTTAAAGTTTACCACCTGTATTGTCCTTGGCTAGTGCCTTAGTTTGAGTGGGACCCCTTGGCCCAAATCTGCCTATCATAATGTTCTACTTGTAGGTTTCTAGGACCCACTGGATCCTTGGAAATCTATCTGGTGCTATCTCAGAAAACTGGGAATAGGGCTTCCTCAAGACCGAGCTATTCCACTCCTTGGAATATACCCAGAAGATGCACCAGCACACAACAAGAAAATTTGCTCAACCATGTTCATAGCAGCCTTATTCATAATAGCCAGATCATGGAAACAGCCTAAGTGTCCCTCAGTAGAAGAATGGATAAAGAAACTGTGGTACATATACACTATGGAATACTACTCAGCTATTAAAAACAAGGAATTCCCGAAATTTGTGGATAAATGGATTGAGCTAGAGATGATCATAATGAGTGAGTTAACCCAGAAGCAGAAAGACTCAAATGGTATATACTCACTTATATCTGCATACTAGCCCAAGGGGCATATCCCACGAAAGCCTTCCCTTACCAGGAAACTGGGACAGAGGGGAGGACATCCTACTGGGACTCTAGATGAGAGAATCATCTTGGTTTATTTTTTGCTAAGTCATATACATCTAGAAATTCATCCATATCTTTTAGGTTTTCCAGTTTAGTAGATTATAGGTTTTTAGGGAACATCTTTTTTGGGTTTTTTCTTTCATTGACATCTGTTGTTATATCTCCCTTTCAACCTCTATCTCTATTTTTTGGAAGGTATGAAGGTAGCCTTATTGGGTCCATGCTGGAGTGGGCCACATGTGATGGGTTAGATAAAAAGGGTTCCTGGAAGAAGAAAAACAAGAAAAAGGTTGAGAAGAAGGAGGAGGAGGAGGAGGAGAAAGAGGAGGAGGAGAAGGAGATGGAGATGGAAATGTAGAAGGAGATGGAGATGGAGAAGAGGAAGAAAGACAGAAGAGGGAGGAGGAGGGGGGTCATTCAGGGCGGAGAGGCTACCTTATAGGATTCGTGTTGGGACAAGTCTCCCATGGCAGCTAGGTTTGAGAGGGCTCACACTGCAGGAGAGGGAGCAAAGGTCATCGTAGATGGAAGGATTGTCTTCTGTCCCATGCTAGGTAAGGCTGCATGCAGTAGTATGCTGGGGAGTGTTACTGAAACAAGGGAAGTGTCAGAGGCAGTTAGGGTAAGAGGTTGCCTTTCTGGGCCACTCTGGGCTGGGTCACTAGAAGGGACTCCTTCTAGTGGCAGTTTAAGTAGAGGGGACACCCTAGGGAGGGAAAGGTCTTCCAAAGTGGAAGGAGAGGGGACCTGCCTTTTTTTCTTTTTCTATTTTATTAATTTATTCTTGTTACATCTCAATGGTTATGCCATCCCTTGTATCCTCCTATTCTTCCTTCCCTCCCATTTTCCCCTTACTCCCCTCCCTTATGACTGTGACTGAGGGGGGCCTCCTCCCCCTGTATATGCTCATAGGATATCAAGTCCCTTCTTGGTGGCCTGCTTTCCATCCTCTGAGTGCTACCAGGCCTCTCCATCCAGGGGATGTGGTCAAATATGGGGCACCAGAGTTTGTGTGAAAGTCAGACCCCAGTCTCCACTCAACTGTGGAGAATGTCCTGTCCATTGGCTAGATCTGAGTAGGGGTTCGAAGTTTTCTGCGTTTATTGTCCTTGGCTGGTGCCATAGTTTGAGCGGGACCCCTGGGCCCAGATCTGCCCATCATAGTGTTCTTCTCGTAGGTTTCTAGGACCCTCTGGATCCTTCTATTTCTCCATTCTCCCTTGATTCTCTCACCTAGAGTCCCAATAGGAAGTCTTCCCTTCTGTCCCACTTTCTTGGTAAGTGAAGACTTTCATGGGACATATCCCTTGGGCTAGTGTCCAGATATAAGTGAGTATATACCATTTGACTCTTTCTGCTTCTGGGTTAACTCACTCATTATGATCATTTCTAGTTCAATCCATTTGTCCACAATTTCGGGATTTCCTTGTTTTTAATAGCTGAGTAGTATTCCATAGTGTAAATGTACCACAGTTTCTTTTTTTATTTTTTAATTTTTTATTAATTTAATCTTGTTACATATCAATGGTTATCCCATCCCTTGTCTCTTCCCATTATTCCCTCCCTCCCATTTTCCCCTTATTCCCCTCCCCTCTGACTGTTCTTGAGGGGGATTTCCTCCCCCTGTATATGCTCATAGGGTATCAAGTCTCTTCTTGGTAACCTGCTATTCTTCCTCTGAGTGCCACCAGGTCTCCCCCTCCAGGGGACATGTACCAGTTTCTTTATCCATTCTTCTACTGAGGGACACTTAGGCTTTTCCAGGCTCTGGCTATTATGAATAAGGCTGCAATGAACATGGTTGAGCAAATGTTCTTGTTGTGTGCTGGAGCATCTTCTGGGTATATTCCAAGGAGTGGAATAGCTGGGTCTTGAGGAAGCCCTATTCCCAGTTTTCTGAGATAGCACCAGATAGATTTCCAAAGTGGTTGTACTGGTTTGCATTCACCAACCCTACATCTAACAAAGATCTAATTTACAAAATATATAAACAACTCAAGAAATTAAACACCACCGAACCAAATATCCCAATTGAGAAATGTAGCTCAGAACTAAACAGAGAATTCTCAACAGAGGAATATCAAATGGCTGAGAAACACTTAAAGAAATGCTCAACCTCCTTAGTCATCAGGGAAATGCAAATCAAAACAACTCTGAGATTCCATCTTACACCCATCAGAATGGCTAAGATCAAAAAATTCAAGTGACACCACATGCTGGCAAGGATGTGGAGAGAGAGGAGCTGCCTTTTTAGGTTGTGCCTGACTAGAAGACATTGGGAACTTTATCTGGAGGGGATTTTGGAGCAAGAGAGAGTGAATGGGAGACCATCGGGTGAGGAAATCTTCCTTCCTGTGATGCCTGCATTAGTTCTGTTATAGGAGGTTCTAGGGGTAAGGTCAAGGTAAAAGGCTGTTGGGGTTGGTTGATACCTGTAAAGGGTTCCTGCTTCCTGGGTTGCATGTATTGCTTCATCTAGAGGGAACTCCCACAGCAGGGAGGGTTTGCAAGCAGTCAGGGTAAGGGGCTGCCTTGTAGGGTCCATTCTGAGTGTGGTAGTTCAGCTTCTATCACCTCCTAGTAATGTCACATTGTGGATCAAGGTTCTATCACACAAACCTTTGGGGTATGCAAACTATATTGAAACTATAGGACTATGTCAGAGCGCTTTGTGGACCATTAAGTAGGTGTATTTAGCTTTTACATACAGAGAAAACATTATCTTCTACAACATAAGCAAATACTAGACAAAACAGCTATGGTCTTATCCAACACTGTACATTGTATACTGCAAATCTAACCTACCAGCAAGACATACCCATTGCTGCAGTCATTTATGGGGGTAACTAAATAATCTCTTGGTTTTTTGGGAGGCTTTTCCATGGAAACAGTTTGTGCCTGTTATTGTAAATATAATCAAAGCCCACAGCTAGGGAAGTCATAGGCCCTAGAGGAGAACAAGCATAACTTTAAAAAATTTTAAGAGGGAAACAATGAAGAAATAAATGAAACCTAAATTTAAGCACATAAAATTTACGCAGCCTATAACTATTGAACATAAAGAAATATTGTCAATAACTATGCCAATGAAATTAAGTTGCATATTTCTTGATAAGTAAGATTTGATAGCTTGTGTATTTCAAAGAATTTATCTCATTCATCTAAGTAATTGATTTAACTGTTTTCCTTTTTGAGTTTTGTTTTCAAAGTGTGTGTGTGTGTGTGTGTGTGTGTTTGTGTGTGTGTCTGTGCAGATGTGTGTGTTTGTATGGGTAAGGCAGTGGAGAGTGGGTAAACATACCATAACACAAATGTGAACACCAGGATAAATTTGAGGGACTGCTTTTCTCCTTACACCTTTAATGTGGTTTCTGTGGATTCAACTCAGTCCTCCTTGCTCACACAGCAAGCATCATTACTAAGCTACTTGTTCTGACCTTAGAGTGGTTTTATTGTATGCAGTTATTTCTATGACTGCATCATAATCTTTTCTCGTGTTAATTGTTTTCCATCACTTCCTTGTCTTCACAGTTCTTTCTTTCCCCTTTCTCCTATGTTCAAATTAATTATATACATTAATATTTTTATTATACTTACACTATTGATTTGTTAGTTGAACTTCAGTGTTTATAATACAGAAATTGAATTTTTCACATTGTAATTTTAAGTAATATTATGTATGTCATGTGCAGCATGCTATGTTTGTAACAGACTGCTTTTATTCTTCCTCCTAGACTTTCTGCTACTGTTGGAATAAACTTTATTCCACACATATGTTATACTTATATGTGCAGGAAATGAAATATGCCATTATCATTTTAAATTTCCTCTAAAATGCTAATAAATGGGGCTGGAGAGATGGCTCAGCAGTTAAGCACTTCTCACATTGAGAAGTTCACAAATGCCTGTGATTCCCTGATGCTCTCTCCTCTGATTTCCACAAGCATTCATCAATTCATGATATGTTTGTGTGTGTGTGTGTGTGTGTGTGTGTGTGTGTGTACACATAGTCATAAAGACATATACACAGATATACACAATACTTTTAATAAAAAATACTGAACACAAAGGAGTCCCTTTTTCCTATCATTTCTCCTATCTCTACCTCTATTTATTTATTTGTTTGTTTATTTTATTTGCTTCCAATCTCTATTACCATATTCTTTTTTCTTTACTTCTGTTTCTTCTTCTTCTTCTTCTTCTTCTTCTTCTTCTTCTTCTTCTTCTTCTTCTTCTTTTCTCTCTCTCTCTCTCTCTCTATATATATATATATGTGTGTGTGTGTGTGTGTGTGTGTGTGTGTGTGTGTGCGTGTGTGTGTGTGTGTGAATGTGTGTTTGGTCTATATATGTTAGCATATGGATGTGTGTACACATATGTGTGCATGTATAGGCCAAAAGAGGATACCAAGTATTTTCCTTTATTACTCTTCACCTTATTGCCTTGTGACAAAATCTTTCACAGAATCTGAGATTCTTGAGAACAACATAGAGACATATTTGCATCACTTCCTTACATAATACATTGCTATTTACTGTTATTTGGTGCAAAATCTCTAAGTAGTTTTTATTCTGCAACCCATAATTATATTCTGCACTTGTTTATGATTGTAAAAGGAGAGTTTCCTACACAACTCACATGAACAAATGATTTTCATTCTCTTTTTCCTCTTCTCCCTGTAGTTATTAGTCCTTGCCTGCACCACAGGAAGATATTTTTTATCTTTCTCTAGTGGTGCCATTCCCACAACGACAAGAATTAAAATGTGTTTCATATCAGCTCTCTATTCCTTCCCCCTTCATCCTTCTCATGAGCACTTACTAGGGCCCATTGGACCTTGGAATATATTGGGATGCTGTGTCCTCAGGAATTCATTAATTATTTTAATCTTTATTCTCACTTACTTTTATTTATGGTATCTCATCTTTCTATGCTCTTCCAAAATAAAAGTGTGTTTAGAACTCATTGACATTTGTAACTTATTTTACATTGTTGCATTGAGATCTTTAACTGTATTGTAGCTTCAAAAGTAATAATATTAATATCATTATTATTTATATTTCCTTGGTTTATTCTATCATTGTTGCACATACATTCACTTGAAGATTTCTTGAGCCTTAGCATTTCCATGGCATCTTTGGAAGCTAACACAAAATTATAAGATAAATCTAGTCCCTAATATGAACCATTTTGCTAAAAAAATTCCCCAATAATCTATTGGGACAGGGATAATCATTGAAGTAAAATATTGGTTGCATAGGTTGCCAGTGAGACAGCCCCAAGGGCATGAGAGCGGGAGAGCCAGTGGGTTGACCAGATCACATAACTCTCAGGCCCAGATCCAGAGCTTTGAATTGGCCCACTACATAATCTACCCTATAGATGAACTGCTGGAGTGCAGGAAGGGGCCTGTCCTACAGATCCAAAATTAGAGAATTTCCATGACACAGGACAACAACAGGTTATCTGAGAGGAGTCACAGTGAGGTTCCAGTATTGATAAAGTAGCAGAAGCCAGAGGCCTCATACCACACTGAGCCACTGCAATGAACATTTACAAGCAAAGAAGTGTGAACAAAAAGGTGTATTGTGGGACACATTGATACACTACAATTTCCACAATGACTTTTTTTCTGTTTGTAAGGAGGTTGCAAGGGTGGAGGAAATGTATAAGGGGAGGAGGAAATGAGTGGGATTGGGGTGCATGATGTAAGATTCCCCAAGAAACAACAAAAATTTTTAAAAATTATGAGACCAAAATATTGCTAAGATTTCTATATATGTTGGCAAGGGAAATAAATTGGTTAGATTAGATATTTTCTTCATGCAGTAAATGTAACTCCTAACAAACAGTATCTAAGATTATTAGAATTTTTCATATTTGTGATAAGAAAAACTCTGAGATACAAAGAGGTCAAATGGAAGCTTTGGAATAGCTTTAGTCCATGGGTTATTGGTAAGGGAGTGGATGATATCTTTATGTCAAGTGGTGAAGTAAGGTATTTTTCTCATCATACCCCCATTCTTCTTGTTTACAGTGTTTCTTCAAGCATATGTACAGTTTGAATAAAGGCCGAAGAAGTCACCACATAACTAATTGAACTTTAGTTTCAGAACAGTCTTATGACCATAGAGTAGATTAGAACTCACTTTCAGAATTGAAAGTTTTCTGTGAGCCAAATATTGTGTTATAAACTCAAGAACACATAGGATACAGAGAGCTTACCTTGTGTTAAGTTGAACCATATTTATTTTTCACTCATATCAATTACAAGGCAGATGGTTCTGTCATATCAATTATAGTACAAAATCACGTCAGCTCTTCAGCTACGGATGTGGGAATGACTCCATACATTATTGGACTACAATAGAAAGTGAGAAAAAATATTTTGTTAAAGAAGCCATTTGTTTGTTTGAGACAGTATTTCACCAAACCCAGGACCACCTTAAAGTTTTTGGGTAGTCATGGCTGGCCTTGAACTCTTGATCTTCCTGCCTCCAACTACTGGGATTACACAGGTGTGTGTCACCTGCCCAGTTAATGTTAGAAGTTCTGATGAATTGTACCAACCTTCTCACTGACTTTCACACCACACACAGGCACACATAGAAAAGCACGTGTGCGTGCACACACACACACACATACACACACACACATACACACAGCAAGCACAAAAGGAAGCAAGCAAATTAAAAAATCTCCTTAGAAGCATAAAAATACTAATAAGATAAAAAGAAGGATTACTGACCAAAGATAAAGGATAAAAGAAGATATCAGAAGTGAGCCTGACGTGATTCTGTTTCAGCAAATATAGTCTATTATTCCACCATTCAAGAAGTAGAGACAGGAGAAAGATCAGTACGTTCCTAACAACCCCATACAGCATAATAAGACCAGATGTCAAAAAAATAATGAAGAAATATTGTTTTCATATGAGTATGTTTATATACATCAGAATATATGTGTAAGAAACTTAGTAGGTATACTATTTTAATAACAGAAAACTGGAAACATTTCTAGTATAGAAGAATAATAAAATGATACACAAAAATGTTTAAAGTTTAACTACTCTTAAATCGCTATCTATCTATATATCCATCCATCCATATGTCTATCTTCTCTACCTCTCGCTATATATATATCTATCTCCATCTCCCTCTGTATGTGTATGTGTGTGTGTCTCTCTCTCTGTGTGTGTGTGTGTGTGTGTGTGTGTGTGTGAGAGAGAGAGAGAGAGAGAGAGAGAGAGAGAGAGAGAGAGAGAGAG
>OU015760.1:11351322-11365672 GCA_907169655.1 Acomys percivali | reverse complement strand
AGAGAGAGAGAGAGAGAGAGAGAGAGAGAGAGAGAGAGAGAGAGAGATGTTTGATACCTGTGTCATTTCCTTGGAATAAAATTTCCACTTCTGGACAAATTCAAGCTACCAATGTAAGGCAACTGAACATAGGGTTAACATGGTATACATACAATCAGTTCTAATCACTTGATATGTACCATATCCATTACACCATTAGCCAAAACAACATAGATGATTCTGACAAATTTTAACTTCTAGCATAAAAATTAAGAAATGAAACCTGTCTGAATAGTTAACTGAATAGATAATGATTAAAGAAATGAAAACACATAATTCTAGTGATATAAAAATTAAAAGAGGTAAAAGTAAAGTATTTTTAGACAACTCCAAATTTTATTTTAAGATCCAGTATTCTTCAAATGATATCGTCCTAAAAGCTGTCTGATCATGCATTTAGAAAGACAGTAACAATGCCTATGGGATGAAAACACTAGTTACAAAAGTATAAAATATTTTAAAAGAAAATAACACAAGTTGCAAAATTATAAAGAATGGAAAGCAGATTGTTTGGTATTGGTGGCCACAGACATATAGCAAGCTGTACACAACCACATTCCTATGAGATTTTGCTTCTTGTCCTGTGCAGTATTTGCACTGTTTGTTTTACACTAAGTTTTTAGGCCATATATTTTGGTGTTATGTAATTTTTCTCTGTCATATTGTCTAATATTTTACATGGTGAAAGGGATTCTTTTGTGGGTGTCATAAAGGTTCAAGAAGTTTTTCTAAGCAGTACCAAGAGACCTAGGAACTAACTCTCATAATTTAAGACACTTAAGGAATTCTCTCAAATAAATTACTCCAACTCCCACAAGGTGTGTGAAGACTGCCATAGTTTAATGGTAAGTCCTTTATAAAATAAAAAGAAACAAAACCAAATGTCAAAACACCTTATTTATTTTCAGAGATAGACATTTTAACCTAGAAACATTTTTGTTTTCTATTGCCTCAACTATAGGATAAAATAATTTCTTTTGTAATCCTCCCCTTGTTGGTTACAGATCCTCTATGAATTACTATTAGATGCCATTCTAGATATGGCATGAATGAAGATTCACAGGTGTTTTTATTTCTGCTCATACCAAAAGCAGAAAACTAGCCTTAATTGTTCTGTACATAACACACACTTTATACACTAATAATTTTAGGACTGTATAATGCTTGTGAGAAATTATATGCTTTCAGAACAAGAGAACTGGACACTGACATTTGATCAGACCTGGCAGAATGTATTCCTCTCAGCATGCTGGACACTGACACCCTGCATCCTTTATAGTTCAGTAAAAAGTGCTTTAATTGCTGTTCCTCATCAGAACATAACAGCTCCCAGGACATTTTCAGAGAAAGCTTCCAATCCCAATTGGTTCAGCATTTCAGACTGTCCCACACAGGACTTTAATTAAGCCTGTAATTTCTCAACATTTAGAAATTAGACCACTAATGTTATTCCTAGCTTGTTTAACCAATTCCCCCATTTTATTTGGGCCCCTACAAAGGTATTACAAGTCCCAAATCAGCTGGAAGAAACTTTAAGAGAACAACACCCCATTTCTTTTAAGGGAGATCAGGTAGATTTTTGGTTGCTTTCTAGGGCTATTGAGGGTATTGGTCTTATTTAGAGAGAAAACAAGGTTAGACTCAGCAATGTCTCTCTTTTCCTTTATCTTACATTCTTAGGTTTGAAGATAGGAGTTGGAAAGAAAGAAGGGGGAATAGTGAATCTACTCAACTTAATGCCTCAATTGTCACTCACAAGGTTAGTGACTCACCACAATTCACTGGTATAGAATTATGTATATAGATGCAAAACAAGTTTAATTTTAGATACAGTGCTATAAAATTCAAATGTAAGATTATTCTTCACACATATATATAGATATAGATACTTCTACTCTAATATGAGTATATAACCCAATTATATTACAATTTTTACTTGCAATATTTTGAAAGTGCTAATGCAGCCTCTTTAGGATAAATAAGTTATACAAGTTAATTGTTAGTTGATCAAATCATGGTCATGTCAATTACTAGTCTACTTTTATCATAAGAATATACATTTTAGGAACGGCAGATAGATATAATTCTATACAAACATAAGGTAAGATAGTTAGATAAGGTCTTCAAAAACCTCAGAGACATGCAGAATATGGCCTTTTAATTTTTTTTATTATTTAAAAGATTCGCTGACAATGAGGCAGGTTAACACCCGGCAAAACCCAGCCTACCTCAAAGAGGATGAGGAACATCAAAGAACCCCTTTATGGAGATGGCTTCAAAAGTGGTAAACAAGCCACTGGACAAAATGTCCTCATTTCTACTACAGACAGAAGTCTGCCTAAAGAAGTGCAAGCTTGGATGCAGGCAGAGTTGATGGCCAAACTTTGCCAAGTCAGGGTAAGCAAGTTCTCAATGGTTCCTGCATCACAAATATGTCTGTCAGATATATTGGGGCAAAAGACTGAAGAAGATGCTCCAACATTATAGAGAGTTGTGGGTGACTGTTCAGGTAACAAGCTGTCTCTGTCATCTTCTCATTTGGAAAGCTGCTAACCTGCACTTCTGGCATACTCAGGTAATCAAGTTTATTCCTTCTCAAGTCTCTGATGGAGTTGATACCAAGTAGCTTAGTTTTACAATAAGCTTAGTTGTTTAGGGGTTAAGATGTTTTTAGGTCTAGATAGATGTTTTGAGTTGATAATAATAAGATGTGGTGGAGATGGATTTACATTCAGAATTTTAGATGTATCAAGATAGGAAAGATGTTTTCTTCAGGGCTGTCAAATACAAATAGCCAAAACAATAAGAACGTAACATTTATAGAATTCCTAATTGTGTCATGGTTCTTCTTGCTATAGGTAGTTTATTGTATATATATGTAATAATATTAATGTATATAAAAATAAAAAATATTTAATTAATCAAAAAACAAAAAATAACAATAAACATAGAAATTTTATATAATACGTAGAAAGAGGTAGTATCTAGTTTCTCCTTAGTCTTTACTCCCTCAGGAATACAACTTTGCTAAATTAATACCAATTTTTAATTTTTTTATAATTTTATAAAATATGTTAGGAAAATTGACTATTTTAATAAACATAGACCTATTAAATATCTACTCTAGGCCAAGTATCAATTTTACTTTTGTGGATACAAAGATTAAACTTGTGTTAACTCCAAAAAAAGAACCTATTTTTATTATTCTTTTCTTACATATTTTATTATTTTTTCTTCTATGCTACCCTCCTCTGCCCATCTCAGACACAGAAAGAAATTTTCTACAGATGACAAAATTGATGGAAAATAATGTAAAAAATTGTAGCAGAATCCTTGTGATGGCTATTTCTGATTGTCAACTTGATGCTCTATAATCTGGGAAGAAAGTTTTAATGAGGAATTGTTTAGATTGGGCTGGCTTGTAAACATGTTTGTGGAGTATTATTTTAGATACGTTATTTGATGGGAGAAGATCATGTCACTTGTGGGTAGCACCATTCCTTGGTAGGGACCCTGAACTGTATAAGAATAGAGAATCTGATACCAGCATCCATGTACTAATTGCTCCCTGCTATTGACTCTGTAGCTGATTTAAGTTCTGTTACTACAACTTCCTTGCAAAGATGGAATGTAGCCTTGAGGTTTGATTCAAATAAACCCTTTCTTTTTAAAGTTGTTTTTCTCAGGTGGTTTTATGAAACTAAGTGGATCTAACCATGCCCAACCCTTCAGCACATTATTTTTTCTGCCCCAATCTTGCTCTGCCCATCAGACAACACTATCAAAACAAGTACACTTGCCAAGACTTCATTAGAAAAATAGCAACTATATGAAACATCAAGTCAGTATCTGCCACTAAACGTACCAGGCATATGGAAATGCATGCCAATGAGAATAACTTACATGAACTATGACATAAACGTAAAAGAACAATCATAAACTTCATGAAAAATTCAAGGAGTTTAAAGAACACACAAAGAAACAATTCACTAAGAAAATTAAGAAAAAATTAAGAAAAAAGTGCCTTAAGAAGAATAAATACTCAATGAATACCCAAGAAAACACAGCATACGTTGATAGAAATGACAAAGGCAATCCAAGGCTTGACAATGAAATTCAATTTGGAAACAGAAACACTGAAGAGGAGTCAAACTAAAATGGAGATAGAATTGAAAATCCAAATATCAAGACCCAGCTATTCCACTCCTTGGAATATTCCTAGAAGATGCTCCACCACACAACAAGGACATATGCTCAACCATGTTCATAGCAGCCTTATTCATAATAGCCAAAACCTGGAAACAGCCTAAGTGTCCTTCAGTAGAAGAATGGATAAAGAAACTGTGGTACATTTATACTATGGAATACTACTCAGCTATTAAAAAAAAAGGAAATGCAGAAATTTGTGGACAAATGGATTGAACTATAAATGATCATAATGAGTGAGTTCACCCAGAAGCAGAAAGACTCAAATGGTATATACTCACTTATATCTGGACACTAGCCCAAGGGGCATGTCCCATGAATGTCTTCACTTATCAAGAAAGCAGGACAGAGGGGAAGACATCCTATTGGGACTCTAGGTGAGGGAAGCATGGGAGAATGGGGAAATAGAAGGATCCAGAAGATCCTAGAAACCTACAAGAAGAACATTATGACAGGCGGATCTGGGCCCAGGGGTTCTGCTCAAACTAAGACACCAACCAAGGACAATACGTGCAGTAATCATCAAACCCCTACCCAGATCTAGTCAATGGACAGATATTCTCCACAGTTGAGTAGAGAGTGGGGACTGACTTTCACACGAACCCTGGTGCCCCATATTTGACCATGTCCCCTGGATGAGGAGGCCTGGTGGCACTCAGAGGAAGGATAGCAGGCTACCAAGAAGAGACTTGATACCCTATGATCATATAGAAGGGGAGGAGGTCCCTCTCAGTCACATTCATGGGGAAGGGAAATAGGGTGAAAGCACGAGGGATGGAGGAATGGGAGGAAACAAGGGATGGCATAACAATCAAGATGTAATGTGAATAAATTAATAAAAAAGGAAAAAAGTAAAAAACAAAAGCCAAAAAGAAAACTCAAAGAAGTGCCTTACAAATCAAAGAGAAGATAGAGTATCAGGATACAAAGACAAGTAGACCAAATTAACAAGGAACATGGAAAAAAAGACAAAGGAAAAGAGCATATAAGAAATGTAGTACACTATAAAAAGACCAAATCTTTGGATTATAGGCCTAGAAGAAGGGAGCAGAATCCCAAGTTAGTGGCGTAGACTAGATCTTCAATAAGCTCTTGGAAGAAAACTTTCCCAAACTAAAGAAGGACACACCAATACAGATACAGAAAACCCACAGAACACCAAACAAATAAGATCAGAAAAGAAAATCCTCTCAGCATACTAGGTACCCTCATAATTGGTACACACTGCATAAGCCTGCAAACTACAATCAGACAGACAACTGGAATTGAGAGAAAGTGTATATGCTTGAACACTTCAGGGTACTAACTTCAGGAAAATAAACAAGATATTCACAGCACCAGGTCCCCAGCAAGAGGACAAGGGGCTGTCTCTGATATAGACTCTATTACTTGCTTTTGCATCACTTGCCCCAGCAGGCTGCTTTGTCTGTATGATTAGATATTGATTCTCATTCAGAATTTTAGACTCACCAAGATAGGAAAGATGTTTACTTCAAGTTTGCCAAATACAAATAGCCAAATCACTATGAATGTAACCTTTGTGTAATTCCTGAATGTTTCATGGTTCTTCCTGCTTTACGTAGTTTATTTTATTTATGTGTAATAATATAAATGTATATGTTTAAAAAAGAAATATCATAAAAAACACAAAAATATATAAAATTTAAGCAGGGCACTGTGGCTCACACTTGTAATCCCAGCACCCAGGGAAGCAGAGGGAAGTGATTCTCTATGACAGCTAAGGCTACACAGAGAAACCCTGTCTCAAAAAACCAGCATGAAATGCCTAATTGTATGCAACTTTCAAAATGAAGAATAACTTGATGTATACAATAATAAGGATCTGAGAAAGCAGAATAATGAAGCTGTGAAATTCAAATATAAAATTTTAAATTATATTGTGCTCAGCTGAAATATATAGGATACTTTTCCATGCAAGAGACAGAACCAATATAATATTTAAAATTGCATTGTGTTTCGCTGAAATATATTGTATGCTTTCCATGCAAGAGATAGAACCATTTGTGCTATTCAAAGAAGATACTGCTTGTAATCTAGTGGCCTTGCTTGCAGATACTCGGCAAAACTGAAACTTTTCTTCAATGATTCAGTAGTCAAAGTTTCTTGTGGTATTTAGGCATCCATCTTGTTTAGATTTTTATTACTGAAAAAGGAAAATTATTTTGCTTATGCACTCATGCTCCAATCACGTAACTTAAGCAGTTAAACAGTTTTACTTAGACAAGAAGAAAAATCAGTTTAAAATGAACTTTACCATATATGTGGATCATAAATTCATTTTTGATGTCATTAATCTCTGATGGATGTATATATGAAACATTAATATCAAGGTATTTATGTGACACAGAAAATATTAGATAAATCTTGAAATGATAAGGGATTTACTATCTAAGATCATATAATAGTCCCAGGACCTCCACTACTAGCTTATAAAGAAATGCCTGTCTGTGTGACACATGAAACCTCAAAAAAAAAAAAAAAACATACATCATAGGAAACTCCTGGAGAATTCTAGTATTACAGGGAAAATTTTTTTGACACACTACATGTAAAATGCTTTATTATGATTTCATACAAGTGTGGCATGTCATCATTAACAACTGCCCTCCCCAAATTCCAGCATAGCTAAATCCAGGCAACCATATCATGCTCTATTCTATGAAATGGGAAATATGTCAGAATTATAGGCTTGGATCTTGCTGTTCAGAACTGCTAAGGATAATTTTAGGGGGAATTATAAGCAAAATAAGTTTACAAGCCAGAAGTTCCTGAATCCAAATATCTTTTATCAACAACAAATATTATAAAAGCACACTCAAGTAGAACTATATAAAATGTTTGCTCAATGGCCACTTGATTTTAATATAACTGAGAACATAGTAATAAAACTTTGGGGAAGCTCTAAAGTAGAATGTCAGTCTATCCCTGGAACTGCCTGTTAGAGCTTATGCAAATTAAAGTGCTTCTGTACAGCTTGTGCCCTAGCTAAGGAGACTACTTTAGAACATGCAAAGATATTACAGCTATGTCTGAAACAGGTCCTTGATACTCCTGTGTTGGTCACCCATACATACTTAAATTTGTTTCTTGAGCATTGGTAATGAATGACAGTTCCCATAAATTAAATCAATGTCATCTTTTCCATTGCAATGATACAATATCAAATGAAAAACTGGAAATGACAACTGACATTTTTCAAAATGGCTTTAAGCCTGAACACATTATCTTACATAACGTAGCCAGGAGTTAGATAGAAAGACTTAGAATGAGGTAGAGGAGACCACCTCATTCATGCCCTGTGATGCCATACCCTATTATATTAAAGTTGATCCATCTTTAGTATGATACATCTACTGAATGCAGTCCATTTAGTATATTGTAATTTTCTTTTCTACCACACTTGAACAGCATTCCTGCACAGTGCATTATCTTTTACCAGCAGTTTTATTTCCTTCATCTGTGTTGAGAATTCTCTGTTTAACTTTGTACCCTACTTTTAATTGGATTATTTAGTTTGGCAGTGTTCAATTTCTTCATATATATATGATATTAGCTTTTTGTCAAATGTAGGGTTGGTGAAGACCTTTTCCCAATCTGTAGGCTGTCATTTTGTTCTACTGACAGTGGACAGTGTCCTTTGCCTTACAAAAACTCTTCAGCTTCATGAGGTTCCGTGTATTGTTTGTTGATCTTAGAGCCAGAGCTGTTGGTGTTCTGTGCAGGAATAATACTCGTTTTGGAATAAAAGACAGCTTTCAACACCAAGCCATATTATAGATTAGATATGTCTGCTTCTTGCTCATAACTTCACTGTTGTCTCTGATGCCAGGAGCAAAAAAAATGTTCTTGACTTATCTTATGTAAGTTTGTGAAATACCTAATGTGTATTTTTTCTGAGCTCTACTAGACTGAAGTAATTTTTCATGAGCTATACAAATTAAATAAAGAAAAGAGCAATAGAAGGCTACTTTCAAATGAAGTGCTGGAACTCTTCTCATATTACCTGCTTTCCTTCATCAGCATTTCATAGAAAAACTGTATCTGAATTTTCTTATCCATCCAAGGATAAAAAGATTTTGTGTGTGACCATCCCTCATATCAAGGAGCCACCAGGTATTCACATCCATTGATAGGACAACAGATTTCACATATATTCTACTTTTTTGAGGAGCTGTTGCAAATGTTACTTTAAATATGCAACTGAGCTGATTTTTTTCAGTAAGCACATATGTGTACTTATTAAAATCTTATTTCTTTTGGAATATTTTGTTTTGTTCTGGACAGGGTCTCTCTATGCAACCCTGACTGTCCTGGAGCTCACTATGTAGACCTGGCTGACTTTTAAGTTACAGAGATCTGCCTGCTTTTGCCCTGTGTGCCACTATGTATTTCATGGGTTTTTTTCCTCTTAATAGATTTTCTGTTAGAAAAAACAAAACACTGAAAATATAATTGGAAGGATCCAAATCTGAATGTCTCTCAGACTATCCTCCTAGTAATCTATAATGAATTAGAAATCTATAAATATATTAAAATTAAATAGCACAATATAGAATATATGGTGAGTTAAAGAAGAAGCTAATGGAAAATATTTTTAAATCTTGAGACAAAAAATTCTCTAAACAAAATACTAAAATATATGGAATGTAGTACAAGTAGCTTTAAGAGAGAAATCTACAGTGATGCATGTTAATGAAAAAAAACCTGAAACTGTAAAACAAAATAATCCTAGAGAGATAGTATAGGAGAAATGTTCCTTGACATTAGTCTGGCCAATAATAACTTTGAAATTCAGGCAAAAACAATGCACAAGTAGCTTGCATCAAAGTAACGTGTTTCTTCATGACCAAAAAATTCTTCAACAGGGTGAATATGCAATATAATGAATAGTAAAAAATGGTATCAGATGAAAAGTTAGAGAATTCAGACAAGTCAACAGCTCAAAAACAAATAACTAAATTTATAAATAAGGAGATGGTCTCAATATATATTGATCTAAAGAAGATATACAAATATCCTGCTAATACATGAAAATATATTCTAGTATTTCATTTATATTTTTAAGTTATTACAGGGTTCAAAGACACACTTAGATGCTAAGAGTAACCAACAGCTGTTTATTTAGGGTTAAGGCCCACTCAGTAATGTGAAAAGCATGCTTTATATTGTAAACTGAGCCAACTACTCACAACTGATGAGGTCATGGACCATAGAAGAGAACCTACAATTGCCACTTTCCTAAACCAATGTAATCTCTAACTGCATTCTAAGTACTTACCCTTATACTCACATGTAAGTGTAGCTCTCATGCCTCATCAAAGAAACTTCCTTTTGTAGTAGATGATGACAATTATAGAAGACCACAACTGGTCTAAATGCAGAGAAAACATCACCATGTGCTCTGCCCTTTCAAGGACTCCTTAATGGGCACCTGAAGTTTAACAATCTGGAGAAATAAATAATGGATCTTTGCCTGCTCATACCTAAATTAAAGACTGAAATTTAATTATTGTATACAAACACTGCACTACATTAAAATTTCACATAAAAATAAACCTACTTAGAAGACAAACATTGTACAGTATATACAGTCTGATGTATTTTCATGCTAATTAATAAAAGGCCATCATACCTGGGCAGGGTAAATGAGATAGGCATGGCTAAGGTTACCAGGCCTGGGGAGCCAGAGAGATTCTTGGAAAGAAGGAGAACCTGGAGGAGAGGAGAGGAAAAAGGAAGGCCACCATGTGTTAGGTGGAGGAGAAGCACATGTCTGGCGTGGATAGAGGATTTGGCCCAGATGAAGAATATTAGCAAGTATATGGCATTATGGATGGGAGGTAGCTTGATAGAAATTATTAGAAGCAGATGGAACGGGATTGGGGCAGGTATTCCACACTTCCCTCACTATGGAAAGTAGTTTAGAGGATTAATATTTGCCCTGCCCCAGGTTAACTAAGGCTATTTTAATATATAACAGGTGTCTGTGTCTTGATTGGTTGCTAGCAGGTTAGAAAATATTGTAATAATAATTATAGGCCCAGTGATAAACATTATTAGGTCATATTGGTAAATTAACCACAACATACTATAATCACAAATGACACTCAGAACTATTTCTTACCAAAATGTGGGGGAGAAAGGGTAAAATAAATGTATACAAGTTTTGCCAGGTTCTGACTTCGGAGACAGTCGAGAGAAAAAGGCCATACTCCCTTTTCAATAGTAGTTCTACAACCACTTGAAGAAGAGCCCCATCATTGACCTCAGGACTCCCAGGAACAGCTCTCTAGAGTTCTCAACCCCTGCTCATGTTCACAGAAGAACATTTGCAGACCTAGGGATTTTCTTGCCACTTCCAAAGAATCACAAACTTGCTACATTTGGTTGAAAACTTTTCCCAACATTATCTTCACAGCCACTGAAATGGCTTTTTAAACACTCAGTAGCTGAAAAATATTTCCATACTAATTCAAATCTTAAGGCTCCAATAACCTCTAATTTTACAGTGAATATTCATAACATTTGTACCATGTGTAACAAAATGAGATTTTTAAAATTCATTTTTATTCTCCAGAGGGAAGTAGATCCAGAAATTTAGGAACTTGTCCACCAAAGTGGACACAATTTATGAATAACAGTCCTAAGTTGCTTGAACGTTTGTCACATCTGAGTTAAAAAATGTAAATGAGCAGGGTGCTACCTCCATGAATCGGGTACAGAGATATTTTATATTTGCATTGAAAAAAGCATCTTTAACTGTTTTAAAATAAGGAAGCCTAATATTTGCTCTAGGAGAAAACAAAACAAACAACAACAACAAAAGTTATCCTCTAGTTTACTACTTGTGCTTGTCTGAGTAAGAATAGCCTTCATAGGCTCATAATTTGAAATCTTACTCACCAGAAAACTGTTTTGAGAACGATTAGGACATGTGGCTGAGGGTGGACTTTGAGCTTTCAGAAGTCCTTGAAAGGGCAGAGCACATGGTGAGTTTTATAGCTGTGAAGAGATACCATGACCACACAACTCTTCTAAAGGAAAACTTGATTGAGAGGATGGCTTACAGGTTCAGTGGTTTAGTCCATTAGCATCATGGTGGAAAGCATGGGAGTACATAGGCTGCCAGAGAGCCAAGAGTCTACATCAGGATTGGCAGGCAGCAGGAAGAAAGCCACTGAGTTTCTGAAAACTCAAAGCCCACTCCCAGGAACACATGTCTTCCAATATGGCCCCACATCCTCATAATGACACTCCCTATGAGCCTCTGGGGGCCATTTTGATTTAAACCACCATAGTGGAAGCATGGCAAGTAGGCTGTACTACAAAGGCTGAACATCACTGTCATACTTGCAATGATGACTCCCAGATAGAAGAGAGTAGAATCAACTTCTGCTGCTTTTTCAGGTTCCTTCTATCTTTTGGAGACTACTAAAGAGCAGAAGAAAAAATGGAAGCTACTTGTTCAAGTGGGAAAAGGAAATGCAAAGATAAATAACCTTACTACATACACAATGTATTCATTGTATGCTTCTCTAGGGAGTCATTTCATTTCTCTATGGAATTGAATAAAATTAAGTAGGCTAGAGTAGCATACACAAGAATAGAGTCTTAGAACAGTGTCTCTCTCATGGTAGTCCCTACTCCACAGGTTTTTATGGGATAAAAATGGAAAAGTACTAATGTAGTATTATTGTGTCAGACATTATTCTGAGTGCTTACCATTAAATAGTTCATCTTATATGCAATTTGCAGTATTTCTGTAAGAACCATGAGCTCATTCTAGAGACAGTCACACCTCCTTAGATTGGCAGTAGGAATCGTTGGATCCTCAGTAGATAGGAAGAGGAATATTAGAAGTACATGTTCATACTAGGAAGTCCATCTTTTCCTTTACAGGTAGAAGTTCTCTTCTCATTGCTAAACTTAGAAGTAAGGTTGTAATTACATTAAGAAGACATTAGAAGGTAGGTATATGTGTGCATATCTTTAATCCCTTCACTCTCTTAGGAGACCATGACAAGGGATCACGAGTTGAACGTTAGCCTGGCCTATATAGCAAAGCTTGGTATAAGAAAAGGAATAAATAAAGCAGGACTGTTGCACTCATAAACTTGCAGCTGCTGTAGTTGCCTCCACATGGCCTTCACAGTATCAAGCCAATCAACCATCCTGCAAGGAGCAGAGAGAGGCTCAAGAGCCCTTACCCCTAACTGAGAAGCTGTGGATACTGGATGGCTCTGGGAGAGGGAAAGTCGGTTTTCTTTATAGATGTGGCTCCTGGTAGGTCAATCATGTTCTGATGGATGGCCCTACACCCAGGAGTTTATATAGGCAGCACATGAAGTTGAGTGAGTAGACAGGTAGAGGTGGGTCTGGAAGGAGTTGAGGGAGGAGTAGATGCACAATACTGTCAAAATGCATTTTATGACGTTCTCAAATAATTAAAAAGGTGTTCTTTTAAACCATAAAAAAGAAGACATTGAGTTTTCTTATAAACTCTTAATATGTTGAGTACATAATAAATACCACTATGTGTAGGGTACACAGAGATATTAGATGCTTATAGTTTGCTAATTATATGACTGTGATAGAAATGCAAGAAACTGCATTTCACGATTTTTATTCTACATAATCCTTTCTTTGCTCACAAAAAGAAAAGAATAGGTATTCTGGAAGTTTAACACACCATTTAAGTAGAAATTGACAATGATCTGAGCATTTTGTTTATAGAAATATTTGTGCCTATGTCTCAACTAGAGAAGTATAATGACTGAATATATTTAGTTCTTGGAAAATATTGAGAATTTGTTTTGCTGACAGATACCAGACCTTGTTATGTTTCCCTGCTTCCAGCTCCCACCTACATACTTAGATTGACTTCTGACTTAATTGTGCAAGTAAGTACGTGAGTTTCTATAGTTCTGGGTAAAATGGAGTTTGCCATGAGGCAAAATTCAATGACCAAAAATCGCTGAGGTTTTCCTTTGATTAATGTTCTTAATTCTTCATTCTATTCTCCAATGTGGAAAATGAGACTAGCTCGTTGGCTTTCCCACCAAGAAATTATTTAGACTCCTAAAATTGTTTTGAACATGAGACTCATATTGCAGTTCCTCTGTTTTAGATAGAAGAGTCATGACTTTGAGGCAGAAGCTTCTAGAACCTTGATTTATAATAGTCAAATTGTGTTTCTGTCTAATTTGACAAAACCTACCACAACTCCTCAGCATATGTCTCTTTAAATACTGTGCCTATCACTCTCACTAGTCTTTCACTGAAACTCCAACACTTTCTCTGAAACACCACCAATTATGTACAGAAAAGAGACTGACATTGCAATTGGATGTCATACTTGTCACTATTTCTTGAACCTGTACTATTAACTCTAGCCTCTGCCTAGAGTAGCCATTTTGGTGAGCAACCCACATTGCTCCTAGAAAATACTATTATGTATGAACATAGGAATTTTCCCATTGGGGAAAAGTGGTTCTGATTATTCTACATTTGAATTCTTGTGTTTTGTTTTTGAAGAAAACAAAACCAATCTTACCTATGAGGAATGAGAAATTGTGGGTGCATGAACCCATACTCTCATTTTCTGGTGGCATCAGTCAGATCTAAGCATGTTCTACACAGTGTCTCAGAGGAATCCCTAGTATAGTCTAAGGCCAGGTGCTCACAAATATGATTCTTTAATAATTCACTCTTATTTTGTATGCTCTCAGGGATCAACTGTCAGACAGATTACCTACATTGAAGTCTTCATCTCAGGATATCTTTGAAAGAATCCAACCAAGATAGTCCTCGAACTGTGTAAAGTCCAAATTATTGTAATATCCTTCTGGTTAAGATACTATGAGAGGAGGTCCCCCTCAGTCACAGTCATAGGGGAGGGGAGTAGGGTGAAAGTGGGAGGGAGGGAGGAATGAGAGGATATAAGGGATGGAATAACAATTGAGATGTAATATGAATAAATTAATAAAATATATTTAAAATGATACTATGGACAAAGAATTATCAAAATAAGAAGTGTGTGTGTGTGTGTGTGTGTGTGTGTGTGTGTGTGTGTGTGTGTGTGTGT
>OU015760.1:11314675-11351312 GCA_907169655.1 Acomys percivali | reverse complement strand
TGTGTGTGTGTGTGTGTGTGTGTGTGTGTGTGTGTGTGTGTGTGTGTAGTATATGGCAAATAAATCTTTTGGGGTGAATGGTATATTTGTTTTTCTTACACAGTACTCTAGAAGTGTTCTTCATTATAAATTGTAAAAATGGACTAATAGTTTCACCCTGAGTAGAAAATAAATTTATCATAAGAGTACCAGAAAATGACATGATTTATCAGAGTGTGGGAGAACAGGGCTCAGCCCATATAAAAGGGTGGTAGAATCAGAGCAATTCAGTGTGATTTCTCTAAAATTTGCTTGCCTTTATTTTATTGACATCTTGCTAGTACTAAAGTTTCTATCAGCAAATAAAATGTTTTTAACACAAAACAGAGCATATAATAGATCCTATGAATTATTTATAAAATATACAGCATGCATTGAGGAATAGCTTATATTATGCACAGTTCCAGTAAATGCAGCAATCAAAAGAGAATAGATAAAGGAAGGCAAGTTTCAGCATATTGGAAACTAGCTTTAGTATTTAGTGAGCTGAAAGTCAAGGTGGGACAAGACCCAAGCCACAACTCAAGACTCATAAATAAATAAATGCATCAATTGGCTTCTAAGCACAGTGATACAGCAGGAGATGCATAAACATGCACAAATATACACACTAATGCACGAACAAAAATGTGTATTTACATATAATTTTTTAAAATATATTTTATTAATTTATTCATATTACATCTTAATTGTTATCCCATCCCTTGTATCCTCCCATTCCTCCCTCCCTCTCATTTCCCCCTTACTACATATAATTTTTGAAGGAGAAATATGACTGTCCAAAGTAACAATACAAGGATCACAGACACAACTGTCTTCCCCCTTACACCATCCCACATTTATGCCACTTCTACATTACCAAATTTTTGTTGACCTTGAAACAAGTTCCACAGTAAGTCGGAAGGAAAATAAGAAATGACCCCTAAAAACTGAGAACAATCATTGGCCTTCCCTTGCACTCCTATCAGGTTCTGGTGGCGAATTTTTGATGCTTCTGCTCTCCTCAGTCTCTCAGAATACTGGCCTTTCCAGTTTCTCTTTCACACTGAATATTTGTGTTTCAGATTACTTTCCCCAGGCATAGCAGCTTCTACTTTCCTCTGCTTGAATTTAATTTTATTTCCTGCCCTGACTTTAACCTTTCCAAGTCCAAAAAAGAATGATTTCTCTGTGTTTGCTGGTCAAGGCAGCACCTTCCAATTTAGTATCTTCTGTGAATTTAATTATCTTTGTGTTTACATGGCAAGATATCACTTCAACTCAATAGGCTGCGGTGCCATCGTCTCGTTTTGCTAACCCCCGCTGCCCTGTCCTTTACATTCATTTTAGACTCCATAATAAGATTTAATTAAACTTCCAGTAACCATTTCCTGATGCAGTATCCATAACTATGATTAGCAGGGTGCTGAACTGTGATGGCGTTTGTCAAAGTTTAAAACTCACAAGAATTCTACTTCACTGTGGAAGTTTGCACATCACTGATTGATAATAACAATATTGCTTATGCAACACCTTGGCATTCTAGAACAATAAACGGGAATGTTGAATTAGGAAAGTAAGACTATGCTGTGAAATTTAAGCTACAATATCTAATTGTTCTAATAACCTCAAAATGAGCATGGTACAATACTCCGTCCCATCTTATATTGAAATAGAATTAAGCAGAAACAGTACTACAACTAATAACAACAACAACAACAACAATTAAACCTCGGGCAAACTCAGGGAGCATGTACATCTCTGGATAGCTTACCAACTTTCAAGAGTTGGTGTCACTTAGAAAATCTTTTCACTGAAATACAATGTGCATATAGAAAAGCATTTGTCACAAGTGTAATGTTAAATGAACAGCTACGTTGTTTCCAAACGAAATCAACCTCTATATGTTGTACGGATGTTAAGAAGCAGTGGTTACCAGCACATCAACATCTCCCTTGTGACCCCCTTCTTGTCACTATTCTGACCAAAGGAAGCCACTCTGAATTTTCTAATAATACAAATGATTTTGAGAATTTTAAACGATTGCAATACTAACCATACATTTTTGGTTTTCACTTTCTATTCTATTTGTGGGTGAGAGATATTCATTTCACCACTACATAAAACTTAAAGAGTTAATCGATTACAGTTCATTTATTCATTCTTTATTACTGAGACCACAAACAGTTTCTCTTCTCCAGCTATTTTTTTGCTTTGCTTTTGGTTTTGGTTTTTACAGCTGGGTCTTGTTATATAACCCAGGATGACCTAGAATTTATAATTCTCCTTCTATCTCCCATATGATAGGGTTGGTGTGTGCCACCCTGCCCAACTGTTTGACTATAGTTTTATTAATTTTTGAGATTATAATTTAATTATGTCATCCCCTTTTTCTTTTCACCTGTCCAACACCCTTGTATCCCCTTGCTCTCTTTCAAATTCATGGCCTCTTTTTCTTTAATGTTGTTTCGTATGTGTGTGTATTTATGAATACATAAATATTTATATGCTTACTCCACATAATTTTACTTGTATTTATACATTTTGGGGGCTTATCATTTGGTACTGGATCACCAACTAGTGTCCTCAAACTTCTCTATCTGCTATTCTCAGCGTTCTTTAGTTGCCTGTAGTCCTTCATGTAGTGTTGAGGAGTCATGGGCTTTTCCCCTTCAAGGTTTGCCTGTTTATTGGTGTCAGCCTTCTTCAGGTCTTATTTAAGTAGCAATGTTGTTGTAACTTTACACATGTATCTTCCCTCCTGTTTTGTAATGTTGTTGTGATAACCCTGCAGGAAATCTTTTAGCAAACATGTATATACATCTCTAACAGTTGTAAAACTAGGAGTTTCCTTGATTGTTTCTGAGATGTGCATATATTTATATTGATTAGCTATAGCCAAATATACCAAAGCATTTGTGTCAGTTTGTATTTCTATTCATGTCTTAATTTATGTATGTTAAATGCTCTCCTCATATTTTCATCTTTCTTTAAAAACACAGATATAATATTATTCATTAACCAAAAAATTCTAATGGTAGACTGCCACAAAATATCAGATGGAAATTTTCTTTTCAGGTATTAAATCTCTTCAATGGCTTGTGGTTGAGAGACTGCACTTTAGATCATGCACAACATGATATCACAGTACCTCATATGTGTTGTTGAAAACACATAAGGGATATACAGTTGGAGAAACTGGAATCCATGAAGTCCGAAGAAAAGACCTAAAAATATATCATTTGTGGGTCTCAACTGTTTATTCAAATACAAAGAGATATCCAATTTAAAAGCTTAGGAAGAAATATTTTAATAAAATGTGTGCACATGCACAAAGTTGACTTTATCTGATGGAGTAATAACCCAAAACATCAAAGATAATTAATTTGATATTGATATCATTGCCAATAGGCAATAGTGTTATAAATAGCATTTTAATGACCATTATTTTTGAAGGACATGGTCTGTGACAGATTTATTTATTTTTCTTCTGTATTGTATTTAGTGAAAGTAGTGAAACCATAATGATGGCTGAAAACAAAACAAGCAGAGAATTTCTCAAAAGTTTATCATATCTAGCTAAATCCTTCATTTAAAACTTCAGAAGTTGGATGAAAAGGACTACAACATTTAGAAAGAAAAACAGATTAAGAAAAGGCATGATTATATGTGAGAATGAAACTGGCTTATAGACTATGTTTTGAGCACCATCTTACTTTTAATCTTTCTACCCATGACATTGTCAAAATATTTCTCCGGGTATCAATAATTAAACAAAATCTTCCTAATCTCCCCTTCTACTGAAACTGTGAGATTGTGCACATGTGGACATAGAATCTTGCATGGAGATATTTTCAAGTTTTGATTTTTTTTTTTTTTTTTTGCTTGCTGGTCTCAAAATCCAGATTGAATTAAACCAGTGTAGTTTTTAAAATTTTTATAATTTATTCACATTACTCAATTCCTGATTGTTATCCCCTCACTCTTATCTTCCCATTCCTCCTCCCTCCCTTTTCCACTCCATTCTCTCCTCTAGTCCTCTGATGGGGTTCCTCCTCCTCCTCCACCATCTGACCACAGCCTATCAAGTCTCATCTGGATAGCCTGCATCTCCTTCCTCTGTGTACCCACAAGGCTGCCCTGCCAAGAAGAAGTCATCAAATCGCAGACACCAGAGTTCATTTAAGTAACAGTCCCTGCTCCCCCCACCTCCACATGGAGAAGGAGCTGTCCATAGGCTACATCTGAACAGGGGGTCTAGGTTCTCTGCATGCATTGTGCTTGGTTGGTGCATCAGTTTGTGCAGGCTCCCTCAGGTCTTTTTTAAGTAGTTCAACAAATAGAACATTTTTAAAAATTTTTTATTTCATTGAATAGATCGAGACGTCACATTTTCTGCTGAGAGACAACATCCAGTACAAGGCATGTGTGTGTAAACCTGTAATCCTAGTATATAGGAGGCTGAGGCAATAGGATCATGAGTGTAAGGCCATCCTGCAGTATGAAGCAAGGAGCAGGCTACCCTACCTTTTCTCAAAACAACATACCATCTGTGCTCTTGTGGTTTAGTTTGTTTAGGAGTTTAAGGAAACACAGGGTTTCACTGTGTAGCAAAGAGGATGTGGAACTTGTGATCCTGAGTAACAGAATTATAGTTTTGTGCCATCACACCCAGATTGGTCTTGTGATTTTAAACTCAATCCCTCAGAAACTACTTAGACATTATACATAAGATCTGCCACCAAACAGAATAACAAAAAATGCTAAGATTCACTGTCAGAATGATCTTTAGTGTGTCCAAGGCAGAAACAGACATTTTCTCATTTGAGAACTTTGTGAGGCCTGCTTTAGAAACGGATTTCTTTCTATTTGTTTGTCAAGAACATAGGGCCATTGGTTTTGAAAGAGCCTTCTCTTCCTTCCTAAATTTAGAATATATCTAGGATACGCTGTGTATCAGATACAGATGAGTCACGAAACCAGCAGGATTCTCAAAATCAGTTTAATGAGGAAAACCTAAATTAAACTTCCACTCAAAGAAATAAGTGATTGCATTTCTTCAAAGAGCATTTTACAAGCACTTCTTAATTTTAGGAATTCACTGACTAGTCAGTTAGATTGGCTAGATCACTTGATTTTTTTTAACCTACTGGATTTTAACTTACATATGTTTCTTTATTCATTGACAGCTCCAGAGAATAAGAAGGGAGGTACAATTCTAATAAAATTTCACTTGGGCAAAACTATTCTAATTAAGAAGGTGATAAATGTAAGTGAAGAAAAATGCTATCAACTTTAGCAATATTTTTTCAAGGTCTCTGAGTCTGAAACAGTTTAGTATTAAAAGGAGCAACCCAAGCTTAAATCAATAACTCAGAGAGATTACCATGGGCTTTTGAAAATGTTCAAAGTTGAAATATTTTGAGATTGTATTCCAAGAGCCTCGAGGCAAGAGAACAAATTGGTAGATAGAGACTGAAGGTTTACTGTGAAATAATAAATGCTTGTATCCTAAACTATTTTGGAAAGAGACTGATCCATCCATACCGAATACTATTTTACTGGCTGAGTTGTGGGAACTTAGCAATTTTGCTAATCACAGATTACACGATAGTCTAAGAATAGAATGAATTGGAAATGCTAACTGGAAAAACAGGAAAATGAGAAAAACTGACAGCAGTTAGAATGAGCTTAGGGTTTCCAGGCCTTCTGTCTTTAAAATCTACATCCTAGTTCCCTATTTACTATTAGAACTTGAAAAAGAACTTCCTAATCATATTTTTCTGTCTTTCATATTAAGATAATTCCATCCCTGTGCAACACACATCTGTTATTATAAAGAATTGACAATATTCATATGGAAACTTTTTGAAAGATTGCTTTCAAAATAAACCAATTAAAAGTATTTTGGGATTAGTTTAAGGGCTACTGAATTTTCCATTTGGGAATTCTATAACATGAGAGGGGACACCCAGATGATTCTATTCAATTTAGAAGTATATTAAAGGGGAAATAACAAGCGGAAAGTACCAAGAAAAAGCGAAAAGGTGAAATGTACAGCAGCTACGTAATACAGACTGGCCACATTGCATTCTTAAACCACATTACTATCTCATTAACCCATGAAAGTGTTACTGTTTACTTCATTTCGTAGGTAAACAAATGTGGCTTGAGGCAGTTCAGGAATACATATGCAAACATACAATTAGTAAAAGTCTTAGATAAGACTTGAGTTAAGTAAGTACTTGGCCCTAAATTTGGGTTTTAATAGCCTACCATGGTGGCGCTAATTTGCCTATTATAGAATGCCTAAATATCACTAACAGGAAAAGTGAAACCCAAATGATTCAGCCTAAGTTTATACACTTAGGAAATTTTGAATTAATGTAATGAAAAATCAGGAAATGCCAGTATATTACTTAATTGTAAATTTTTATTTAAATACATAGATGTATCCAAGTCCCAGGCATGAGATTTTCTTTTCTTTTTTTTTTTTTTTGAATTTTAACGTTCCAATGTTTTAATAAATCCATATGTTATATTTATCTTTCAGATACATAGAATTATCCCACCCACTTTGTATAAATGGTAAAATACTGTATTGATCAAGTCTCAGACACTTTAAGAAATTACTAGAGATGATGAGTTTTATAATGTGAATTTTCCCTATGAGTCAGTTTTGGAGATTTTCTTAAAATTTGAACTTTCCAACAACTTTCCAACTTGCTTGTTTGAATATCAAGTGATGTGTTTAATTATTCTCCATTAAAAATAGCAATTTAAAAAATGAGTTATATTTATCTTATTGCCTTGGATAACTGTCTGAGCTAGGATTTCTATTGTTGTCCTACAACAGCATGACCAAAATCAATTTGGGGAGGAAAGCATTTGTTTTTTTTTTTTTTTAACTTGTAATCCATTATCCAGGAGAGTTGGGGCCAGAACACAAGGCAGGAACCTGGAGGGACAGAACTAAGCAAAGGCCATGGAAGAGTGCTGCTTATTGGCTTCTTCCTCATGGCTTGCTCAGTGAGCTATCCTATAGCACCCAGAACCACCAGCTCAAGAGTGTTATGGCCCATGGTAAGCTTGAGCCTCTAACATCAAATATCAATCAAGAAACTACACCTGTGGGCTTGCCCACAGGCCTATGTAATGGATGTGTGTTTTCAATTGAGGTTCCTTCTTCCCAAATGACTTTAGTTAAAATAACCCGTACTGTGCTGTCCAATACCCAGTAAAGGTCTAAACACCTAAATTTTGTTGCACTGTGAGGGAATTGGTTAAAATTTCACTTTCCCAAACCAGCCTTGGATAAGGCAAATGAAATGTTTCTACAGTTTTTTAGAATTGTCCATGTTTTTGGAAGAAAGGATATGTGAAGGAGTGTAAGTATAGCTAGCGACACTGAGAAGGAACAAAGATGAGTGAAATTATAAGACAATTATATATTTTAATTGTCTAAGTAACTCAGTAAATTGGATATAACATGGTTCAGTGTTCTCAGGCTACAGAAGAAAGACACAAATGTGGAAAGGGAAAGTCTAGAATAGAATTGGGGTGTTGAGTGGGAATATAAAAAGAAGTATTCATACAAGTTGCCTATGATTGTACATATGTATATATGGACATGTGCATGCATGTGAATAATGAGAAATGGAGAAACTATGTGTATGTGTACGTGTATATCTCTGTGAACACATAATACTGACATATGCATTTGTACTGTTCATTGAAAAAAATCTAGAAGTAATGATGTCCAAGTAGCAAAAAGGACTGTGTTGATTTGAATGAAAATGGATCCATAGACTCATAGGGCATAGCATAATTGGAGGTGTGGCTTTGCTAAAGTAGATGTGGCCTTGTTGTAGGAAGTATGTCACTGGAGGTGGGCTTTGAGGTTTCAGAAGCTCAAGCCAAGACCAGTGTCACTTTCTTAGCCTACTGCCTGTGGAGCAAGAAAGATATAGAACTCTGTGCTATCTTTCCATCACCGTGCCTGCCTGGATGCCACCATGATTTCACTATGAAGATAATGAACTGAACCTCTGAACTGTAAGCCAGTTCCGATTAAGTTTTCCTTTATAAGAGTTGCTATGGTCATGGTGTCTCTTCACAGCAATAGAAGCCCTAAGACAAAGACCCTTTTCATTCAGATCGTGATTTCTAAATAACATTCTCCAGTAAGAGAATGAGGATCAACTGGGAAAATAGCTGATATCAGAGCACAGAGCACATTCAAGATTGAAACAGCTCCAATTGGCCTACTTTGAAAAAAATGAGCATAAAAATAGCAAAGTATGGTGGTGCATATCTATAATCCCAAAGCTTGGGAGGCTGAGGCAGGGGAACTATAAATTCCTGGGCTACAACTTGAGAGCCTGTCTCAAAAAAAAAGTAATAGTAACATTTTATAAGTCTATAAATACAATAATATAAATCCAAAAATATAAATAAGTTGATAAATGAATAAATAACTAACGAAAATAGCTTTGTTTCTATTTAATTTCAGGTATTAACAAATATCAACAAAATCATGGAGTTGGGGAAAATCAACATTTAGTAATCACAAAAGTTACTAAACATTACTAGTGTAAAAAAATGTAGACTAGTGTTCATTTATTATAATATACTGACCTAGCCTCAGTACCTTTCTACAATTTATCAGTCAAAAATGAAATTTTACAGTGTAAAGGCTGATCAACACCACCAAAAGTAAGTGATATAAGAAATTTCACTAATGCCAATTTAAAATGATGTCATACAGGTCTTTATTTGGTACAGTAAGCCTGATTTCTGTGGTTTTTATGTCCAACTTGCATAATGTAATTTTATTTTTATTAGTTCCTTGAGATTTTCATACAACAGATTTTGATCATATTCACTTAATTCTTCCAAGATCCAACTCCTTTCCCTACCCACCTAACTATGTGCCCTCTTTTATTTAAAAAATAATTTATTTAAATCCAATTGGTACTCCTCCATACAGTTTTGGATTAATGGACATTCACTGGAAGCTGATAACCTAGCAGGGGCCATACCCTCAAAGACAACTAACGCTCCTTTCCCTGCAGGCATCAATGGCCAGTAAATCCTTAGCTAGGTGAGTGAGTTCATACACACCTCCCCTCTCCATGTTTGGACTTGATATGGCTTGAGCTTGTGCAAGTCTTCTGCATGCTGTTACAGCTACTTTGTGTTCACATGTACAGCTGCTCCAATTTTCCTAGAAGACAGTTTCCTTATATTCATCTACTGCTTCTGGCTCTTACAGTCTTTCTGCCCCCATCTTCTGCAATGATCCCTGAACCTTTGGAGGATAGGACATGACATCAATATCCCATAATATAATTTTAATCACAAGAAAACATCAGACAGATCCTAACTAAATACCATTATATGAGATGATTAGTTTTGCCTTTTCAAAATCAGCAAGACAAAGAGAAACTAAGAAGTGACCCAAATTAGAGACTGAAAACTACAGGTATTCTTAGATTGAATACTAAGGTAAGATTAAATATAGTTTAATACACATATGTCATATATATCCTAGCAAAGGATATTATAAGGTGGCCAGAAGAAGATATTGAAATCTCTGGAACCACAGTTAGCACCCATGTGAGTGCAGGGGACCAAACTCAGGTCCTCTGCAAAACCAGCAATTGCTGTTAATAACTGGGCCACCTCTCTAGCCTCCAATTTCTTCATCTTAAATAATATTCAGGATACTATAATAATCCACTGGCAGTTGTGCAAAATGCTTGGCATCTGACAATAATACAAGTATATGATATAATTAGCTTTAATTTCATTATTCTATTGGGAGAATATGTCTCATGTTACTATTCTTAAACTTTTTATGGCATTAAGCAAAGGAATATTCCATGTTATGCTAATTGCAATATAGTTAAAATTATCTGAAGAGTAATTTCAAAGATTATTCAATCTAGGTTCCATATCTTAGAGTATAAGCTAATTTTAAGGCTGGTAAGATGGCTCAACAGGTAAAAGTATGTCTGCCAAGCCTAATGATCTGAGTTTGAACCTTGGGACAAACATAGTGGAAGGAAAATACAGGTTTCCCATGACAAGCTGTCCTCTGACATCCACACAGGTACAGTAAAAAGTGAATACCACTTCTACCATAAATAAATGCCAGCATAGTTAGTTTAGATGTCTGAAATGGCCCATACAGCTTTGGGATTGACATGACTGGGGCAATGGGGAATGAAGAAATGACAGACATAAAGACAGAATAGCTGGGATTGAGTGGGCCATGAGCTCTGATGGTGACACACAAGTAGCTTAGAAACTTAGTGTGGTTGACTTAAACAGGATGGCTAATAAATGTTTATTATTAAGCTACAATTATTATGTTGTTATTCTCTAGCCCACTATCAACCAAATAAAGACACATATACCTGTGGTATCTTTTTAGAACAAGCCTTTACCTGGGGCATGGCAGATATTAACCTTCTAAACAAACTTTACCTCCCAGCCCCATCTCAGGCTGCCTCCCATCCATGATCCCAGAATACTTGCTAATGTTCTCCATCTCCTCCTTCCATGCTGACCCAGCCATGTGCTCCTTTCCCACACTAACCCACGGCACCAGTCCAGTTCATTCCTATCTGGTCTTATCTTGCTTCCTCCTCCTTCTCCTCTCCCTCATGGTCCTTCAACCCCAGGCTGTGAACCTCAAAGTACTCTGTTTCTGTTTCTTCTACCAAATCCCAAGTTTCAGCATTATTTAAAAAAAATTAACCAAGTACTTTAAATTAGGTGAAGCAAAGTTGACACAAAAAGGACAGGTATACATGAGAATGTGTCTGAGCAGGGACCTGATTTTAAAGACTGGTGATTAGCATTAAGTTACATAGCATCAGACCAACCCCCAACAGAAATGCAAAGTATTTTTTATATAGCTAAAAGAGGAGGCCAGTTTATTATATACAGATGAAAGATGAGAACTGACTAGCTACTCTCAGTAGGAGTGCCTTTATAGGGGAGTAGTGGCAGGTACAGTCATCGTGGAGAAGAAAGCCCTAGTTGATACTTTCTGCACATACTGGCTTTCACTAAAGGTCAACTGTTTGTCAACATTTGTCCTCAGACTAAGGAAACATTTGCCATTTTCATGAGTCTGAGGCATTGGCATCCTTGACCTCGCTGTGTTCATGTCATGAATGTTCACTTACATAGCACTATACTCACTTCTCACAGATGTTTCCATTCGAAGAGTTGTGAAAGGCAAATCAATCTACTGGGCTCATAACAAAAGGAAACAAAAGTAGTTGTCCTTAACTCTCCTTTCTTCTATACTTCTCAAATTGTTTGTTTTAGTTGTTTATTTGGCTTATTGTTGTTATTGTTTATAAGACAGTGTCTTATGAGGTAGTAAAGACTGACATAGAACCTTTAAACTCAGCCTCCTAATTGTTAGGATTACAGATAAGTATGGTCATGCCTCACACCTGTATATTTCATAAGATATGACTATATCTAAAAATGATTTCCCTTATAAGAGACAAAAAAATTATCACCTCAAAACATGACTGTGGAAGACCAGAATAAGCTGCATCAAAATATCTATCTTTGGTCTGAAGATTATTTTGGGCATCCTATTTTGGAAGACTGCAGACAAGCAGACATTCTGAAAATAGAGGTTACTCAAGAGGAAATCTCCATTTCTGGGGGTGTCTCCTTGAATTTTCCAGAAAAAGAAGGATAACTAAATATCCTGGAGATTCTTATAAATGGTGAAAACACTAACTAATGCCTGTATGATAAAACTGAACCTTCTTTCCTATGCTTTTCTTGGGCATGATCTCATTAACTGGACTCCCCTACATCTTAAGTTTCAATTTAAGTACACACACACACACACACACACACACACACACACACACACACACACTTTTATATGTATATATGTATATGTATATATGTATATATTTTAGGAAGTTTCTAAAGTATTAGGCTTTCATACTACCCTTCAAATGTCCTTTAATTTTATCATTTCTCCCTGTTTTCCTCTCATAACCCCCCTCTCTTTCCCATCACCACTTGATTCTCCCATTCTAGATCCCCAGTACCCATCCATATCTATCTTTTCTAATTCTATTTCCAAATGAGATCTGCCTGTTCCCTCTAGTCCCTTACTCTCTACCTATTTTCTTAGGTTCTAGAGATTGTAGTTTGGTTATCATTGATTTAATAGCTAATATCTACATATAAATGAATGCATATTATTTTATCTTTCCAGATCTAGGTTACCTCAGTAAGGATGATTTTTTTTCTAGTTCCATTCATTTGACAGCAAATTTCATGATGCCGTTGTTTTTAACAGCTGAGTAATTCTCCTCTGTGTAAATGTACCACATTTTATTTATCTATTCTTTTGTTGAGGGACATGTAGGTTGTTTCCAACTTCTGGTTACTATGAATAGAACATAGTTGAGCAAATATCCCTGTGGAAAAATGAAACATCCTTTGGGTATGTGGTCAAGATTGGTATAGCTTATTTGACTATGTCCCCTGGAGGGGGAGACCTGGTGGCACTCAGAGGAAGGACAGCAGGTCACCAAGAAGAGACTTGATACCCTATGAGCATATACAGGGGGAGGTAATCCCTCTCAGGAATAGTCATAGGGGAGGGGAGTAAGGGGAAAATGGGAGGGAGGAGAGAGTGGGAGGATGCAAGGGATGGGATAACCATAGAGATGTAACAAGAATAAATTAATAAAAAAAAGTTTAAAAATAATAATTAATTAATTTTTAAAAAAAGATTGGTATAGCTTGATCCTGAGGGAGATTGAGTCCCGTCTGCTTGAAGAACTACCAGAGGCCCAACATATAAGGATCCCAATTTATTTCCTCCTAGGCAACACACAGCCACCACACTCTCTTAAGAACCAGAGAGGAACAGAAACTAAGGATATCAGCACCTAGAATTACAACCCAAGATGGCTAGATACCAGCATGAAAACACAACTGACAACAGCCAGCACAATATGGCTCCACTGGATCCAGACAACCCTCTCAGATCAAGACCTGACTATTCTATCACAACTGAAATACAAGAAAAATTCCTCAAAGCAGATTTTATTAATATGATAGTAGTCCTCAAAGAGGAAATCGATAATCCCTTAAAGAAATCCATGAGAACAGTCTCCACACTTGAGTGGAGAGTGGGGTATGACTTTCTCACGTACTCTGGTGCCCCATATTTGACCATGTCCCCTGGAGGGGGAGACCTGGTGGCACTCAGAGGAAGGATAGCAGGCTACCAAGAAGAGACTTGATACCCTATGAGCATATACAGTGGGAGGAAGTCCCCCTCAGGAACAGTCATAGGGGAGGGGAATAAGGGGAAAATGGGAGGGAGGGAGGAATGGGAGGATACAAGGGATGGGATAACCATAGAGATGTAACAAGAATAAATTAATAAAAATTTTTAAAAAAGAAATCCATGAGAACACACACAGTGGGAAGAAATGAGTGCACGAGGAGAAGAGAGGCTACATCAGGTGTTCTGCTGCAAAGCTGAGGATGAGACTGGGGGACTGGACATGGCAGAGCAGAGGGAGAGGTAAAGATATGCAATTAGCCTCCCTTCTTGGCCAGAGTGGCCTGTGGGCTTTCAGGGAGTGCCTGCTGGAGTTGGAGTGTGGTACAAAGCAATGAGTGGGGAGGGGACTAAGATTAGGAGGGGAAGATCTGTGGGATGCACTAGAGATGAGGTTGGGAGCGGGAGGGAAGGTTTCCCTGGTGCGCTGCAAATCTAGGTATAAGAATGGAGGATTGCACTTGGAAGAACGAATGAAGAGGTGAGGTTCCGCTTTTAGCCTACGTGCTTCCGTGGCAGAAGTGGTCTGTAAGTTACTAGCGGGTGCCTGCTGGAGTTGGAGGCTAACATAAATCAACAAGTATAGAGAGCGGTATTAGGAGGGGGAAGATTTGTGAGATCGACGGCAGATGGGGGCAGGAGGAAGAGAGGCTACAACTGGTGTTCTGTGGCAGAGCTAAGGATGAAAGTAAGAAATTTGTAAAATAATCCATTAATTTTTATTTTATGTGCATTGGTGTTTTGCCTGCATGTATATCTGTGTGAAGGTGTTGGATCCTCTGAAACTGGGGTTACAGACAGTTGTGAGCTGCCATGTGGGTGCCAGGAGTTGAATCCAGGTCCTTTGGAAGCGCAGCCAGTGTTCTTAACCGCTGAGCCATCTCTCCAGTCCCTGAGAGTGAGAGTGAAGTATTTTATTTGGAGGAGCAGAAAGAAAAGTGAAGGCCTGGAGGTTAGCCTCCCTGCTCTCCTGTCTGGAGTGGCATATGTTTTCCCTAAGAAAGATTTAACTGGAAATTTTGGAAATCTTGCTGGAAGGTGAGTGTGAAAGTGCATTATACAGACAAATTCCTTAATATCATAGGGCATCTATAACACTAAATGAATATTGGTGAAGTCTACCTCCTTGAGACATGAGTCAGGAAAAGATTAAGATTTAAATGTAAAAGTTTAGAGAATGCCAGTTTGCTTCCGCTTACCATCACACAGAAGGCTCCACTGAAGCTGTTCAGCTTTCTCTTTGTTGTTTGATTCATGCTAAAATGAAAGGGGTGAAAAAAAAATCACATTTTGAAGAGACAGACCAAGAATCAAAAATAGATTAAGATATGGCACAGATGATTAGAATGGTTGCATTGGGATTGGAAAATCTATATGCAGGATTATTGTAGTGAAGAAAGATGCATATAATATGTAATAATAGACAGGCATTCAGAAAGAAAAACTAATACAAGACTGAAGAGAAATGCTGGAAGTCACTTCTGTGACATAAATGAGAGTGGAGTCATAAGAAAATTTGCTTTGGCCAAGGAAAAGAACAGTGAGATTGAAAACGGGCCAATGGAGAGGTCTCAAACTGAAAACAGGAGGATTAAACCCATACCCTCCAGCATCTATCATGTGATATTAAAAGAATACAATACATATGTAATTGGAATATTTGAGAAAATGGAAGTGACATGTTTTAAATAAAATCAGAGAACATTTAAAAATGACAGAAAGCAAACTATAGACCTAAAAGTATCAGTGAACACCAAAGGAAAATTATAAAACCCCAAATAAACACTCTTATACCTATGCATAAAATATGAAAAATCAAAAAATAATGACCAAGAGACAATATTGAGAAAATTTGTAGAAAACAAAATACTTTATATAAAGAAGAACAGGAATTATAGGAGACCTCATGATACCTACCCTATTCTGGCAAAAAAAGAATGCCACTAGACAGGCAAGGTGGACCATTTCTGAAATCCCAGAACTTGAGAGGCTGAGGCAGGAGGATCATAAATCTGAGGCCAGCACAGGTTATATAACAAATTAAAGGACATTCTGGGAATCATAGTCACATCTTATTTCACTGTAAACAAAAAAGACCCAACAAAAGACATATAGATTAAGAGGAAAAAATAAAATTACTTTAGCCCACAATCTAAGGGTCATATACCAGAGAATCTCTAACAATAATAAACAATAAAAATCAATCACTTGGAATAATTAAATTAATATAAAACATCACAGAATAAGATATCTGCATCTTATTTCCCATATTAGAAATGCAAAGTTGAAATTTGAAATAAAAAATAATAGTACCATTTAAAACTACTCTCAAATAATAAAATACTTGGGTAGTTTGAATAAGAATGGTTCATGGTTTTGGTTGGGAGCCTAGCCTCTAATGGCTGAGCCATCTCTCCAGTCCATCATGGAATACTACTCAGTTATTATAAACAAGGAAATCCCGAAACCTGTGGACAAATGGATGCCACTAGAAATGATCATACTGAGTTAACAAACAGAAAGACTCACATGGTATATACTCACATATAATTGGACACTAGCCCAAAAGGCATGTCCCATAAAAGTCTTTACTTACCAGGAGATTAGGATAGATGTGAGGCCATCCTATTGGCACTCTAGGTAAGAGAAATATAGGAGAATGGGGAAATAGAAGGATCCAAATGGTCTTAGAAACCTACAAGAAGAACATCATGATGGGTGGATCTGGACCCAGGGGGGTCTGCTCAAACTACTGCACCAACCAAGGACAATACAAGTAGTAAACATTGAACCCCTACTCTGATCTAGCCAATGGACAGGACATTCTCCACAGTTATGTGGAGAGCGGGGACTGACTCTGACATGAACTCTGGTGCTCCATATTTGACCACCTCCCCTTGGTGGGAAGGCCTGGTGGCACTCAGAAAAAGAATAAGCAGGCTACCAAGATGAGACTTGATAGCCTATGACCATATAGTGGGGGAGGAGATCCTCCTTAGTCATAGACCAAGGGGAGGGGAATAGGGTGAAAGTGGGAGAGAGGGAGGAATGGGAGGATACAAGTGATGGGATAACAATTGAGATGTAATCTGAATAAATTAATTTTAAAAAAGAATGGCTCATATGATTGAATGATTTAAGGGACTGGCACTACTTTGAAGCAGTTAAGAGATGTAGCTTTGGGGGAAGTATGTAACTGGTGTTAGTGGTTCTTGCATTTTCAAGAGCCCAAGCCATGCTCAGTACCCCTCTCTCTTTCTGTTGCCTGCAGATCAAGATATAGAAGTCTTAGAAACTTATCAAACATTATGGCTGCCTGCATGTTCCCATGCTTGCCACCATGATGAAAATGGACTAAACCTAGAAAAGTGTAGGCAAGTCCCAATTAAATGTTTTTTTAATAAAAGTTGCTGTGACCATAGTGTCTCTTCACAGCAATAGAATACTAAGACAGTATATAGATACATGTTTTAAAGTCTATAAAACAATAAGGAAAGAAATTAAACAAATACAGAGATATTCTATGTGGAATAAATGTCTCAGTATTGTTAGGATGTGAATTCTTCTCTACATTAGCTATTCAAGAAAATTGAGTTCTCTCACAAATATTGGTGTATTGGAAAAAGGTATATCTTCTTGGACATTCCCGATGTGGGTTGATACGTAAGAAATGATAACTCAAAGGAAACATTCCATTCTCCAATGCCATTGTATCCCTTCTCCTGTATTACAATAAGGAATATTTTCCATTGCCAGTTTATTCACAGTGGGACTTCTTTTGATCTATGTGCCTGATAGCCAACAAAAGATACAATTAAAAGCTATATACACTATACATGGCGGGAGAGTGAGACTGGGAGTAGAAGAGGGAGGGGACTGAGATCAGTATATAAAGTGAATAAATAAATAAATTAAAGAGAAAAAAGAGCTACATAACTCTCTAGTCTGTAGCATATGCAATATCTCTGCTCGTTTGGACTGTTTTAATAAATTCTGTGTAATCTGGATTTCTGTTCATCATCCTATATCCTTAATATTCATTAGATGTAATACACACACACACACACACACACTCACACACACACACACACACACACACACACACACACACATACACACACACACACATCCATCTCCCTGGACTTCTGCATGTTTGATTTAGAAAACACAAGCAGGGCTTTGGGAATAGTATACTCCACCTTAGTCATACTTTGTAACAAAAGCTCTAGGAGTTTAACGGAATGTGAATCTACATATATGTTGATAAGTAGACAAATATTGAAGGAAGGTCCTGAGAAGAATAATCATTGTTTTGTATGATAACTACCTCAGTAGAAGCTGTTAAGTTACCTCATACAATGCAGGGTTACTTCACCATAGGGTAATACCACTGTAGGTCAAGAAGTTGCTTTCTGTAGACATGAACAAATCACTGCATAAAGAATATTTTTCGGGGGCTGGAGAGATGGCTCAGTGTTTAAGAGCACTGACTGCTCTTCCAGAGGTCCTGAGTTCAATTCCCAACAACCACCTGGTGGCTCACAACTATCTATACTGTGATCTGGTGCCCTCTTCTGGCCTCCAGGGGTACAAGCAGGCAGAATAATGTACACATAATAAATAAATAAAATCTTAAAAAAAAAGAATATTTTTCAGTTTACTGCCTGAACAGTCACCCAACACTCTATAACATTGGAGCATCATCTTCAGCCTTCTGGCCCAGGATATCTGACAGACATATTTGCAAGGTAGGAACTATTGAAGACTAGCTTACCCTGTCGTTACAGAGTTTGGTCATCAAGTCTTAGTGTAATACAGAAGGGATACAACGGCATTGGAGAATGGAATGTTACCTTTGAGTTATCATTTCTTACCTATCAAACCACATTGGGAATGTCCAAGAAGATATACATTTTTCATCTTTTTCTTCCACCACTCTGTCTAGCAACATAAGAAGCAGTCAGTCTTGCTATTAATTACAGTCTGCATTTGCCTGCCATATACCTTAAAGAGCATATATCAACTTGCTTAGCACTTTTTTTCAAAATGGTTAATTATGAGTATCTATTGCAAATATTTTTGCATGCTTTAGAGACCATGCAATTATTTGTACTCATGGAAAAATTATTATTATTTTTAAATATAATCAGATTAGGAAACCAATTCCAGATTGCTGCAACAAGTGCAGAAAACTCATCCTTAACATTTATTTCTTTTTCTCGAATCATTCTTAGTACCCAAATACATTTTAATTGATTTTTTTTAATTTATTTATTCTTGTTACATCTCTATGGTTATCCCATCCCTTGTATCCTCCCATTCTTCCCTCCCTCCCATTTTCCCCTTATTCCCCTCCCCTATGACTGTTCCTCAGAGGGATTACCTCCCTCTGTATATGCTCATAGGGTATCAAGTCTCTTCTCGGTGACCTGCTGTCCTTCCTCTGAGTGCCACCAGGCCTCCCCCGCCAGGGGACATAGTCAAATGTGAGGCACCAGAGTACTTGAGAAAGTCAAATCCCTCTCTCCACTCAAGTGTGGAGACTGTCCTATCCATGGGCTAGATCAGGGTAGGGGTTTAAATTTTACCGCCTGTATTGTCCTTGGCTAGGGCCTTAGTTTCAGCGGGACCCCTGGGCCCAAATCTGCCTATCATAATGTTCTACTTGTAGGTTTCTAGGACCCACTGGATCCTTCTACATTGCTATTCTCCCATTGTTCTCTCATCTAGAGTCCCAATAGGATGTCCTCCCCTCTGTCTCAGTTTCCTGGTAAGGGAAGGCTTTCGTGGGACATGCCCATTGGGCCAGTATGCAGATATAAGTGAGTATATACCATTTGAGTCTTTCTGCTTCTGGGTTAACTCACTCATTATGATCATCTCTAGCTCAATCCATTTAATTGAGATGCTCCAGAGAGCTCCAAAGAGAAGAGGAAAAGACATGAAAGAACAGTGGAGAACTGGGAGTAAGGCACACAGAAGATGAAACAAAAAGGAGAAGAGGAAAAGGAGAAATTAAATTAATTACTGTGGGTATTAGTTCAAGAGATTATGGAAGCTGAGAGGCTCATATGCGTTGCCATCTGTAAGAAACAGAACCAGTCATGGAAGGCAGTGGTATCGTGCAGCTTGACTTGGAAGAACTGAAACCTGAGGAAGCCATTAGTATATCTTACAGAACAAATGAGACGAGGGACTGTGGAATTGGAGTAAGTCCTTGGAATCTGAAACCCTAAGGATCAAAAGTTCCACAGTATAGAGGTAGAAGACAAAAACAGAGGCTAGGGGGAAAGTTCAGTAGGAAAGAACATATCCAACATATGCAATACTCCAAGTTCAGTTCTCTGGAGAGGAAAGGAGAAAGAGGAAGGGAGAAGAAAGAGGTGCTCTTTGTTCCATTTATATCTTTAACAGATGGTGGTAAGTGCAATCTTCTCTACCCAGTCTTCCAATTCAAGAATAACCTTTCCCAAAAAATACATTCATAGATATACCCATAAATAATGGTTTGCTTACAACACTGGCACTATATTTGGAAAGTCTACGGCAACACTACAAATATTATCGGTTGCCAGGAGGTATGACTGGGTGAGAAATAAATAAGTGGTCCATGGAGTACTCTTTGATTAGTGTTACTCTTCTGTATGCTACTAAAATAATGGATATATAACACTTTTTATTTATCAAATGCCTTAAAAATGTAAAGCACCTGCCTTACAGAAGCTTCTCAGCCTCATAGGGTCCCATTTATTAATTGTTGACGATAAGGCCTGGACTGTTGGTGTTCTATTCAGGGAGTTGTCTCCTGTGCCAATATGTTCCAGGCTCTTCCCCACTTTTTCCTCTAATTGGGCTAATGTCTCTAGTTTTAGGTTGAGGTCTTTAATCCACTTGGACTTGATTTTTGTGCATGGTGACAAATAGGGGTCTAATTGCATTTTTCTACATGTAGACATCCAGTTAGACCAGCACCATTTGTTGATGATGCTGTCATTTTTCCATTGAATGGATTTGGCTTCTTTGTCAAAAATCAAGTGACCAAATGTGTGCGGATTCATCTCTGGGTCTTCAGTCTGGGAAAAGATCTTCACCAACCCTACATCTGACAAAGGTCTAATATCCAAAATATATAAAGAACTCAAGAAATTAAACACCACCAAACCAAATAACCCAATTGAGAAATGGGGCTCAGAATTAAACAGAGAATTCTCAACAGAAGAATATCAAATGGCTCAGAAACACTTAAAGAAATGCTCGACCTCCTTAGTCATCAGGGAAATGCAAATCAAAACAACACTGAGATTCCATCTTACACCCATCAGAATGGCTAAGATCAATAACTCAACTGACACCACATGCTGGCGAGGATGTGGGGAGAGAGGAACACTCCTTCATTGCTGGTGGGAATGCAAACTAGTACAACCACTTTGGATATCCGTCTGGCGCTTTCTCAGAAAAATGGGAATAGGGCTTCCTCAAGACCCAGCTATTCCACTCCTTGGAATATACCCAGAAGATGCACTACCACACAACAGGGACATATGCTCAACCATGTTCATAGCAGCCTTATTCATAATAGCCAGAACATGGAAACAGCCTACGTGTCCCTCAGTAGAAGAATGGATAAAAAAAAAACTGTGGTATATTTACACTATGGAATACTACTCAGCTATTAAAAACAAGGAATTTCTGAAATTTGTGGACAAATAGATTGAACTCGAAATTATCATAATGAGTGAGTTCACCCAGAAGCAAAGAGTCAAATGGTATATACTCACTTATATCGAGACACTAGTCCAAGGGGTACACCCCCATGAAAAACTTTACCTACCAGGAAAGTGGGTCAGAGGGGAGGACATCCTATTGAGACTTTAGGTGTGAGAAGCATGGGAGAATGAGGAAATAGAAGGATCCAGAGGGTCCTGGAAAACTACAGGCGGGTCTGGGCCCTGGGGTCCTCCTCAAACTATGGCACCAGCCAAGGAAAATATAGGCAGTAAACTTCGAACCCCTACCCAGTCTAGTCGATGGACAGGACATTCTCCACCGTTAAGTGGAGAAGGAGATCTGACTTTCACACAAACTCTGGTGCCCCATATTGGACCATGTCCCTTGGATGGGGAGGCCTGGTGACACTCAGAGGAAAGATAATAAGTCACCAAGAAGAGACTCGATACCCTAGGAGCATATACAGGGGGAGGAGGTCCCCCTCAGTCACAGACATAGGGGAAGGGAGTAGAGGGGGCAGCGGGAGGGAGGAAAGAAAGGGAGGATACAGGGATGGGCTAACAATTGAGATGTAATATGAATAAATTAATAAAAAAATAACAATAAAAATAAAATAAAAATAATAAAAATGTAAAGCACAATGGCTAAGCACTGGTATACAAAACTATTTTATAGTTTTTTAGGAGCCTGGAGAGGTGGCTCAGCAGTTACTAGCACTGCTTGCTCTTGCAGACTTGGATTTATTTCGCAGCACCCACATGGGGACTAACAGTGGCCTGTAACACCAGATCTAGGGGATTTAATACTGTCTTTTGTTTTCTGTGTGTACTGCACAGACTGTGTTGCAAAGACAGACATGCAAGAAAAACATATATAAAATGAAATAAGTCTTTAAAAATTATTTAGAAGCCAAGGAATACTGAATATAACAAAACAATAATAAATACATTACAGAATCCCATTGAAAGGGATGAGAGGTAAAGTTCTGACCTAAGATAGCTTGGAAATTAATGAATTCTCTAAGAAAAAATATATGTATAAGCCTTATACTTTAGTTGATAAAGTTATCCCATGGAGATGATAGGAATTAATAATTTTGATCTTGCAATATTTATATCTTAGTTGTCTACATATGTATGTTTATTGGTGTTTTATTTATATTAGCAAGGCAATGGAATCTGCCTAGAAATCCATCAACTGAAGAACCGACAATAAAAATGTTTTGCATATACACAATAAAATTTTGATCAGAACTAAAGAAAAACGAAATGATGAAATTCACAGGCAAATGAATGGACCTGGAAAAATATTTTACTGAATGAGGTAACACAGGCTCAGAAAAGCAAACACTAAAACTGTATGTTTTCTTTCATTTGTGGATCCTAGCCTCTACTTCTGAAATATGTGTATCCAGATGGAAGAAATTGCAGATAAAGTCCAGGACATTAAAAGAGGCTCATTAGACTGGAAATAAGAAGTTCCAAGGGAATGTTTCTCAACCTGTGGGTCGTGCCCCCATTAGCAAACCTCTATCTCCAAAAAAATATCATTATTATCCATAACCATAGCAAAATTACCATTATGAAGTAGCAGTAAAAATAATTTTATGGTTGACGGTCACCACAACATGAGGATCTGCAATACCAGGAAGGTTGACAACCATTGCTCTAGGGGATGGAGGTAAGGACTACAAGAAAACAGTTGGATGGGTTCTAGGAGAGAAAGCCTACAGTGAGGAAGGGGTCAGGACGATGATGGGGAATTAGAGGAGAAAAGCCACTGAAATGAAATCTATATGAAAATCCCATAAGGAAACTTATTGCATCGAAAGCTAATTTAAAACAAACTATTCAATAACAACAAAAAAGAATACTTGGCTAGTTTTCCTCAAAACTACCAAGGCAATCAAAGAAAGTCTCAGCAACTATCCCAGCCAGCATTTGCTTAAGGGAAGCAAAGTGACTAATGCATTATGATCTTCAAATGGAAGTGGGAGCGTGGTGCCTCGAGAGGCAGAGGGACAAGGATTGCTGGAAGTTCAGGGCCAGGTTGGAGCTACATAGTGAAAACCTATCTCAGAAAACCAAAATAGAAAAGTATAAGGAGAAAAGTAGAAAACAATATGGACTGTATGGCTAATTAATTTCGACAACTTGAACAGACTTAACTAAGGCCTTAATAAAAAGAAAATGGCATCTTCTGGGTATATTCCAAGGAGTGGAATAGCTGGGTCTTGAGGAAGCCCTATTCCCAGTTTTCTGAGATAGCACCAGATAGATTTCCAAAGTGGCTGTACAAGTTTGTAGTCCCACCAGCAATGAAGGAGTGTTCCCCTTTCTCCACATCCTCACCAGCATGAGTTTTTGATCTTAGCCATTCTGATGGGTGTAAGATGGAATCTCAGAGTTGTTTTGATTTGCATTTCTTTGATGACTAAGGATGTTGAGCATTTCTTTAAGTGTTTCTCAGCCATTCGATGTTCCTCTGTTGAAAATTCTCTCTTTAATTCTGAGATGTGATCTGAATAAATTAATAAAAAGTTAAAAATTAAAAAAAAAAAGAAAATGGCATGTTATTTATGAGCACTCTCATCCTCTTTAAAACTTCTCTGTAAATCTAAAGTTATTGGAGAATAAAGGGTCTGCCCTCTAAAAGGTCCATTTATTAAGTGGTCCTGCTGACAGTGGTGTGGTTGGTGGCTTATTCCTATTGTCATAGAGATAAGCACGTATTGTGAAGATCATCTGATGTCTATGCCCATCAACAACACTTCTTTGTACTTACAGAAGGTGGATTCACTGTTGTGGTATCCAAAGAGCATTCCCACAGTTTGTATCTGCTAAGGAAATGCAAAATAACTAAAGTAATATCTTTCAGTGTACACAGAGTCCCAGGCCTTCACAGGAACTCATTCCCCTTAGAAGAAAACAGTTGGGTTTACACACAGTATAGGAAAATAATGAAGGTTGAATTACAGTGTCACCTGGGAAATAATGCCTTGCAACTCTCAACACATAGTGCTTTAGTTTTTTTCTCCATAACCACAACACAAGATCTGAGAAAACAAAGGGGTGTAAACAAGGAGGAAAATAGTATTCCAATTTTTGCTTCAGTCACTGGTTTTCACTATTGTAGCAGCTGAGAGAACTTTTGGTACTAGAGAACATAGTGGAGGCTGTAGTTATTATCTGGCCAATTGAGGCTTCTTATGCCACTTAACAAACATCCACAGGAGGGATCACTGTACAGGGTAGGTCATTTATCATAGGTACTGGACAGAAATTTGATTGCTTCTACATTACACAGAGCAAAGACATATCCCATTAAAAACTGGGGTTTTCTAGGGCATATCTTAGTTAATCTACACTCAGTAGACTTGATCCAAGATTACTTGCATTATTGAAATAAAGACTAGATATCAAAATCATTTAAGAATTAAGTTTGGTACAAGCCCCTGCCCAAAACAAAACAAAAACAAAAACAAAAACAAAACAAAAATACAACAACATACTTGCTCATTGCTATGACAAAATGCCTGAGCAAAGTAACTTCATGAAGGAAGGGCTTATTTTGAGTCATAATTCACTGCTAGTCAATTATGATGGGGATGGCTTCACAACAGGAGCCTGAGGCAGCTAAAGACAATGAATTAACATTCAGGAAGTAGAAAACAATGAACGGTGGTATACAGCCTGCCTTCTCTTTTTATGCAATCTGATGCTTACATTTTAGGTGACTCATCCAACCTCAGCTAATCTAATCTAGAAACTGCTTCACCAACATGCCTAATGGCTTATCTCCTAGATCCTGTCAAGTGGACAGCATTAAATATCATAGCCCTCATGATCAGTTAGTTATAGTGAGGTCTAATACAGCTACAACTGTATAACTAATCCCTTTCCTCACACTATGTTAAACGAATTCTGCCACTCAACTAGTGTTTTGCATTTTAGATGACAGTATGATAGGGTTTTATAGATTTGCCATGATATAGAAGTTGATGGGACTACCTGCACTCCTTTGTTAGGAGAATACAATTTTCACCCTAATGAAATATAAAAGTAGAGGTTATAAAATGAAAGCAAAAGACTGTATGAGATGTCTTCTCTTTAGTCATTTATAAACCCATTGTCCACCATTATCTAATACTTTCTCATTCAGTGCTATTGGCAATCCTATCCACAACAAAAGTTTCAACATTGCGTCTTTTCTACCAGGAGCTAAACTACATTATATCTTTTCTCATGTTTTCAAGCCTGCAGCCACAATACCTAAGTTGTTACTATTCCTAGGTTCCTGCATGTAAACAAACCCTTCTAGAATTATCCTTTCTCAAGTGCACTTTTTCTACTTCCTGTGGAAAATAGGCCTGAATTTAGTGAGATTTAAGCAAACTTATATGTGCATGTGCATGAAATGTATAGATATCATGGCTCTGTACCACCATAGATTTTTGATAAGTAGATTCAAGTGCTACATATTAGCTAGTCCTAACTGAAACTTGATCTTAATTTCTCTAGGATACATTTTAAGAAGTTGAATTGATGTCTCAAAGACAGTGAATAGTTTTAAATATTTTAATACAGATTTCTATTTTCCCTCCAGTAAACTTGTGACAACTTATACTGATTTATACAGCACTATATGGGGCAACTCAGTCACTGAACCTCAGTTAAAGCTGGATATTAATATTTTATGCTTGCAAATTTATGGATAAACTATTTTATTGTTGGCTTCATTTGCATTTCTTTCATATCTTGGACTAAACACATTCATGCTTCTATTCATATGTTTAAAGTAAATTATCTATTGTATCTTTTGCCTTTGTATCTACTTGAGATATCACTTATTAATTATATTAAAATATTTGCTCCTTGACAAAATTTATCTTTGATGATGAGAGAAAAAAAGCAAAACTAACAAAATAGCCCAATGAATTACTTCTAGATTTTTAAGAGACTGTATAAGATATTTTCCAGAGTTAATTTTAGGGCAAATTTCATTTTCTTCTTTAAAAAAATACACAATGTTTTCCATTAACATAACTATGACTGTATAAATAAGTTAATAATAAGAAAAATCCTTTCAAGTAGATATCAAAACTTACAACACAGTATTATTTAAAATACTAGGTTTTAAATGCAGTGCTTTTTTCATAAGAAGCACGATTGCTTTCAATTTCTTTTCCCCAGGCTACACAAGCCTTTGTTTTTATAAAGAGAAAAGAAATCTAAGCTACCAATAATAAAAAGAACCATTCCTTGCTAGAAACAAATTTGCAATCATGTATGATAGAAAGCCACAAAGTAATAGCCTATTTACATATTATTTCCATAAACTTTCTTTCCCCATAGGATATTCCTTTAAAAAAAAAAAGAAGTTCCACTAACTAACTACATTGGAAATTTGAAGCATATATAACTCATTTCCCCTTTAAAGCAATAATGCATAGGAACACATCTTTGCTCAGTTTCCATTAGGGCAGAGTATTAAGTTCCAGAATATTACAGACAATTGAAAATGAGTTCATGCTGCTCCCAGCATTCAAATGACATTCTGGAATTACCCTTCCTTCTTAAAGTAGCAACTTCCTATTGTCTTGATATCTGAATCAACATCTCCAAAGCATTCCCTATCTATCTTTTATCACCATCACTATCTACTGTCTTAACCCAAAGCTTCCTCCCATCTGCCCTGAGCTTTTGTAATGGATGTCTCATGTCTTCCACTATTAGTTTTATTTTTTCAATGCATCCTCCAGAATACTTTAAGACGTCCTTTCTAAAATGCACATCTGGTCATCCTTAATAGGTGAATAGGACCTATCAACACTTTGACAATACTTATGAAACAATCCAATCTCCTTAGCATGGTGAATATTGTTTTTATAATATAGTTCCTAAAGGCTTTCTCAGCCTTGTCTTTCTCTTCATGCTATTCTCTAGCCAAATATAAACTGAGATAATGGTCAGTACTCGTTCACAAAAAGCTAGCATAGCACTCACTGGCACATAGTAGGCTCTAAATACACCATTATTTAAATATGTATGGAGAAATCATATGTAGTGAAGAAACTATATCATATAATAGATGCTTGTTTATTGAAAAATTAGTATGAGTTGTGGCTTCTGCCTCGGGTTGCTTATATAAAACTAATTAGGTAGAAATGGCATGTGCATATAAAAATAAAAATCAAGTGCATGAGTTAGGGTCCCAGTTGAAAACAGATGGCACACTCCAATTAAGGTAATTTGAGGAGGTTTGATTTACAAAGATCTAATAACAAAGGTTTGTGCAGTATGCAGGAAAGTTGTGATAAATAATCCTGGTATTTATCTGTATGTTATAGAGACTTCTATCTGTTTCTGCAGCCACACATGAGATAAGGGACTAAAGAGAAGACCTTTTTTAAAAAAGTAAATCATATGAAAGACTCTTGAAAAAGAAAATAGCATTTAAATTAGGAAGACAGTTAACAATGGTGACCTCCTAAAGGAGGTTTCAGAGGAAGAAATTTCCTCTTAGTTACTCTCTGTTCTTTCACTCTATTGCTAAGCTTCTCCATTGGTCAGCTCCATCAAGCAAGAGTGCTCTGGAGTGCTGCGACCATATAGATCAGATTCTGAGAATACACAACAATGTTATAGTTTAAATATGGTTTGTCTTCTCTCAAACTCATGTTGAAATACAGTCCGTACTATGAGATCTAAAATAATGGGACCAGGTAAGAACTGTAAGAGGTAATGAGGGGTCTGCCTTAATAAATTCATTTACTCATGATTTATAGATTTGTGGATTAATAGGTTGCTGAGTAACTCTGATAATGGATTTGCTATAAAAGCCATTTTCAGTTGGTTTGTTGCATACTCCCTGTCTCCTGTTATATGACACTACATGCTGTACCATGAATTTGCCAACCCCAGATGTGACCCTTTGACATTGGGTCACCTGAATCATGAGCCAAAGCAAACCTTTTTTCTTTTTACTTATTCAGTCTGTGGTATTGCACTAATAAGAGGAGGACTAAAAAGTGAAGAAATAGAAATATAAACACCTAGCACAGGAAGTGCCTTAGAATTCTGTAAACAATCAACGAGCCAAAAAGAAGTGAATAAATAATTTTGAAGAGTCTAGCATATATATGACTCAATAAGAACTTGTAGAGAGCTTGCTAATTAGCATTTCTGAAAATTATTCAGTGGCTTCCATTAAGGTGAGCCATTCTCATCTCCATTTAGGAAAGAACTTGCTATCCCGCTGTGAAAGGAACTGTTAGTTTGAAAGGAGCTGTTAGTTTACAGTGTGTAGGACTCATCACAGATTTTACATTGAATTTGCATTCTTTGCATCTCCCAAGTGTTGACTGATCTTACTGGAATGTACCTTTTATCCCTCTGGCTTGAATACAGACTTGTCTTTAGTTCATACCTTTAATCCCCCAAAATGATATCTGACTGAAGAATAGACAAAGTGATGAATCAGAGAAAGATTTGACAGAATGAGTCAGAGGTAGAATACACCCAACTCTCATGACAACAGCACAGGAAAGAATAGCTAATTAATAGCAAAGCAAGGAGAAGAAAAGAGTGTGTATGTGTAGCAGTTTTACTGGGATAGTTTTGCAGAGACAGGTTGCAGAGAGAACAAGCTAGACACCAGTGAAGACAGAATGAGCCAGAGAATGAGAAGGAGCCAGAGGATTAGAACATGTTGCCAAAGTTAGTTTGAGGCCAAGCAGGAGAGGACAAATTGGAAGTATCACAGTTCAGTGACTGTCCTTGTTAACTTTTGTTGTCAACCTGGTATGGCCTAGAGTCACCTGGAATGGGGAAACCTCAGCTGAAGAAATACTTTGAACAGACTGGCCTGTGGCTATGTCTGTCAGAGATGATCTTGGTTGTTGATGTGAGAGGGCACACTCCCATTGTGGGGAGCACTATCCATATGCAGGTAATTCTGGGCTACCTAAGAAAACCATATATCTGAGGGAGTCAGAGAGTAAGCTATTACCCAGCATTCTTCCATAGTTTATATACTACAGTTCCCACTGAGTTCCTGTGCTGAATTCTCAACACAATTTATTGTGACCTAGAAGTATAAGATGAAACAAATTCTTTCCTCCTGTAAGTTGCTTTTGGTCAGAGTGTTTTATTACTGCAACACAAGGGAAAATAGAAGAGAAACAATTTTTTTCATTAAAGATTGATATATACCTATACAATCATAAAACAGAGAGGCTGAGTCAGGAGGTGTCAGACATACACACAGGGTAAGACCATCTCAAACGAAAGATTAATACTGGAGTAGAATATATCTTTCTGCCATATCAACACTTTAGCAAGAGCCTATAGTCACTCTTTAAATGCTGCTAAGAATGTAGCTCAGGAGCAAAATGCTTCATTAGCATTAATAAGGCTCCAGATTTTTTCATTCCCAGAATAAGAAAGAGAGAAATGTGTGTTTGTGTGTGCATGCCTGTGCATGTGTGTGTGTGCGCGCACATGCTTCAGAGACAGACAGAAACATAAATAGAATTATAAAACAGAGACTGTCTCTAAGGAGTAATACTTAGGGTATTCCAAAGGGGAGAGAAGAGACAACAATGACAATAGAAGAACTTAGAAATTTAAACCCGAGTGCATTAAGAGCTACAATACATATCTAATGAAACCCAGTTCCTAGATATAGTACGGAATATTTACTTCCTATTAGAAAACTTATTGTGCATAGATTTCAGTCAAGAAACATAAGGTATATCAACAGAAGAAAAATGTCAAAGTGATAATGTGAGTGTCAAGAAAAGGACTCAGATATGACAAATGCTGGAATTATCAGATGGGTAACTTAAAAATAATAATTAGTATAATGATTGCTCTAACAGAATAAAAACACAGCTTACAATAATAGATGAGTAATGTAAGCAAATAGAGACTCTAAGAATCAATTAAAAGGTAATGCTGGAAATAAAACACATAATGGAAATATTGATTTTGATCAACCAGTTGTGTAGCTGAGGAAAGAATTAGTAAACCTTAAGATAAGTCAAACTTTTTTCCACATTAAAATTGAAAGAAAAAAACAAGAATGAGAAAAGGTGTAATATTTTAGAACTGTAATAATATAACAACTTTTTGAAATATGTTCAATATTTTTAGAGAAGAAATAGAAGAAATAAAATGAAAGTATATAAAATGCTTAATTAAAGCCAGGAAAAGCAAATAAAAAAGAGGCCTAGCCACTAATTACAAAACAGTAACAAAAGATTGATATTAAGGTAAAATACATTAGTAACTACATTAAATGTGGATAACCTAAGTATACCAATGAAAAGAGGCATTTTCTTTCTAAAAATACTTTTACTCTCTGAGAATTTCATGCAATGTATTTTAAACATGTCATCCCCACTCACTCCTCCCCTTAACTCCTCCCAAAACCAAACTCAAACTTTGTATCCTCTTTTTAAATTTAAAACATATATTTATTTTATGCTCATGAGTGTTTTGCCTGCATTTACATATTTGCAAAATGTGCATGCCTGATGGCCTCAGAGGCCAGGAGAAGACCTTAGATCCCCTAGAACTAGAATTACACATGGTCATGAGCTACTGTGTAAGTTCTAGGAACTGAAAGCATCAAGTGTTCTTAACCAATGAGCTATCTGTCCTACCCTGTGACCTCTTTTGAATAATTCTTAGCCTCACATATGCATACATGTAGAACCATCTACTGGACCATGATCAAAATAATCTGCTTGTATATCTGTGTCTATATATTTGATAACTAGGGGACATGTACAAGAAAACTGACTCGCTGTCTCCTGGCATTCATCAATTGCCAGTATAGTTTGTTTATGCCCTCCTCCCTACTCGGGTTAGGATGGTACTGGCTTGATCTTTCTTGTACAGGCCCTTTTGCATAGTTGCTGAAGATGGGCATTTTCAGAGTGTATGAAGAAAGAAGACCTACGTCTTTGTTGTTTTGGTTTTTTCGAGACAGGGTTTCTCTGTGTAGCCTTGGCTATCCTGGACTCACTTTGTAGACCAAGCTGGCCTTGAACTCACAGAGATCCACCTGCCTCTGTCTTCCAAGTGCTGGGATTAAAGGTGTGTGCTACCACATCCACATAGAAGACTTAAGTCTTGAGACGCTCTATGAGAAGTCCATCTTAAATATTAAGACTAGCAATTTAAAAAGAAAAGATAAAGAAAATATAATGTGGTAATACTAACTAAATGACATCAGGAGTGGCAATATTCACACAATGCCAATTGCAGAAGGAAGAAACTTTTCAGAGATAAGGAAAGGTATTGTATAATAACAAAGAGATCAACTATCTAACAAGAAGAATAATCCCAAACACATATGAACCTAACTAGAGTGCTAAATTATATGACTCTAAAACTAATTAAGGAAAAAGTAGACCAATTCAGTATTCTATTTGGAGACCTCATTGCCCTGTCTGTACATGATAAGGTCAAGCAGGCCAAAAATCAATTAGTACAAAGCTGATATGAACAGCCGCATCAATCATTTTGATCTCACTGACTTTAGTAGAATGCTCTATACAACACCAAAAGCATTATACTTTCTTTTCAAGTTTCCTTGTACCGTTCAACAAGATAGATAACATTTTGGATGACAGAATGCATCTTTAAATTTTTTTTAATAATTTAAAATAATTCAAAGTATGTTCTCTGGTCACAGATTTTAAAATAGAAAGTAATAACAAAAGACACTTTTTAAAAATCACAATATATTTGGGGATGAAAGAACAATCTCATTATAACAGATGGGTCAAAAAGGATATCTTAAGAGCACATAAAAGCATTTTAATTAAATGCTAATGAAGGCCCATTTATCAAAATATGTAAGATGCAGTGAAGCACAATTTCATCTAGTAGAAAAGAAGAAGCCTCAAGATCAATAAGTTAAATTTGAAACTTAGGCAGCAAAAGAAAGAAAAATTTAAGACACACAGAACTAAAACTGGTTTTAAAAATTAGAGGAGGACTCTATGAAATTGAAAACAAAAACTAATATTGAAAATATGTGAAATGAAAAGATGGTTCTTTGAAATGATGAAAAATTTTAAATGGATAAAATCTAACAAAGGTGTGTGTGTGTTTGTGTGTGTGTGTGTGTGTGAGAGAGAGAGAGACAGAGACAGAGACAGAGACAGAGACAGAGACAAAGACAGAGACAGAGAGGACATCCAAACTACCCTCATGAGATAAAGTTCATTGTTACCAATTGCAAAAATATTTGATGAATTATTAAAAAGTGGGCCGGGAGACAGCTAAATTGGTAGAGTTTGGCCTCCCAGAATCCACAGAGAAGGAGAAGCTGGACAGTGAGGTACATATCTGTAACTTTAAGCACTGAGGGGGAGGTCAGGAGGGAAGAATGAGACAGCTTTACAGATACTGTCTGTGACAACCTTCCCTAGCCTTTGTTCTGGGATCCTGTGGATCCCGGAGATCTCCTTCTAACATCCCCAGCAGTCTTGTTTTGGTCCAGCCCCCAATGCAAGCAAGCATCTCTGCTCCTTCCCAGGCAAAAAGTAGGCTGCCCATGGATCCATACTTCTGCTGCTGCTCCTCAAGACCCAATCCTCCTAATCTCATCCCTACCAGTGTATTAGAAAACCTTCTGCTCTCTCCCTTTTCTCTCTGGCTACATCCCCAAATGGATGACAAAGATATTCTCCTCCAACCTTCCTTCCCTCAATTCATTTCATTATTCCAGCCTCTGACACAGCAGATATACTCTAGGCTTACATCAACTCAGCAGACCAGATAAATTAGTCCATAGAAAATTTCCTACAAGGCAACATATAGCTACCACCCTCTCTTAAAGTCCAGGGAGGAAGCAGAAACCAGGAAACAACACTCACCCAACACAGACAAAACTATGTATCATCACGCAGACTTATAATCGTCCCAACCCCAGCTACTTAGACAACATCATAAAGACACAACCAATAACAGCCAGGACAATATGTCTCCATAGGCACCCAGCATCCATACTATACCAGACACTGAATATTTCAACATAATCGAAGCCCAAGAAAAAGGCCTAAAAAGAGCTTATATGAAGATGATAGAGGCCTTTAAAGAGAAAAATGAATAAATTCTTAAAGAAATCCAGAAAAACACCATGCGAAGAAATGAATAAATTCCTTTTTAAAATCCAGAAACAAAAAAACAGTACAAACAAATGAATAAAACTATTTAAAAAATGAAGACAGAAATAGAATCAATGAAGAAAGCCCAAATTAAGGAAATTACGGAAATGAAAACATTAGAAATTCATATAGAAGTGAGTTTCACCAACATATTATAAGAGATTGAAGAAAGAATACCAGGCTTTGAGGATATGATTTTTAAAAGTAAGTCAAAGAAAATGTTAAATTAATTTTTTTTCCTGAAACAAAACATACAGGAAATCTGGGACATTAAGTAAAGGCCAAATCTAAAATAGTAGGAATAGAGGAAAGAGAAGAAGCCAGATCAAAGGCCCAGAAAATAATTTCAGCAAAACTATAGGAGAAAATTTTCCTAACCTAAAGTAGGAGATGCCTATAAGGGTACTCAAAGCATATAGAACACCAAATAGCTTGGATCAGAAAAGAAATTCCCCTCAACACATAATAATCAGAACACTAAATATGAAGAACAAAGAAAAGAATATTTAAAACTGCAAAAGAAAAACACCAAGTAACATATAAAGGCACCTGACTTCTCAATGGATACTCTAAAAGCTAGAAGAGCCTGGGCAGATGTAATGTACAATCTAAGAGACCACAATTGCCAGGCCAGAATACTAAACCCTGCAGAACACTCAATTATAGATAGAGTCAATAAGATATTCTTTAAAATAAAAACAAATTTGAACAGTATTTATCTATAATCTTGCCCTCCAGAAGGTGCTGAAAGGAACTCTCAACCTAAGGAGGTTAACTCCACCCATGAAAATTCAGGAAATAAATAATCCCAAACCACCACAGTCAGAGGAAGGGATGATGTGAGCCCTCACTCACATGCTCACACACACACACATACATACACACACACACACACACACACATCATCATCATCATCATCATCATCATCATCATGACCACCACCATCATCATCACCATCACCACCAAAAATAAAATAACAGGAGTCAATAATCATTGATCATTGATCTCTCTCAATATCAATAGTCTCAATAAAAAGACAAAAACTAACAGAATGGATGCAAAAGAAGAGACTCATCCTTTTTCTGCATCAAAGAAATACCTCAATATCAAGGTTAGACATTATTTCAGGGTAAAAAGTTGGAAAAAGATATTCCAAACAAATGGACCTAAGTAATAACCTGGTAAAGCCATTTTAATATCTTCAAAGCAAAACTAATCAGAATAGATATGAAAGGAAACAACATACTCATCAAAAGTAAATTCCATCAAGGTGACATTTCAATTCTTAACATCTATGCCACAAGCACAAAGACATCCACGTTTGTAAAAGAAGCACTGCTGCAGCTTAAATCACATACTGACCCACACACTGACAGTGGGAAATTTTAATACCACACACTCAACAATTGACAGGTCTTGTAGACAAAAACTAAACAGAAAAATACTGGTGCTAACAGACATTATAAACCAAATGGACCTAACAGATATTTACAGAGTATGCCACCCAAACACAAAAGAATATACCTTGTTCTCTGTATTTCATGGAACTTTTTCTAAAATTGACCACATACTCAGACCATAGTAAGTCTCAACAGATACAATAAAATGAAAATAACTCCCTTCAGCCTATCAGGCCGTCAGAGAGTAAAGCTGGAAATCAACAAATGAACAATAGAAAGCTTACAGAATACATTAAAAAAAAACTAGAGATAACTCATGCTAGCAACATAATAGAACACCTGAAAGCTCTAGAGAAAAAAGAAATCACACTCCAAAGAAGTAGATGGCAAGAAATAATCAAATTCAGCACTAAAATCAATAAAATAGAAACAAACAACACAAAGAGTCAATGAATCAAACGGTTGTTTCTTAAAAAATAAGTAAGATCAATAAACCTATATTCAAATTAACTAAATGACAGAGAATATCCAAATTAGCAAAATCAGAAATGAAAATGGGACATAAATAAAAAAATACTAGGGAAATCCAGCGAATCCCAAGCACATACTTTTAAATCTGAGCGCCTCCAGAAAATCTAAAAGAAATGGATAAGTTTCTTAATACGTACAACTTACCAAAGTTAAATCATGATCAGATAAGCAATTTAAACAGATCCTAAGGAAATAGAAGCAGTCATTAAAAGTCCCTCAACCAAACGGGGAAAAAAGAGGGCTAAACAGTTTTAGCTGAGAATTCTACCAGACTTTAAAAGAATAATTAACACCAATAATATGAGGAATCTCAAATCATTCCTCAATATAAAAACAGAAGTAATATTGCCCAACTCATTCTATGAATCCAAAGTTACCATGATACCCAAACAACACAAAGACTTGACAAAGAATAGCCCAATCTCTCTTACAAACATAGATGAAACAATCAATAAAATACTTCCAAACTGAATCTGAGAACACATCAAAAAGATCATTCACTATAATCAAGTAGGATTCATCACAGAGATATGAATATCAATAAGTATAATCTAGTACATGAGAAAACTGAAATACAAAAACTACATGATCATCTCATCAGATGAAGAAAAGGCCTGTGACAAAATCCAATACCCATTCATGGTGAGCTTAGGAAAACAGGGGACATACATGAACATAATAAAAGCAGTTTATAGTAAGCCCATAGCCAAAAGAGAATGGAAAGAAATTCAAAGCAAGTCTACTAATATCAGGAACAAGACAAGGTTGTCCACTCTCTTTATACCTATTTGATACAGTACTTAAAGTCTTAGCTAGAACAATAAAACATCTGAAGCAGATAAAAAGAGATATAAATTGGAAAGGAAGAAGTTTAAATATCTTCATTTGCAGATGATATGATAGTATACATAAGTGACATGAAAAATCCCACCAATAAACTCCTACAGCTTATAAACACTTTTGGCAAAGTAGGTTGGATACAAAATTAACTCAAAAAATTAGGAGCCTTCCTATATAAAAATGATAAACCATCTGAGAAAGAAATCAGGGAAACAATATTTTCACAGTAGCCTCTGATAATATATAATATCTTTGGGTAACTCTAACCAAGCAAGTAAAAGACTTGGGGAGGCCTGATAGCACAAAAGGAAGAGGAAGCAGGCTATCCAGATGAGACCTGATAGGCTGTGGTCATATGGTGGGGGAGGAGGTCCCCTTCTGTCAGAGGTCTAGGGGAGGGGAATAGACTGGAAGAAGGAAGGAGGGTGGAAACAGGAAGATAAAAGTAAGGGGATAACAATTGGGACGCAATCTGAATAAATTAAAATTTTTAAAAAAAGAAAGAACAATTCTCCACTTCACATGGAAACACACAGAAAGAAAGAAAGAAAGAAAGAAAGAAAGAAAGAAAGAAAGAAAGAAAGAAAG
>OU015760.1:11260175-11314665 GCA_907169655.1 Acomys percivali | reverse complement strand
AAGAAAGAAAGAAAGAAAGAAAGAAAGAAAGAAAGAAAGAAAGAAAGGGATAGCTATAAAAATCCTGAACAATAAAACTGCAGAAGGTATCACCATTCTTGATCTCAATTTTTACTATAGAGCTATAGTTAAAAAAACAAAAACAACAGCAACAGCACAGATCTAGCATAAAAAACGCACATGTTGACCAATGGAATTGAATTGGAAGCACAACCATAAACCCACACAACTATGAACAGCTGATTTTTGATAAGAAGTCAGAAATAAACAGTGGAGGGAAAAAGAGAGCATCTTCAACAAATGGTGCTGGTCAGACTGAGTGGCTATAGGTAAAAGAATGCAATAGATTTCTATCTACCACACTGCACAAAACTCAACTCCACATAGATCAAATACTTTAACAGAAAACCAGGTACATCAAACTTGAAACAAGAAAAAGTAGAGAATTGTCTTGATCTCATTGCCACAGGAAAATATTTTCTGAACAGAACACCATTAGCACAGGCACTGAGATCAACAACTAGAAATGGGACCTTATAAAGCTGAAAATCTTCTGCACAGCAAAGGACGTTGTCATTCATACAAAGCAGCAGCCTACAGTGTGAGTAAATATTTTGCTAACTCCACATCCAAAAAAGAGCTTATATCCAAAATATATAAAGAACTCACAAAACTGGATATAACAACAACAACAACACTAAACAAACAAACAAAACCTTAAATAACACAATTTAAAAGTGAGGTGCCAATATAAACAAAGAATTCTAAATAGAGGAATATAGAATGGTTGAGAAACACTTAAAGAAACATTCACCATCTTTAACCACCATGGAAGCACAATTCAAAACTTCTTTTACATTCCATCTTACAGCTGTCAGAATGTCTAAGATCAATAACACAAGTGACATCTCACGCTGGATAGAACAGCAAGGAGACTCTTCTTCATCTGATGGGAGACTAAACTTGTACAGTCACTATGGAAATCAGTACAGCAGTTCCTCAGAAAGGTGGGAATCAATCTTAGTAGAGATCCAGCTATGCCAAACTTGGTCACATACCCAAAGGATGTTTCATCCTTCTACAGGGATACTTGCTCAGCCATGTTCATTGCTGCTCTATGTATAATAGCCAGAAATTGGAAACAACAGAAGCATTGATAAAGAAACTGTGGTACAGTTACACAATGGAGCCAATTTAACTCAGCTATTAAAAATGAAAACATGGAATTTGCAGGCAAATTGATGGAACTAGAAATAATAGACCCAAGTGAATTAACCCAGGCCCAGAAATATACATATGGTATGTATTGCTTTCCATCTGGATATTAGCCATTAAATCAATAATAATAAAAATACAAGCCATTGACCCAGAGAGGTTGAGTATAGACAAATGTTACAACTAGGGAGAACATATGGATCTCCCTGGAAGGGGGAACTAGAATAGACCTTATTGGGGGACTGAAGGGAGTAGGTGGGAGAGACTGGGAGGATCAGGTGAGAAAGGGGAGGGATGTGGGGAGAGATATCTAGAATTGAAAGGCATTTGAGTGTTAATATGGAAACCTAGTGCAGTGAAAACTTTCTATAATATACTGAAGTGATCCCAGTGAAATCCCAAATAATGAGGGAGACAGAGTCCTAGCTGGCAATGTTTTATCACCAAATGAAGCTTCCATTGCTAGACTGGGTTCATCCAATTAAGTTATTAGCTGAAAGGGTCCCATGTTAATAAAATATCTTTATTTTTATGAGCTAATAATATACTATAGTTTCTTTTTAAAGTGAAGTCATAGAGCATAACCATAGTTTTTATAAAATAATAGCACATTTTAACAATGTTAACTATTTTAACTATTGAATTTCTTTAACATCAGTACTAAGTCTATATTATTTTTGTGTTACAAAGATTGGATGCCACCAAAAAAAGTTCTTGTATATGAACACATAGAGGTACAGCTCTAATGCCTCAATTTAAAACATTGTTTTAAATCTTATCATTTATAAGCCTGGTAGGACAGGAATTAAATAAAAATCTTATCTCAATTTAAAAAAAAAGAGAGAGAATTCCAAAACAATGCAGGCTTGTTGCCAAGACAATAGGTTGCTCTCCACAAACTGACAGCAAAGGCCACATTGCTGAAGACAACACCCACAAAACTCACTGACCATGGAGAGGTCAAGCTAGTGTCTACATAGAACCTTCATCCCCATTTCCTAGCCTCCTTGGTATAGGAAGGTACTCTATAGGCTACCAAAATAGAAATGTAAACACTAAGATAGCCACAAATCTTATAAATCCTATGATCTACAATATGTCCAGCCTGCAGAATATGCTAGAGTAAGGATAGTACAAAGCTAGTAGGAGTAACCAAAAGATGTTTGATTTGACTTAAGGCCCACTCCAGAAAATAACCCCCATACCCAATACTACTTAAGTGACTCACCATAGTCTAGATAGACCAGAGACCTAGGGTAAAACTGAATATTAATAGTCTAAAAATAGTAATAATAAGATGACTTTTAATGATATCCTTCTATACTCAGAGATCTATGCCTTATTCAGACATCATTATAAGAGCATCCTCCTGCAGCACATGGGAACAAATATGGAGACCCACAGCAGACATTAAGCAGAGAGAAAGACCTTGGAACAAAGGGCTCTAAATGGGATGTCTGTATTAAATCCATCACCTCAGAACTCAGAAAATCCCATAGAAAAGGAGGCAGAAGAACTGGAGAGACAGAGGGGGCAGAGGACAAGGCCCTCTAAAACAATTCAATAAAGCTTATATGAACTCACAGAGACTGAAGTAGCAACCAAAGGGCCTACAGAGTTCTATAGCTTTTAGTTTTATACTTTTATGGGTTTTCTGAATGTGTACACAAGTGGGTCTCAGATTCTTGTGCCTTCTCTTGGAATTCTAATTTTTCTGTTGGCTTGTCTTAGCCAACTTTGATATGATGGTTTTGTTTTATCTTAATATCTTTTATTTTGTTAAAAAATAAATTCTAGTCATGAAAATAAAATTTAAAATATTGATTATTAAAAAAAGAATACTAAGAATAATTCTGCCCATAAATTTGATAACTAGAATAAGTGTATCAATTTCTTGGAAAACACAAACCATCAAAACTCATACACAGAGAAGTATTTAACTAATTAGTGCTATAATAAATAAGGGAAGTTAATAATGAATAAATTTCCAAAAGTAAAAACCTTTAGTCAAAATGATTTCATTGGTAAAATGTAACAAGTATTTAAGCAATATTATATATATAGCCCCATTCTATAGACATTACTCTAGTTATTTCTGAGTCTGCTGCTACCCTCTGGTCTAAAACTGAACCACAGTGTTTGGTTAGTCTTTTTTTTTTTTTTTTTTTTTTTTTTACATTTCTAAGTTCAGATTCTTAAGACACCAAGTCTAAGGAAGGGCTGAATACTTAGACAAATAATTTATGTATAGGACATGCCATCAGATGAAGACAGACTGGGGAAATTAAAAAGGGCTCAAGAAGTGGCTGGGTAAAGATATTCATTCATCTAAAGTCTAGGGATCAGCCCTTTCCTGTTTCCCCAGTCTGTCTTCATCTGATGGCATGTCCTATATGTAAATTACTTGTCTAAGTATCTATCCTGTCCTCAGACTTGGCATCTTAAGAATATGACCTTAGAAATGTAAAAGAAGAAGAAGAAGAAGAAGAAGAAGAAGAAGAAGAAGAAGAAGAAGAAGAAGAAGAAGAAGAAGAAGGTTGTAATAAGCACACCCATATAAATTATATAAAGAAAGAATCAGAAAACTTGACATGGAATACAAAATATGTCCTTTGGATGTCATGTGTGGCCTCTGGTAGGTATGATATTTCCTTGATTTAAAAATGTTCATGGCAGGGGCTGGAGTGATTCTTCAGAAGTTGAGAGAACCAAGTCCACTTCCTGATAACCACATCAAGTGCTTCATATCACCAGTTCCTCCAGCTTCAGGGGAATCCATGTCCTCTTCTAGCCTTTATGCATACCTTTACTCATATACATATATACACTATTTTAACTCAATTATGATACAAGTTTACTTCCAATACTTTGAAAGTGCTATTGCAGGCTGTTTAGTATAATTAAGTTATACAAGTTAATTGTTAGGTGATCAAATCATGGTCATATCAAATACTAGTCTATTGTTATCACAAGAATATACATCTTAGGTGCAACAGATAGATATAAATCTATAGATAAGGTAAAATAGTTAGATAAGTCTTCAAAAACCTCAAAGACATGCAGAATATGGCATTTAAGTATGTTTTTATTATTTTAAAGATTCATTGACAATGAAACAGGTTAACTCCTGGCAACACCCAGCCTACTCAAAGAGGATGATGGGTATCAAAGAACCTCCTTATGGAGATGGCTTCAAATGTAGCAAACAAGCCACTGGGCAAAATGTCCTCATTTCTGCCAGAGACAAAATTCTGCCTAAAAATGGGCAAGCTTGGATGCAGGCAGAGTCGATGGCCAAACTCTGCCAAGACAGGGTAAGCAAGTCCTCCATGGTTCCTGGCTCATAAATATGTCTGTCAGATATATTAGGCCAGAAGGTTGAAGAAGATGCTCCAATGTTATAGAGAGTTGTGGGTGACTGCTTAGGTAGCAAACTGTCTCCACCATCTTCTCATTTAGGAAGCTGCTAACCTGTACTCCCAGAATTCTCAGGTAATCAAGTTTATTCCTTCTCAAGTATTTGATGGAGTTGAAGACCAGATAGCTTAGTTTTACAATGAAGCTTAGTTGTTTAAGGGTTAAGATTTTGTTAGGTCTAGATAGATGTTTTAAGTTGATAATGACAAGATGTGATGGAGATTGATTTACATTCAGAATTTTAGATGCACCAAGATAAGAAAGATGTTTTCATCAAGGCTGCCAAATACAAATAACCAAAACACTAGGAAATATAGCATTTATATAATTCCTGATTGTGTCGTGGTTCTTCTTATTGACGGTAGTTTATTGTATATGTGTGTAATAATATTAATGTATAAGTAAAAAATAAAAAATTAATAAAAAAGAAATGAAAATAAATCATTAAAACATGTTGTGGCACACTCCTATAACCTCACCTCGTCCAACACTGAGGCAGGAAGATTGCCATAATTTTAAGGCCAGCTTGAGCTCCCCAGGGAGAGTTTATCTTTAACAAAACAACTGTGAAAGTCATTTTTCATTTTTAACTCATACAAAAAATGCCCAGTAGAAGGGTTTGTCCTATAAGCCATCATCTGCTGCTCTCTGCTCTACACAGAGCTATCGCACAGTAGGATGAAGTTTCAGGAGACCTTATGATACTCGGGTCATCTCTAGGGAACATTAACCACAGAAACTCATCAGATAGAACACAGCAGGAATTAGCTAATGAGCATTAAAGGCTCTGAAAACATAATGGGATCTACAAAACTAAGTATTCACAGATTTATCATTAAATAGTCATCTGTGTTTAATCAGTTGTCTTCTGGTTATCATTATTATGAGAAAAAAAAAGTTTAACAAAATGACTTAATTTAGAAGACCTAAAGATCTCTCACCAAGCAAAGGGCTTCCTACTGTACATTTGGACATTGCCAAGAAAAAAGCTAAGAGACAAACACAAAAGAGCTGAAAATGGAACAGGCACATACAAGGAGATGGCGAGGAGACAGGTGAATAAGAGATTTAGACAGAGATGATGAACAACAAGCATAGAATGGCAGAGAAACAGAGAAAAGGTGAGGACAAATGGAGGGATAGTGACAAAAGAAAAGAGTTCCCACCAAACAATATTTTGAAAAATTCTAAAACTTGACCTACACAATAAAAACTTAGTGGTCAAACACTTATCCTGTCCTAGCCTATAAAACCACAATCCAATATCAATAAAAAGAATCAGGAATATGTAGTTTGTTTGAATCTGTGAAAACAAACATTTAGTATTCTAGAGATAAGGAATATACTCACCAGATTGTCTAGGAGAAAACATTGATTATATTGCGATAGCTGAAAACATATTCTGAGTAAGACAGTGGAATGTGAAATAAAAAGAGGCAATCATAGAGAGTTAGATAATATAAAGAATATTAAACTCAGTAAAAGTTCCTAAATTTGTGGCTGGAGATGTTGCTCTAAGTTAAGAATGCTTACTATTCTCAAAGAAGACCCAAGTTTGGTTACTGGCACTGACATTGGGTAATTGGCAACTGCCTGTAACTCCATCCCAAGAAGATCCAACAGCCTTTTCTAAACTCCACTGGCAGCCTTCATTTAAAGGCACACATATAGTTAGAATAATAAAAACATATCTTAAAATAGAGGACTTTAATTTTAAATTCTACTTAAGGACATTGAAACAATTACTTAATGTGTCTGAAACTCAAATTAGTCACCTGGAAGATTTCTCTCACACAAACATACTTATACATACATGTGGCTAGACTAATTAAATAAGAACATTTGTTTAAATGTGGAGACAGAAACATAAAAACTAACCTTTCTATTTTCTAGTAGAATCCAGCAACACACCAGAAAAGAAAAACACTAAAAAAAATGTTCACATCATTTTAAAAACTATTAAACAAACTGTATATATTATGAAACATAATCCCTCACACCATTTACTTCTTTTGTTTCATTACTTTTATGTTTATTTAGCTTTAAGAAACTGAAGAATTTGATAAATAATTCTACAATATTATAGGAAGTGAAGGAAATAAAGGTGATGACTCCAGCCTTCTAACACAATTGTATAGATTATGCGACATAATTCATGTAAATTGCTTTTTTAGTGATTAAATGCCAAGTATATTGATTGAATGTGGTCTACTTTCAGACCAATAAAAGCAATAATTAATTTTGGCTAAAGAAAGGGTAGTTTGTTCAAAACAGTGAGAAAAGGGCTGAAGAGATAGTTCCCTTAGCAAAATGCGTACTATGTGCGCATGAAAACCCAAGTTCAATCCCCAGCATCCATACAAATTTCCAAGTGTGGTTAGCACACACTTAGAATCCCATCACCAGGGACAAAGAGACAGGTAAATCCATGGAGCTCACTGACTTGCTTAGCTTAGTTTAGTCTAGTAATTGCCAAGCCACAGAGGCCCTGTCATAAAACAAAACAAACCAAACCAAAAACAAAAACACAAGATGTATTGGTCCTGAAGAATATCTGAGCTTGTCATCTGGTCTCCATATGCACACAGTGCAAAAATGTACTCACATTTACATGAACATTCATACATCTCATATGCACACACACACACACACACACACACACACACACACACACATATATATATATATATATATATAGAGAGAGAGAGAGAGAGAGAGAGAGAGAGAGAGAGTATTAGGGACTCACTGTGTTGTTGTGGCTGGCCTCAAAATCACAAGAGACCATCTTCCTGTGAAATGCTAGGGTTAAAGGCATGCACTGCTACATCTGGCAAAGGAAACCTGCTGAGTGTGCTATTCTGTACATTTTATCTCCAATACTATAGGCACAAGGAAGGAAAGAGGGAGGGAGAGGGAGAAAGAGAAAGAAACAGAATTCTTAAAGGTTATTAAAAATGAGATCATTTGTTTGATTTTTTTCTCAATATGAAGTTATAACTTAAGTAGTGGCTGTCACTTATTCAGGAGCCGAAGGTTGTAATGACTCAAGTTTCAGACTTTGGTGAGACTTTTCCTTTATCTCCTCTGATGATTAATTCAGAATGTCAATTTGGATTTAGAAATGTCTAGAGCATTAATGAAGCACACTTTTGTGTCTGCCCAGGAAGGTGTTTTCTGAAAGAACTAGCCAACAGGGGAAGAGCAGGCCTTAATGTGGGTCCTAGACTGACTAAAAGGGAAACAAGCAGAAAAGCACCCAAACAATGACATTCTCTGATTTGCTCAGGTGCGAACAAAGTAACCTTACACTCAGGGCCTGCCACTCCATCAGAGAGCTACTTCTACCAAAATCAATGCCTTCCCTGACATGGTACCATGAGCTAAAGCAAACCTTTCCTCTATAAGCAGCTGCTTGGTGGGTATTTGGTCACAGAGAAGAAAAAGGTAACCAACATAACTTGGCTTTCTAGCATTAACACTACTTTTCAGAGAGGAAGAAAATAGAACCTAAGACATCTGTCTGTTCACTTAACCAACTCACATTGGCCAGAGCAGTGGCCAATGGCATCTTTGCATTGCAGTCAGGAAAATAATATCTTTAAGTGGTGCCCATTGATAGCAGCATAATATAATAGAGCTCAGTATGTAAAAAAGAGAGAGAGAGAGAGAGAGAGAGAGAGAGAGAGAGAGAGAGAGAGAGAGAGAGAGAGAGAAATGAGCTATTAAGAAATTACCTCCTATATGTAAGGTTTCACATCAGGAATTTCTGAAAGCTTTATGGGTACCTAAGCTAGGGTCCCTGGAAATAGACTCAATGGAAATTAGTGTAGATAGTCTTTAGGAAAATGTTCTTATGAACAGCATGTCTAATGAAATATGGGAGAAACGGCTATAGCATACATGCTACAGAGACCAGTGGGCTTCATGTCAAACTTTGAAGCTAGGGTGACCTTTCAGAGATACCTCAAATGGAGCAAGAAGGACTGGCCTTATTTGGTGCATTAATCAGCAACTTGGTGTGGGTGGTCCATAAAAAAGGTCATCTGACCTTGGGAAATGAAAACATTTCTGCCAAAGACAATTTCTGAAGATGGACTCAGCACTAAATTGGCCGAAACTAACACTCATGGGAAATAAATACTTCAGAGCTGAAGTGGCAATCTGGACAGCATATCTCAGCAGCCACAGCACCAGGATAATGACAACTTGACTATCCTGAGCTTGTTGCAGATTCTCTGTGCTGATACCACAAAATATGTTGTTAGTAAAGTCCAGGGAAACACAGACAATGAAACATTGCTGAATGCACCACTTTGGATGTAAATGCTACAGAATTACTTTTTGAACATTCCCAAAATTCTTACCTTAAACACACACTTCCAGTCAAAATTGAACTCTTAGGAATGTCTGGTACCAGTTGAACAATTGATACCTTTGCAGAAAGGAAAATAAAATGAGTAACCTCTCAATTATTTTTTTGCATCTTAGCCTATTAACAATAATACTGATAGTGATACTATGAAAAATAATGCAGAGAAATGCATTTCAGAGCTTATGGAGGTAATTTTTTAAAAGATGTGACAATCCCTCTGAAGGGTTTGTGAAAATTAGCAAAAGTCATCTTTATAAAGGGTAGTAGTGCATGCTTACAATTCCAATCTACAGGGAGGTGAGCCAGGAAGGCCATCCTTGTAATACTAGCCTTGGCTATATGGCAAGGTTTTGTTGGTGAGACAGAGTGGTGAGAGAGATAAAGAGATGGAGAGACAGAGAGACAGGGAGAGCAAAAAGGAGCAGAGATGAGGGAAAGAACAGGCAGAGGAGGACTAAACAATATGTGGAGGAGGGGAGGGGAGGAAAGGGGAACATTTGGCGGCAGATGCAGCAATCCACTAAGACAATGAGTCCTATAATTCTGGTTTGATAGCTTGGACACATTTGTCCAACACTTTTCATCTGAAAAGGACTTTGACACAAATTTCCACACTCCTGATTTCAAGAGGATTCTAGTTAACATGACTGAATTAGGGAGAAAGAGATGTCAGAAACACAAAAAGCTGGAGAAATTCAGAAATACCTAATTTCTAATGTCCTTCTGACCATGCTTATTGTAAAGTGTGGTACTCTGCCATCCTGTAAGGTACCATGTTTTGAACCATGACAGTTTAATACACCAAAAGAAAATGATGTAGTACATCATATTAATAGACAAAGGGATGGCGATTACAAAATCATCATGATAGACATCCATCAATTATTCAATAAAGTCCAAAAGTTGGACATAATAAAAGGGCATCCAATAAACTTGGGATAAAAAAAAAGGCAAATTCCTTATCCTGATAAAAGATTGTTTACTAAAATTCTTCATAGTGGTGAAAAAAATCATTATAAAATAGGAAGCAAGAAAAGTTTGCAATATTGTCCTGGAGCCACGTCAATCAAATTAAGGGATGGTAAATGCATTTAGATTAAAAAGTTGACATGATCCTATATAAAGGACATACAATAAAATGAGCAAAGAAAACCATTCTAATAAATGAGATAACAGAATACAAGATCAACATATATATGTTCTGATCAAATACAAAGTAAAAAAATGTGTTTCTGTATTCAAGAGGCAGTAAAAACTTAAGACTAATTCCTTTCAAACTCACACCAAAATAATAACATTTCGGCAAAATTCATTTAAAGAAGTTGAGATTGGATACTGAAAATAACAAAACACTGCTGAAGGAAATTTATAATATGAATTAAATGAAGAAATATTCCATGCTTATAGACTAAAAAATTCAAAATATTTAAGAACATAGGTTTACATAGATTTATTTACAGATTCAATAAAATCTAAAACAAAACAAAAAGTACATTTAATAGGCATTTTGTACAAAAAAACTTAACACATATATTAAGATTATATAATATATAATATATAAGCAGACTTATAACATCAAAAATAGTTTTGAAAAACAGAATAAATTTTGAGTGCTTTAACTTTCTAATTTATTAAGTTATTATAAAATATAACTATCAAAGGAATGTGGTGTTGAGATAAATCCCATATACAGATCAATGTAATATATTTCAGAAGCAAAAATAAATATTTATGTTTACTGTCAACTGATTTTCAACAATAATTTGTAAACAAATAATACAAACAGGATGTGAGACCTATAGCTATACAAATGAACTTGGAAATTTATTTGTACCATATACAAAAATTATTATGTTTATATAAAAATAGATGACTGACATAAATATAAAATCTAAAACAAAATAATTTTGAAAAAACATGGTGTCCCATTTACTAATTGTTGATCTTAGAGCCTGAGCTGTTGGTGTTCTGTTCAAGAAGTTGTCTCCTGTGCCAATGAGTTCAAGGCTCTTACCCACTTTTTCTTCTAACAGATTTAGTGTGTCTGGTTTTGTGTTGAGGTCTTTAATCCACTTGGACTTGAGTTCTGTGCAGGGTGATAAATATGCATCTATTTGCATTTTTCTACATGTAGACGTCCAATTAGACCAGCACCATTTGTTGAAACTGCTGTCTTTTTTCCATTATATGGATTTGGCTTCTTTGTCAAAAATCAAGTGTCCATTGATATGTGGGTTTATTTGTGGGTCTTCAATTCCATTGATCAACCAGCCCACTTCTATGCTGTTTTTATTACTGTTGCTCTATAATACAGCTTGGAGACCATCAAGGCCAGTGGATCTGGACCCTGGGAGGCCTGCACAAACTGTTGCACCAACCAAGGACAATGCATGCAGTAAACCTAGACACCCTGTTCAGATCTAGCCAATGGACAGCTCATTCTCCACAGTTGTGGGGACAGCTGGGACTACCTCTGATATGAACTCTGGTGCCCCCACACATTTGATCACTTTTCCTTGATGGGGAGGCCAGCTGCACACAGAGGTAGGGAAAGTAGGCTACCCAGATAAGACCTGATAGGCTGTGGTCATATGGTGGGGGAGGAGGTCCCCTTCTGTCAGCGGTCTAGGGGAGGGGAATAGGGTGGAAGAGAAAGGGAAGGAGGGAATGGGAAGACACAATTGAGAGGATAACAATCAGGATGTAATTGGAATAATTTATAATAAATTAAATTTAAAATAAAAATAATTATAAATATTTAAAAAGAAAACATGGGACAAAATGATTGAACTGTTCAGATAATAGTTTCATTTTCAAGGTTTATTGTTATCTGTGTTTGTGTGTGTGTGTGTGTGAGAGAGAGAGAGAGAGAGAGAGAGAGAGAGAGAGAGAGAGAGAGAGACTTGCATGTGGGTAACTGTGGAAGCCAGAGGAGGGCATCAGATCCTTTGAAACTGGAATTAAAGGTGGTTGTGAATTATCTGATTGTATGATTGGAACTGAACCTTTATAAGAGCACCAAGGGCTCTTACTCACTGACTTGCAGTTCCAGGATCGTGACTTCTTAGATAAGACTCCCAAATGATAAATAAATATATAAATACATAAGAACTCCCATAATCCTCTAACTGATAAGAGTCTTCACAGTGCGTAAACAGTAGAAACAATGTAGTTTATGGCATTTGTTTTCTATGCATCTGGAATTTGATTCAGGCTAGGCAAGCAATACCCATGTGACCTGTTTCCAAGAAGAACTTTAGGCTCTGAGTCTCTAATGAGCTTTCTTGATAGAAAACATTTTGCAAGTATTGTCATAATTAGATGCTAAAGCAATTAAGCCTGTCCCTTCAAGACTCCAATGAGAAAAGATTCACAGAACCTTGTATTTGGTTTCCTCCAGACTTCCTCCCATGTGCCTTTTCCTCTTGCCAATTTTGCTTTGCATCCTTTCACTATTAAACCATAGATATAACTACATAGTAGGTTAGAATCTTCCTAGTGAACCACAGGGTATACTGGTGACCTTGGGGATTCCTAATGTGGAGATTCAGGAATAGCCACACACAGACAACTCAGACACCAGACTCGGGTAAATGGAAGTTTATTGAACACTTAACAAGTCTGACCAGTCAGGGACACAGTCTGGTTTCGTGAACCAGTACTGTGAAGCTGAGCCATTCTTAGAGTGAGATCTCAAAGGAAAAAAAACATAATCATGTAGGAAGAACAAATTCAATTCCAGGTATATTGTGTCTAGCCAAGCAAGAAAAATCAATTCTGTTTTAGGTACATTGTATTTAGGTAGCTAGACAATGCATTTTGAGCTAATTGGTTGAGATTTAGAGTAGGGGAGCTTTTGAGGACTTTCAGGTCTTCCTGAAGAAAGGAATATAGCAGGGTATTGTGGTTTAACTCAAGCAGAACATACATTTATCTTTAATTCAATCAAAGCATGCATTTATCATCTATTGTTTTATTCTAAATGGCAAGTATTGAATTGTAAGTAAAAGCTGTTCTTGTGTCAGGCAGGCAGAGCCTGAGAATTTGAACTCAATTTCACCTTATGATCAAAATGTAGACTAAAGATAAAATGGCTTCACTTATGGAAGAGATGAAAGCAGATGTTAACAGAGAAGCTACAGCAATGCTAAAAACTAAAGTAGGTCTCAACAGAGGGACTATAGGTATACAAAAAGTTAAAGCAGGTCTCAACACTAACAAAATGCTTCAAAGAAGTTATAAAACTTTTATGAAAATACTCAATTTTGTACAGAGCTAAACAGAAAATTCTCAGCAGAGGAATACCACATGGCTGAAAAATCCTTAAAGAAATGCTCAACCTCCTTAGTCATCAGGGAAATGCATATCAAAATGACTCTGAGAGTCCATCTTATACCTATCAGAATGGCTAAGATCAAAATCTCAAGTGACAGCACATGCTAGCAAGAATGTGGAGAAAGAGGAACACTCCCTCACTGCTGGTGAGAGTGCAAACTTGTAAAATCACTTTGGAATCTGTCACTTTCTCAGAAAATTGGCAATGGTGTAACCTCAAGACCCAGTCATACCACTTCTGGGCATATACCTGCAAGATGCTCCACCATAAAACAAGGACATTTGCTCAACTATGTTCATAGCCAGAATCTGGAAACAATCTAGATGTACCTCAGTCAAAGAATGGATAAAGAAACTGTGGTGCATTTACACAATTGAATACTACTCAGCTATCAAAAAGAAGTAAATCTTGAAATTTACAGGCAAATGGATTGAACTATAAAAGATCATCCTGAGTGAGGTAACCCAGATGCAGAAAGACATGCATGGTATATACTCACTTATAAGTGGATATTAGCCTAATACATATGTCCTCTGAGAGACTCTACCCAGTGAGGGGTCAGGATAGATACTGGTACATGCAGCAAGACTCTGGGCAGAGTGCTGAGAGTTTTGTGGAAGAGTTGCAGCATGGAAAGATATGGAGGAATGAGGAGCTCCTGCACAAACTGATGCACCAACCAAGGACATTGTAAGCAGAGAACCTAACCCCTCTGTTCAGATGTAGCTTATGGGGAGTTCATGCTCCATGTATATGGGGGGGGAGAGAGGGGACTGCCTCTGACATGAACTCTGGTGCCTGTGATTTGATCACTGTCCCTTGGCAGGGCAGTCTTGTGGGCACACAGAGAAACAGGATGCAAGCTATCCTGAGACTGGATTGGCTGAAGCCAGATGGTGGGGGAGAATGGTGCCTCCTGTCAGAGGTTGAAGGAAAGGGAATAGGGCAGAAGAGGGAGGGAGGGTGGGAATGGGGAGATAAGAGTAAGGGGATAAGAACTTTTATGTAATTTGAATAAATTATAGTGAAGAAAGAAAGAAAATACTCACTTTCCTTTGTACTTGTCCTAAATCAGTATTAACAGCTGACAATCTTTCTTTTAAAAAACAGCTGACAATCTTAAGGAACTCCACAACAATTAATTTTATCACTTTATATTTTATTAAGCTATTCACCTCAAACATTTATCTGCCATTTATATTTGCTAATTTATAAGTTATGTTAACTTCTTTGATTTATTCATCTTTTAGTAAGTATGCAGCTATACATATACTTGTATACACTGAAATATTTTTCCTTATCAGCTTCTTATATTTTTAAATACTGACATATTTTGTTAATATTCTTACCAATTGATCATGGTCATGTGTCAAGGTCGACATTTGTTCCGGTTGGGGCTCAGTGGCACTTGCTTTACAAACATAAAGACCTGGATTTGAATCCTCAGAACTCACATAAAGCTGGGAGCACTAGCATGCATCTGCAATTCCACTTCTCTTATAGCAAAATGTGAAGTAGAGGCAGGAGAATCTCCAGAATCTTAGTGGCCAACTGCCTGGCATCTGTAACAACAACATAAAGACACTGTTTCATGAAAGGTAGAAAGTAAGAACCAATATTATCTGTTATCCTCTGACCTTTACATGTGCATATGTGTGCCTGCACTCACATACAAATGTATAAACACATATCACACACACACACACACACACACACACACACACACACACACACACACACACACACATTGACCAAACCTGGATGTGATGACACACGCCTATAACCACAGCACTCAGAAAGCTGATTGCCAGTTCAAGGACAGCCTAGACCACTTAGAATGGTTTCAACAAGCCTGGACTATATACCCAGCATCAACAAAAGAGGAAGAGAAATTGAGATAAAGCACAGTGGTAATATACTAACTTAGCAGATACAATGCCCTGGGCTTGATCCTCAGTGTGGCAAAAAACATGCATGAGGGAAATAGATAATGTTACATCATTCAAGTGCTTGTTTATCTTAGCAATGTTTTTTGTTACTTAGTATGAAACAGAATGTTATAGACAGAATACTTTTCCCCCAATTAATATGTTGAAAAGGGAGTTTTTTGAGATAAGATCTCACTCTGTAACTGAGACTGGCCTGGAACTGACTGTAGTCCAAGGTGATCTTGAGTTCACAATCTTCCTGCCATGGTTATAGGCAATTGCTACCACATCTGAAACTACATCAAGATCTTGATCCCCAAGTTGACAAGAACAGAGGTAGTGTTAGGTCATGATGACAGATCTCTTATGAGTGGAATTAGTGCTCTTAATGTAAGAGACTTCAGAGCAATAGTTCCTGGACATCAAGCTATTCCAGCAATCCAATAAATAGGCTTACTTCTTCCTCTGAGTTTGGGTAGCCTGAACTCTGTATGTTTCCTTGCTGTCCTCCATGTACTTTCTACACACCCTTTCTCATCGTCCTAAGAAAAGTCTTCCATTAAAGCATTTTTTCTGAGAATTCATCCTCTTCAATCTCAGCTTGAGTGTGAATGTGTATGTATGTGTGTGTATGTATGTGTCTGTGTGTGTGTGTGTGTGTGTGTGTGCACAAATGCATGCAAGTGCCTATGTTTGTGTATCTGACTCTATGTTTTGAATACAGCCTCTCACACTGCTCAAGCTTGCTTGGGATTCTCTGTGTATCCTTTGGTACTCTCTAGAATCTATTGTAGTTTGTTATAGCAACCGAGCAACCTGAATGGACAATAGAAAAACGTGTTTCTATCAAGTACTTGCTGTGAAGATATTCCATTAAATCAATTACAGGCTTTCACAGAAACATGGAGCAGTGAAAGAAAAGTTCCAGTTCACAGGTCTCTTTGTGAGGAGGCATCCCTTTACTTCCCTCAATAAACTAAATCTCCATTTGTATGTGCCTCACCTCAGAACTAGTGACAGCTAGAATTCTGTTCTCATTTAGTGATTTACAAGTATTGTTTCCTTCACCTGGATATAAATTCCTTGGGAATAAAGACCCTTTTTTCATTACAAAGGGTACTAGGATAAACTGTATTAAAATAGATCTTTGCCCTATGGATTATTTTGACCTAAAGGATGTAAGAGAATGGGAAAACACAGATGAAGCTCTAAGAGAGGGCACAGTTTTCCTTTTGGAAAAGGTATTTACATTTGTAAAGAGAATTTCCATTTGTAGAGATGCTTCCTCTCTCATGCAAAGAGGCGTAGGTTCCATAGTAACTCATATCTATGGACAAAAGATTGGGTTAAATCTGTGCACAACCCTGACCAACAGCTCAATTGTACTATGTTCCTCCTGGCTATGTTTTCATAATTTGCATCATATACCTAGATACCCTTTGCTTTACAAACAGTTTCCCTTTGCTTTAATGTAACATAACACAAAACCCCAAGAAATAAACCAGGCATGGTAGCTGAGGCAGGAAGATTAAACCAGTTCAAGATAAGCTTAGGGTACATTGTCACACCCTAGCTAAAAAAAAAAAAATAAGTATACATATCAGACATGGTGGTTCCAGCCTTTAATTTCATCACAGGGGAGCCTGGGACAGGATGATTTCCACATTTTGAGTCTAATCTGGACTACAGAGTAAGATAGTGTCCCAAGTACTAGCCTCGCACTTGAGTTCTATTTCTGGATCCTCCCATGTGTATGAGGCACATGTTAATCAACTTTTCTCTCATTGACTTTTCCTTATAGTCTGTTTCATATTGGGGACCCCAATGCAAAATCTTAGATAAATGGAAGAAGACAGTTTTCCTCCTTTAGCATGATCAAAATTCTCAGCTATGAGGGCAATTTAGCTGTAATATGTCTCACCCTATTGATCACCATGGTTGGCTAAGCTGATCCAGCTGGTTAGGTAGTACCCACTTCCTCCTTCACTATTCTAACTCTATGCCTGCACCTAGTAATTGCTCAGACGCTATTTCTTCAGTGGATTAAGGCAATTTCTTCTGTAAACAGATATGGCTCTTAAACAATACATTGCTTTTTGGAGAATAGTTTTTAAATGCTATTTAATAGATGCAAATGCTATTACAAGCAGTTTACATTTAATCATCACATCTCTCTCAAATAGTGTTTATCCAATTTTACAAAAGCATATACTAAAGTTTAGAATCATTTAATAACTTTCTTGGTCTATTTGTGCCCCACAGAGAATCTCCATCCACGAGCTTAATCTTCCTCATAATTGTCATACAACTGTTAAGGGATCAATCTTGACCTAATACATGTCTTGTCTCTTCATTTCCAGCCATCAAGATTGCCTGTTACTTTCTATAGTTTGGCTGAAATGAAGCATTAGGATCTGGATTAGACTAGAAGAGAGGGATGATTTTTTTAAGCTCCCAGGCTGTCTGCCTGAGGCTCTTTAAATTAGACTAATAAAAGAGAAACTAGCAAAGAAAAATGAACTGAAGTCTATGAACATGTATATTGCAAATATTACAGTTGGGACTGACCAGAGATGAGTAACTGAAATGTTTGGTAGGAGGGTGTGTTTACAGAGCAACTAAACAAAGGAGCAGTGCAATTTTCTAGAGAAGATGAAGAAAAGGGCATTGAGTTTCCAGGGCAGGCAAATTATGAAGAAGCAAAAAGAGGGGAAAGTAAGGCAATCAGGAAATTCTGTTATATAGACTCTTGTGGTGCCATCTTCGGGCTGTTAAAGCTCTAAAAATATGCATGGTGAGAAAGCAGGGAGGAAGGACATTAGATGCAGCACTCGCTTCCTTCCCATACTGACACCTGTACAAAAGACTACTTGTCCTATCCTGGACAGAAATAGAAAGAACTGAAGGTGGAAGCAATGATATTTTACAATGTAATCCCTGCTGTATATAGCTAGTTACACTTGATAAACTGAATACAGTATTAGAGGGGACTAAACAAAAGTTATGTGTAGCAGAAATCTAAGAGCATCAGTAGCTGTTCTAAGAGATGCCTACAAAAGTCCTTTTTCTCTTAAGTAGGTGCTGTTTCTCTAAACTCACAGCTTCTAGGGACTACTTTTAGGGTGAATTATTTAACATTGTTGTAAACTGATAAAATATGCAATATACCAAATGAGAACTGCTGAGGGAATTCACTGTGGGGTTATATATAAAAACTAAATGGGAAATTACTTCATTAGTTTCCCTGATTTCAAAGTATGCTTACCTTAGCAGAGGACAGGTAAGTGTGCAAAGGGACAAAGACCTAGTTAGTATGTGGGAATGCATGTGTCCACATGTACATATACATGTCAGCATTTCTATGCTGGACATTTGAAACACCTCTTATAGGTTATTTCATGGGAATCTAACATTTGAACTGAAGTTTTTTTTTCTCTTCCAAATTCACTGACAAACACAACTATTTCATAGTGCTTGTATTAACATCTACTTCTAAGTACCATAACCTTAAAAGTGTATGTAATTTAGAACCAGATAGTAGTTTAGAGAGCTCTTTGTACGTACATACATTTCCCTTTGCCTAAAATTCTGTCTTCGCCCTCAACTCTAGAGTATTTTTTTCTTTCTGCTAAAAGGTTGTTCATGTCATTTTTTCTATGATTTTTCTAACTTCTTGAAATGATAATTGATAATTACTGGTTGATAGGACTTACTTATATATCTATTATAGTGTTTCTTCAACTAAACATAAATCACACGCTAATGGATGGAGTATTCATTTGGGTGAGGGGAGGCCATACATACTGTCCCTGAATATCAGGTAGACTTGGATAAAGGAACTTCTTAGAGGGGGGAAATCATGATATCTAAGTGCCTGTTCATTAGGAAGGTTTCCTGCAGGGAAGGGAGTACAGACTGCTGTAACTAAGAAAGTCTCCAAAGAGAGGACGTGTAGAGATACATAGTCAAGACATATACAGTCATTTTACAATAATCGTGCCAAGTGACACTAATATTTATGTTTGTCAGTATTAGAACATATGTTTCTGTAAAAAATAGGTATACTACTTTACATTTAATGAGGCAATCTAGGGATTTCCACTTGATACTTGATGTTTAGTATTTGTATATTTAAGAACTGCTAACTCAACATAAACATTTTAAATTACATCAAAATTAAAAGTGACTGTCATATAGGAAGCAAATTACACTTAAACAGAGTCAATACCTAAAACTTTATCAGATAGGAGAACTATTTGGAATAAAATGTTTCCTTGGATTCAAAATATAATAAAAGCCAATAGATTTACTCCATATTTCTTAGTGAGAAGCCTACTATTTTTTCTCAATATTTCCCCTGTAGCTGAATAACTATTAGCAACAGAATTCGTGAACCTCTGTGTAAGTAGTAGAGTAACACCTAAAGTTTTAAAGAGAGGGGAGAATTTTGGCACTTTATATAACAAATTCTGTCAATGTTTTCTTATTTGTGTTGTCTAGAGAATTGATTATTTACAGTTCTCACTACTTTTGAAAAAAAAAAAAAAAAGAAGGAGGAGGAGAAATTTGCTCTTGGCCCCAGGGCTTTGGAAATGATAGCGTTGTGTTTTCATAATAGTCAGAGACTCAGCAGCAGTAATAAGCACTGTCTTGTGATGCCACACGGTCCCCATGTGGAAATAGGTTTCTAAATGTGTAGACTATGAGTCTAGTCTAAGCCAGAAGAGTCTTGGTAGGAGTGGTACTTGTGCTTTACAGGAAGGAACCAGGAAAAAATGTTGAGAATGAAAACAGGGAAGTGGGGACTACACTAATAAATTGAGTCTAGGATTGAGCCAATGAATACCTGGCTCTGAGCCGTATGTTTAGCAAAAGATAGTTGGTACATCCATTTGAAAGAAATACAACAGATAAGAAGAGAAATAAAATTAAGAGGTTAGAATTTGTTCTCTGCAAATGAAGTGCATCAAGGAGCTACAAATCAACTTGGTATAAGATGAACAAGACTAAAGCCCCAAGAGAACTAGATCCAAAACAAGAAATACCAGGGTAAGAAGGTAATGTTAGAACCCAACTGCCACTCAGGCCACTGTACAGGAAGCAGCCCTTCCCTTTTCACAGATACTGGCAGGCACCCTGATGAAACGTGGCAAATTCCTTGAGCTCACACACTCCCAGGTACCAGGATAGCTCACCTGGGGAAATGAATTGACATCAAAGAGGATGCTGATGGCCACACGTCTTGCTCCCCACTCCCTTCCACAGCTCCTTCTTAGGAATCATAGAGCTTAGCTACTTATAAGCTCATGATCTAAAATGTAAAATATCTCCTCTCCTCAGAAAGGTGTTAGAAAAGATTCCTATGTCTGCCCTTTCTAGCAGAGGCAGTGCTCGGATTCCTCTCTTCAGGGTCCCTTTTTCCTGACGTGCCATTGTCTGTCTGCCTGTTTGTCCATGCCATCACTAACTCTCCCAATAAGCTCCTACCTGCCCCGCCCCCCGCCAATCTTAAATTTTAGCATCCCTCTTGAACCTCCATCTGAGATGTTTCAATCAGCACAGAGTCACTTTGAAAATTTCTCTCCCATATACATCATAAGCCCTTGAATCTTGTAAAGAGATATTTCTGAACTAGTAGTGTTTTCTAGGACAACTAAAATTCCTTAAGCATTTAAATCGAGAGTTTGTGAGCTCATGTCAATTAAAACTAACTAAAGGAATGCACTGATACATCTAACTAGATAGTTGCAGAGGTGAAGGGAACTTCTCCTCAGTTTTCTGAAGGTTCCATTGAGTCTGCTGAAATAAACTAACCTCAGACATATTAACAGAATTAAGGGCATATAAATGTATTATGTACATCCAAGGGGAGTCCTCAGTAATTCAGTAAAATTTAAGAATTTATAGTCCCTGTTATAGAAAAAAGGACAATATAAGAGAGTAGGTGTACACATGAATTTACATCCACCTTGTATTTGGAGGCTATAGTAGAAATAGGACAGTCATTTGAATAGTGCCTTGCCAGAAACAATTGCTTGGCTTCCTTTTAATCTGTTTTTATTTGCATTGGTAAACAAAGAAGGTAAAGCACATTACCTAGCTTTTCTTCTTAATCCTTTTTCATATGGTATTCTAAATTGCAAAGAGAGGCATCTGTAGCATCTCTCCTCTGAGCTAACATAAACTGTATTGTCTGAAAAAAGAGACTCTGACTCCTGGATCAATTTGAGTTTCAAAGAAAGAAAAGGAAAGAGGGAGGGAGGGAAGGAGAGAGAAAAGAGGGAAGCTGAAAGAAAAGAAAGACTGAGAAGATTCCAAGAAGCAGAATGTTTTTCTCCCATTGTCCTATAATAGCCTTCAGCAACTACATCCATGCCCTAGATGGAGGTGGTTGTTTTTTTTTTTTTGTTTGTTTGTTTGGTTTTTTTGACAGAAATATCTAATCATTTTCTGCCAAGGCTAGTCTTGAATAAACCCATTTTCTTCCAAAAAATCTTTGCCTCGTGGATTTGTTTCTTTGTGTTTTGTTTACAGGTTTCTTTCCTTCTTCTTTCTTTTTTCTTCCTTTCTTTTTCTTCTTTGGTTAGTTTTTGGTGTAGCTCAGAAACAGATTCCAGGAAAAAAAAAGTAAAGAATTTGCAAATTTGCAAAAAGTAACTAATTTTTAAAGTATGTTTTAAAAGGTTAGTTCATTTTTCTTTGTGTATACATATATGTTTAGCCTGTATGTATGTCTAGTACCTATGGAGGTCAGGAGAATGCATCAGATCCCTGGAACACATGGCTGCTGGAAACTGTACTTGGGTCTTCTTCAATAGCAGCAAGTTCTATTAACCACTGAGCCCCAGATATTAATATTTTCTAAGACTTTTTGTCTGGGACAGAATTTACCTGGGCTTTTGGTATGGTATCAATTCTAGTCTTTACTTGTCTAAAAACCAAAAACAAAAACAAAAAACCTTGATCATTAGGTTTCCAAGGTGAACTTGAGAACAAAACCCTTCTCTGCTCTTAGTAGGGAAAAAAAGGATTGAGAGGTAAGGAAGAGCAAGTCAGAAATGTCTTTGTTCTGAGATTACTTTAGTTTTATAATTCTTAGGATACAAAAATACCATAAATCAGGGGATTGGTTCTCAACCTTCCTAATGCTATGACTCTTTAATAGAGTTCTTCGTGTTGTGGTGACTCCCAGCCATAAAATTACTTCATTATTACCTTATAAATATAATTTTGTTCCTGCTATGAATCGTAATTGATATAAATATCAGATATGCAGGATATCTAATATGCAACCCCACAGGTTGAGAACCACTGCTCTAATGTATCACTCTCTGAGACCCAAGATAGTGTTGGTAAAGTTTATTACGTAGAATATACTTTTGAAAAACACACACAAAGTGAGTTGTCAGCATTACTTTTCCAAAATTAAAGTGTCTGCCATTTGAACCTACTACCTTATAAGATACATTAATTTTTAAGAATCTATCACCTCAATTCAAGGAACATGTACAAATAAGTAATTAAAATGAAGGTGTAGCCAGAGGAAAGCATCTCACTTACAAAATTATAGCCTCTGTAATACTGGCTTGTCCCTGACATGTTTCTCTGGTCTATGGCCCACCGTCCTAGTTCATAATTTTGAACTACCAAGTATGACTTCTCATATTTTACTCCTCAACATTTTATCTTTGGATTCTCAAATCCATTTAACTTTTTAAATGCACTCTTATTCACTTTTCCTATAACAACTTGCATCAAACTCCAATGCATTTTTATACTTTCACAGCATTGCTTTTCTAAAAATTGTACTTCCTAAGCAAGTATATCCCTGAAGCTCTGCCTCATGTTTCATGAGAGAAACATGCCTTCTATTTTTTTCCTGCCTTTACTTGAAAACTCTCTTTTGCAGAACCCACTGCTTCCTATCATTTTCCTTACATCTTTATTTTCATGATTTGGTGATTCCACATGCTCCTAGTCTCTTTGGTCATACTTCAAGATCTAAAATTCAGCAAGAATAGAGACCGTTATCCCCTTTACATCCCACTTTAGCCAGAAGTAGCTTGATCAACTTGGTACCCATCTTCTAAATGGTTTTAATTCTTACAGGAAGAGCATTAGGTAGTGCATAAGGATAAAAAGACAGAAAATTATGAAGACATGAGAAAGGAAAGGAGTACTTCATCTTCATGCTTAAAGCCTACATTAAGTAAAAGCTTCACCCCTGTTTCAAATTGGCTATGCCTGAAACCCTTTTCTGGATTGAAGCCACAAACTAAGGTTCTGCCTGAGTAGGGGTCTTCTCAAAGATTGAGGGAATAACTTCTGGCTACTGGGGGTGATAATTTACACCTGTGTAGGTAATCCTCTCGTTGATAATAATGGCTAACTAGATATTAGCAAGCTTCAAGAACGTTGCGGCTGTATACTTCCTCATCATCAACAGCCTGTATACTCCCTCATCATCAACAGCCTGTAAAACAAAGCAATAGAGCGGCAAGACTCTAATTTGTTGTCAGAAGGATGTGTCTTGAGTCCTAAAAAGAGGTATAATATCCTGAACTGTGTGGAACATCATTAGCAGATAACTGTCTCTAGAAGCCTTAAACTTTATACAATCACTGTATCACAAGATACTTCCAAATGAAAAAATAATGACTGCTCCCTTTTCTACAAGTCAACCAATTATTCCTGTGAACAACTAGATGTGACCTACCTTCAGAAAAATAAGCTACTGTTTTACCTCTGAGAGACTGCGCCCAGTGAGGGATCTGGACACATGCTGGAACTCCCTGCTCACTCTGGTCAAGTGTTGTGAGTGGTATGGAAGAATGGGGGAGAGGGTAGAAGGACCCAGAGGATTCAGGAGCCCCACCAGGAGACCATCAAGGCCAGCGGGATCTGTTGCACCAAACAAGGACAATGCCCGCGGTAAACCTAGACCCCCATTCAGATCTAGTCAATGGAAAGCTCATTCTCTATGGTTGTAGGGGAGAGCAGGGACTGCCTCTGACATGACCTGTGGTGCTCCCAATTTGATCAGAAGCAGCCCTGATCTTGAGGGTAACTTTAGAGTAGTCATAGCTACTCTGATGAAGACGTTATGGTTGATAGACAGCATTTTGCAACCTCATTTTTTACTATCTTCCCTTGGAAGTATGCTGTAGCTTATAATAAACTCAACTTTCTACACTATTCTCTGTATGCCCCATCTGAATTTCTTCAGTGGAGAGCACAAGATCTAGTGACCAATAGGAAACCGAGAACAAGCTCCCAGTGACATTACTGTTCTCTAAGTCACAATCTGAGTAGTACTCCTGTCATCTTCCCAATTCTATCCAAATATCACAGCATTTTCCTAGAGATGACATCCAATGACCCTTTCTGGCTCTTCCTTGCATTCTCTAGAATCTGATTAAGTTGACTATCTTAAATCTTTCATGACAAAATTGTGTATCTTCAGCTATTTTAGTGACAATTTTTCCCTCTATGATTTACTTCCCTTCTTTGCATGTCCTTTCTTTTTGGGTTGTTTTGGGAGACAAGATATCACTCTAAATATGGCCCTGGCTAGCCTGAAGCTCATGGTTTATCCTCTTGCCTCATCCTCCAGAGTACTGACTGGGATTACAGTCGTAAGTCACCATACCGTGACTCCTGTCTTATATAGCCTTTCTAAAATTCTCATTGGTATTCTAAGCTTCCAAAATTTATATTTCTGTACATAGTGTTGAAATTTACAATGTTGTCTACTCTTTTTCATGAATCCCAAAATCAAAGTTAAAGGTTATTAGAAGACAATTCACGAAGAAATTCATGTTTTTAGCCATGACAGACTAAATGCTTTAAGAAAAAAATTCGCATTTACAGCAGTATAAATACTGCTTCAGGGGTGGTAAGAGTATATGTAGGTCAGTAACAGAGTGTTTGCCATAACATGAGAAAGACCCTGGATTTTATTTTCTACATGGGGTGGAGAGATTTACTTTCCTTTCACAAAAAATAAATAAAAAACAATAGTTGGAAACTGTGACATGCTTCTGGCCATGGGTAAAATTCAAAAACTTAAATTATTATCATCAAGAAATATTTACTTTACTTTTTACACTCATTTATTATATGCATATGTTTGTGCATGTGCTATCATGCATTACAGTTGGGAATATGAAATGATGCTGTTGCTTTAGGAACAAAAGTGTGAGTTCACATAAAATCTTGGCCACAAATTTTCATAGTAGCTATAATAACAAAAGGGGAAAGCAATCCCAAGGTATATCAATTTATGAATGAATAAGTAAAATATATCTACACAATAATTATTATCCAGCCATAAAAAGTAATAAAGAACTAGGGGTGTAGCTCAGTAGTATTCACAGAGTCTTAGGTTTCATCTCTAGTTTTACAACAAAGGAAATACTAATATATGATACAAGAGAGGTGAATCTTAAAAATACTTAACAAAAACAACATAAAGAAGAAAGGGTTACTGAGATTCCATCTTACACCCATCAGAATGGCTAAGATCAAAAATTCAAGCGACACCACATGCTGGAGAGGATGTGGAGAGAGAGGAACACTCCTTCATTGCTGGTGGGAATGCAAACTAGTACAGCCACTTTGGAAATCTATCTGGTGCTATCTCAGAAAACTGGGAATAGGGCTTCCTCAAGACCCTGCTATTCCACTCCTTGGAATATATCCAGAAGATGTTCCAGCACACAACAAGAAAATTTGCTCAACCATGTTCATAGCAGCCTTATTCATAATAGCCAGATCATGGAAACAGCCTAAGTGTCCCTCAGTAGAAGAATGGATAAAGAAACTGTGGTACATATACACTATGGAATACTACTCAGCTATTAAAAACAAGGAATTCCCGAAATTTGTGGATAAATGGATTGAGCTAGAAATGCTCATAATGAGTGAATTAACCCAGAAGCAGAAAGACTCGAATGGTATATACTCACTTATATCTGCATACTACTAGCCCAATGGGCATGTCCCACGAAAGCCTTCACTTACCAGGAAACTGGGACAGAGGGGAGGACATCCTACTGGGACTCTAGATGAGAGAAGCATGGGAGAATAGCAAAGTAGAAGGACCCAGAGGGTCCTAGAAACCTACAAGAAGAACATTATGATAGGCAGATTTGGGCCAAGGGGTCCCGCTCAAACTAAGGCACCAGCCAAGGACAATACAGGTGGTAAACTTTAAACCCCTACCCAGGTCTAGCCAATGGTCAGAACAGTCTCCACACTTGAGTGGAGAGTGGGATATGACTTTCTCACGTACTCTGGTGCCTCACATTTGACCATGTCCCCTGGAGGGGGAGACCTGGTGCCACTCAGAGGAAGGACAGCAGGTCACCGAGAAGAGACTTGGTACCCTATGAGCATATACAGGAGGAGGTAATCCCCCTCAGGAACAGTCATAGGGGAGGGGAATAAGGGGAAACTGGGAGGGAGGGAAGAATGGGAGGATACAAGGGATGGGATAACCATTGAGATGTAACAAGAATAAATTAATAAAAAAATTAATTAATTGATTTTTAAAAAAAGAAAAAAAAATAATTTGAATGCAGAAAGAAAAAAAAAAGAGGAAGAAGAAAGAGTTTGTGCTGCTCACAGCAGAAGCCCTGGCTCAGGTGTTTGAGGCAGCCGGTTACATTGTATTCACAGTAAAGAAGCAGAGCAAGCCAAATGCTTATTCTCAGCCTGCTTTCTCCTGCTTTACTCAGAGCAAGACCTTAGCCTATGGAACAATGCTGCCACATTTACGATGGGTCTTCTCACCTGAATTGAAAACCAAGATAATCCCCCTGAAGCATGCCAAGAGGCTTTTCTCCTAGGTTGTTTTAGAGCCTATTGAAATAACCACATCCTCACACTGTGTCATTTTATTTATATGAAATGTACAGAATAGTCAAATGCATCAAGACGGAAAATAGATTTGAATTTTCTTTTTTTCCTTTTCTCAAGATTTTATTTTAATTTTTGGCATATACATTTATATTATTACACAAATAAAAATTGCATGCAGCAAGAAGAACCACGGAACATCAGAGATTATATGAATGTAAGATTTTAATTTTCTATGGGCTAGGGAAAGTAGAAAACTGGAATAAACAAATGTTCACATAGGTTCAGAATAAGGGATAGGGTAATGGGGCTCTATACCTCACTAATGAATTCAGAGATTGAGATGGTTTATTGCCTTCTGTTGCATAGTCACCAGTGAGCCCACTGGGTAGATCCAAATCATGGTCACACAGATGGCCGTGGCTAAAATCTGTAAATTACAAAATGAAATGAATAGACATGATGTGAGAAAGATATTTGTAAGGAAGAGATAAGGTATTAGGGGGCTCTGAGAGGGTGGGGTATTAATGTGGTCACTATGTACTGTATACATGTATAAAACTGTAAAGGAAAATGTATACTAGACAATGTTTTCCAAACACAGTAGGGCATTCATATACATACAGTCATAAGAATTGTGACATGTATAAGACCTGCACAAGCTCAAGACAGACTAAATGCCAGCATGATAGAGGGGAGGTAGGCAGGAAGCCCCAGGCATAGCTGAAGGGTTATTGGCATTTGACTGTTACTGGGAGAGTCAGGTTTCTTTCAATGGCATCACAGCTGGTATATTGACCACACTGCAGTGTAAGCCCCATCTTCAGGAGCAGTCAGCCAACACAAACTGGATTTAATATATTTTAAGAGAGAGAGTAGGCAGGCACAGAAACAAAAAGACAATGAGACAGAGAGAAAATGGAAGTTGGGTACGTAGGGAGATGGGGGAAGATCTAGGAAGAAGTTGAGGAAAATAAATTAATATGGATAACTAATAAAAGACATACTTCCAAAGCAACATGAAAAATAAAAAAGAAATTGACAAGTAAAGCTTCTAAAATCACAAATGTCTAATAAATTACCCTCAAGACATAAGGGAAAATAATAGTAATTTCAAAGAGAGAAAAGTCCCCTTGTAGAAACTGAAAAACAAATTAAGAGAAAATTCCAAGAGTTTAAAGTCACTTTAATACTACAACCTACAAATACATCATAAAATGCTTAATTATGAGCAAAATCTGTTAGGAAGATAGCAAAACCCTAAGAAAATAGGCTCAGTTGATTTCCACTAACACATAAACAGAAGAAAATGCCACAAATAATTTATTTCAGAAACGCAAAAGTGACTTAACAATTAAAAATTAGCTAAGGTCAGGAGCAGGTGAGCCAACCCTGCCCTGAGGACACAGGATCTGGTGAGCTGTCTCTGCCCTGAGGACACAGGAACAGGCCCTGATCCAGGGCTCTGAGTGGACCTCACCCCAACATCTACCCCATGTATGACCTGCTGGAACACATGAAGGGGCTGGACCTGCAGATTCAAAGATTAAGAATCTCCTTGACACATGGTAACAATGGGATGTCCAACAGCAGTCCCAGTGAGGATCTGGTAATGATAGTGTAGGCCTCCAACCAGACCCATGACTTGTAGCAATGAACATTTTAAAGTAAACATATGTGGATGAAAGGTTATACTGCATGATACACTACAGCTTATGTGACAATACTTTTTGTTTGTCTGTTTGTTTTATTTTACTGGGGGGAGGAGAGGGATTTTGGTGCATGATGTATAAATCATAGACATTCAATAAAAATAAAAATAAATTAGCTAATGTAATTCAGCATATGAAAAGGAAATAAAGAAGTAAAAATGAATATCTCAATGATTGCAGAAAAGTAGTGGGGAAAACATTTACTATCTAAAAGAACAGAAAAAGACTTTCTAAAAGAAGAAATATTACACACAGAGGGATGGCACTTCAGCCAGCCTCATAATTAATGATGATTTATTGAATTCCCTATTGAGATTATGACTAATGAAATGTTCTTCACCAACACCAATTTTATCTACTCTCTGCACGGAAATGATGTGGTATCTTTCCTCACTCATCATGAAGACATAATTCACATTCCCATAACGGAAGAGAAGGTAGCAAGAAAAAAAATAGCAAATTTAGTCAATCAAAGTTTTATGTGACACAACAGTCATGTAAATTCAAAAAGAGTCAGGGATAACTCTTTCTATGCTTAGATTCAATGATGATGAATTTACAGCCCTATGGAGATATTGGTCAAAAGTATATGGATGCCATGGTCACAGGCTGAGGTGGCGAGCCAACGAATCTTTCTTACCCTCTAACACTCCTTCTCTGACGTATGGACAGGATGCCTCTGGAATGAGGGGCTTCAAGGGAAGAGAAAGAAATGGGATTTACCAGGTTTTGTTGCTTGTTTTGAAGACATAGAGTTCTAGTTTCTATGATCCACTTTGGAGAATAAGTGGATCATATTTTTTAACTTACTTTGGAGACACTTAGAAAGAATGACAGGAGAGAGATAGACAGGAAGAAGTCAGGGAGATACTTAGACTTCTGAGGCTGTATATAATCCTTTAGCTTAAAGTGTGTAGCATGCAAAGATCCCATGACATGTGGGTATTATAATCTAAATTCCAACATTAAATATTAATATTTATTAACATTATTAGAGATTCTAAGTATGAAAGGAAATTATTGTGGTTATAAAGGAAAGAAGAAAACCACCAATATGATTTTATAATATGTTTACGATGAACAATTATTTCTATGAATAGGGATGAAAAATTACACAATTTTTAAAAGAAACTCATGTGATTTACATTGTTTCTCAGAAACATCAAAGTCAGGAATAGATGTGAGGATATATACAAAAAAAGCATCAACATCATAATGAAAGAAGAAAATATGAAAATTTGTTAAATTTAGTAAAAAAAAAAATGACTGTAAATGCTGTCATTTGTACCCCTGGGTTTCCTTTCATCTTCCTCTTATTCTCTGTTACACAGATTCAAAAATTCATGACTTTCTACACAAGCTATTGCAATCTATTTTAAAATTCATCTGTTTTTCTTCTACATACATATCCATCTCACATCTGTGTTCTGTTCATAAGACCTCTGTCTAACTTTCAAAACACAATTAATTTCTTCATTCTATTGAGGACATGGTTGAAGAACCTTGTTAGTACTCAGTAAATATGTGTTTGAATGCTTCACAAATAATAAGTGACAGGACAGAATTACTTCCTCTCAAGGAAGAAAAATATCCTTACCATCAGATGTGGATCTTGAGATCGCCTGAGTTTAAGAGTTCAAGTTGTACTTGACAACTTCAGTATGACAGGTGATGGATGATAAGCTGCGCTGATGGAAAGAGTGAAGTATTCATCATATTTCATAGTATGTGGATCAACTCCAAATAAAAGGCAGATGGTGGGAATTTTCCATCTGGATGAAGGCTAGCATAAGGTTTAAAAACATATCAAGTTAGGACAGATCCAAGAGGGACTTCAGCAAGACCCTCAATATTAATGTTCAAACATGTGAATTCACTGTAAAAGACAAGAAACTTGAATGAATCATTTCCAGAAAACACTTGCCAGAAAATATATAAAAAGTAAAATACAACAAATTTAACCAAGTTCTGCCCAGTTCACATAACTCAATGGCACAAAATAATAGCATTCAATTTGGAATATTGTTCAAAGACATGCTGGATTTTGTTTAGTAGAAATCATCACTTATCTCCAAGGAGAGAGGCACAGATGTCCAGCTCATTAGCATAATAGAAGAACCACTTCAAGTTTCATATAACATCAGTGATTCTTTTATTTCTGCTCAGCCAAACACGTTTTAATTTGGAATAGATCCAGAGGACTTTCTGCTTGTACTACATTTTTATTTGTTTTCTGTTAAGAAAAAAACCAAATCTAAGAGAGTCACAAGAGTAATAGAATGAATAATTGTGTGTGTGTGTGTGTGTGTGTGTCACCTAGATTTATGAATTATTTTTTACCACCTTCTGTCATTAACATGCAACTTACCTGTAAGAAATTAAAATTGCACAAAAGTGAATTAACAACCAAGCCTGGTGGCAAGTGTCTGAAACCCCAGTGCTCAAGTGACTAAGGTTGGAGGATAATCAACTTAGTTGGATTGATCTTGTAAAACCTGAAAAGAGGCTAAGGGTGTGGTTCAATGGGAAATCACTTGTCTAGCATATGTGAGTCTGGGCTCAATGATCAGTGCTTATATTTATGTGGCCAATAACATGAAAGTGTCAATCACTCTGGAAATTTCTGAAGATCCATATTATCAGTGATCACAGAGTGACAAGGGAATTGAAATTATGTGGTTTGTAAATTATTCTATAAACGGCTAAGTTTTTAAAAGAAACTTGTGAGAATAATCAACCAATAACTGATTTGACTCAAGGCCTACTCCAGAAGATGGCACTCATACTGGACATTGCTTTGGTGACCAAGAACCTGAGACTAGATAGCCCAGGGACATTTATTTATTTATTTATAATTTCTTTATTATAATTTATTTTTGTTCTTCTAAAGGAACATAGCAATAAAATGTCTCTTAATGAAATTTTCATATATTCACTGATCAGTGCCTTACTCAGTAATCATCAGAGAAGCTTCATCTTGCAGCAGATGGGAACAAATACAGAGATCCACAGCCAGACTTTACTCAATAGTGAGAAACCTTGGAACACACAGCTATAACTGGGGTGTGTCCATCAAACTCCTCATCTCAGGAAATCCTTTGGAAGAAGAGGCAGCCCTAGTGAAGTTTCTTAGTAGTGGAGGATATGGGACTCAAAACTATCTTCTATAACCAGGCAAGGCTCTCAGCAGTGGGACTGGGACATCAACCCAGCCATGAAAGCTTTTACCTGCAACCTGTCCTGCCTGCAAGATGTCCTGGGATAATGGTGGCAGAGAGCTTTTGGGAGTGGCCAACCAATAACTGGTCCAACTAGAGACCAATGTCATAAGAGGGAGCCCATTCCTGACACTGCCTGGATGGCCAGGAACCAGAGGCTGGATAGCCAAGAGACACAAGATACAACCAAATATGACTAGCAAAACAGGTCAATAAAATGATTCTTAATGATATTCTATTATACTCATTGTTCAGTGTTTATCCCATTTGTTATGAGAGAGGCATCATTCAGCAACTGATGGGAGCAGATCAGAGACTCACAAGCAAACAATAGTCAGATCCTGCAGAAGAAGGGGAAGGACTGTAGGAGCCAGAGTGATCAAGGACACCATGAGAGCATAGCCCACAGAATCAACTGAGCAGGGCTCATAACAGAGACTGAAGCTTGGTCCTCTGCATATATGTAATGACTGTGCAACTTTGTGTTTTTATGAGACTCCCACTGGTGTGAATGGGGAGTATCTCTGACTCTTTTGACTGTGCTTGGGACTCTTTTCCACCTACTAGGTTGCCCCACTCAGCCTTGATATGAGGATTTGTGCCTAGTCTCATTCAAATTTATTACAGTATGTTTGTATTTTAGGGAAGTTAGATCATTTTTTTTCTTTCTCCCTTACTATTTTTTAAGGGAAGCAGAGGAGGAATGAATCTAGAGGAGAGGAGAGGTTGAAGGGGACTGGGAGGAGTTGAGGGAGAGAAAACTGTGGTTGGGATATAATGTATGAAAGAAGAACCTTTAAAAATTAAAAATTATGCATAAGAGTTTAGGGGCCTGAGGGGATGGAGGACACCAAGAAAACAAGGACCTCTAAATGCAGGTGATCAAAGCACATATAAACTCAGAGCCCGAAACAACATACACAGGGCCTGCACAGGTCTGCACCAGGTCCTCTGTGCTTATAGTATGACTTTTAGGTTAGTGATTCTATAATATTTTTGAGTGTGAAACTATTGGATCTCTGATTTTTGTGCTTTCTCTCAGGCTTTTTTCATTCTATTTGTTTGTTTTGTTCAATTCCATTGTATTAGTTTTTTGTTTTCTCTTATTATTATATTATACCATGTTATATTGTACTTAATGTATAGTTATTATTCCTTAGAAGCATCTTTGTTTTCTTTCTTTTTTTTTTTTTTTGGTTTTTCGAGACAGGGTTTCTCTGTGTTAGCCTTGACTGTCCTGGACTCCCTTTGTAGCCCAGGCTGGCCTCAAACTCACAGCGATCCACCTGTCTCTGCCTCCCGAGTGCTGGGATTAAAGGCCTGCACCACCGTGCCCAGCATCTTTGTTTTCTAATGAGAGACATAAGGAGGTGGATCCAGATTGGAGAGCAGGTAGGAGGAACTGGGATATAGTATGTGACAAAAAAATCATAAAATAAAATATAATATATATATATATAATTTAAGCTAGATAGCAGAAGCTATGAAACTAGATAAAAGGCCTACATCATCCCAAGGGAGTAGTTGAATCTCAGGAGAGGATAAAGTATGTATAGCCACACACACCTACAGAATACCAGTCCTACATAGGAAAATGGCACCTCAAACATATAAAGACTTAATCTTTTCCAAGACAGCATAAATATGTCAATTGAAAGAAGAAAGGTAACTTGAATATGAAAATAAGAGAGACTCAACTGACTAAATAATGCTGTATACAAATCCCTACATAGAAGTAAAAATAACACAAAATAGCATATCTTCTATAAAATATGAATTCAATATTAGTGCTCTCAAGGACAATGAATTAAAAAAACTTCTAGATAAAGGATTCAAAAGAATTATCATTACTATGTTCAAGCAACACAAAGAGGACATAAATTGGGACCAAAATAACATAAACAAAGATTTAAATGAAATAAAAAATAAACTCAGCATATAAAAATAGAATTAAATAAGATGATGGGATTTTTGGAGAATCACTAAACAGAAATGATGTTGAAAATGAGAAACTCAGTATGCCAAATAACAAGCACATTAGAAATCTTGAACAACAGAATGGAACATGTGAAAAATAGAATATCAGAGCTTGAAGACAAGGTAGAAGAACTGGGTTATTCACAAAAGACAATGATAATTATATATATATATATATATATATATATATATACATATATATATATAAAACACACATATATATGGGCAAAACATGGAAAATCTTTAAGACCTTATTTAAAAAAAAACACTGTATTATGGGCATGGAAGAACACTAGTGAAGGTATATAAAATATTTTCAGTGAAAATGTAGAAGAAAATTATTCAACCCTAGAGAAAGAGATGTATAACCCAGTACAACTGGCTTACAAAACACCAAATGGACAGGACAAGAAAGGAAACATGACATGATCTATTTTAGATAAAATGTTAAAAACACAAAATAAAGAAAAAGTATTGAAAGATTTAAGAAAAAACTTAAGCCCATCAGAATAACAGGTAATTATTTTATACAGGTAATTATTTTATACAAAGTTTTAAATCTAGAAGGGACTTAAAGAATATATATAGTTCAAGTTCTGAAAGACTACAACTTCTAATCCAGAGTATGACACAGAAAACCTATCAAATTGAAGAAGAAATGGAATTTTTCCATGACAAAAAAATAGATAAAAGAATTTATCTCTTCTAGGCCAATTCTACAGATGATACTCAAAGAGAAGGATAAACATACTCGAGTCCACAACAATAGGAAACTTAGAAGAAAGATGTTGCTTTGCATAAATTGTTCAGTTATCTTTCTTATTCCTTCCAGAACTGCTTGCCCAGGGATGGCACTATCTTTAGTTGGATGAACCCTACCACATCAATTAATAATCAATAAAATGTCATACAGGCATGTCTACAGGCAATCCCCAATGGAGGAATTTCCTCAGCTGAGGTTGCCAATTCTCAGGTAACTCTAGTTTATGACAAGCTGACAAAAACTAACCAGCACAATACTCATTAGGGGAACAATACTGGAGCTTCATCCATCAGCAGATGGAAGTGGGTACAGAGATCTACAGCCAGACATTACGTGGAAAGAGTCGAATTGGACGTCTCCATCTGGTCCCTTCCTTATGAGATTGGGGTAACCCATGAAAGCGGAGACGGAAGATTGTAGGAGTCCTAGGAGATGGAGGACATCAGGAGAACACGGCCCACAGAATGAACTAAAGCAAGGCGCAACGGTGCTCAAAGAGACTGAAGACGCATGCACGGGGCCTGCATAGGTATGTGCTAGGCTCTCCGCATGTATGTTATAGCTATTAGCTTGCTGTTTCTGTGGGACTCCTAACATCGGGAGCAGGTATGTCTCAGACATTTTTGCCTGCTCTTGGGACTTTTCCTCCTATTGGGTTGCATTGTCCAGCCTTGATATAGGGGCTTTTACCTTGTCTTACTGTATCTTGTTTTTTTTGTTTGACTGTCTTCTTTTGGAGGTCTCTTCTTTTTCTGAAAAGGAAACTGAAGGTGAGTGGATCTGGGAAAGAGAGGGGGTGGAGGGTAGCCGGGAGGAGGAGAAGGAGGAGAAGCTGTGGTCTGGGTGTACTATGTGAGAGAAAAGTCTATTTTTGAAAAAATTGAAAAATAAGAAAGCAATATCAGAAGTAGATAGAAGGAGAACTGTGTGGGAGAGGGGGTGGGGAGGTAATGGGGGTAGGGATCAGGTGTGAGGAGAGCAGCAGCTGAAGTAGCTGAGAGAAGGGGGCAGGGAGAGAGAATCGAAATTGATCTCTGAGGACATCTCTGAGACAGAGGAGGCTGCCAGGAGTCTATAGGAGTGACCCAGCTAAGACTCCTAGCAACTGGGAATATGAGTCCTTAAGTTACCACTTGATGTAACCAGTTTGTACTTCTCTTTACAGGAAATGTGGGGATAAAAATGGAGCAGAGATTGAGGGAATCACAAACCAATGACTGGCCCAACTTGAGGCCCACCCCATAACAGAGAGCCAATCGCTAACACTATTAATGATACTCTGTTACGACTACAGACAGTAGCCTAGCATAACTGTCTCCTGAGAGGCTTCATCCAGTATCTGATGAAAACAGATGCAGACACCCACAGCCAAACATTAGGCTGAACTCTGGGAGTGCTGTGGAAGAGTGGGAGGAAAGATGGAATGAAATGAAAGGGTCAAGGACACCACAAGAATACTTATGGAATAAAGTTACCTAGAGCCATGGGGGTTCACAGAGACTGAAGCACCAACCAAAGAGCATGCATGGGCTAGACCTAGAACCCCCTACACATATGTAACTGATGTGTCGCACATTCTTCATGTGGGAGTAGAGGCTGTCTCTGACTCTGTTGTCCGAATCTGGATCCCTTTCTCCTAGTTGAGCTGTCTTCTCTGGCCACAGTGACAGAAGATGCACTTAGTCTTGATGTGACTTGAGGTGCCAGGGTGGGTTGCTACCCCCCTGAAGGCCTCTCCTTCTCTTAGAAGAAAGAGAAAGGGAACAGGGAGAAAGCATGAGGATGGGAGGCAAGGAGGGAGGGGATTGAGATCAGGCTGTAAAGTGATTAAGTTTTTAAAAAGAAAACATCATGAGGCCGTTATAATTCTAAATATAGACACAACAAACAAGGGCATACCAAATTTCACATCAAAATGCTACTAGATATAAAACTACAGTTTAATCAAGCACGTTGATAGTGCACAGGTTCAGTTCCCTATCCTCACCACAAAGTATGTCATCCAGACCTCACACATACAAAACAAACAAAAATAAAAACAAAATACAAACCAAATGAAGAAATTCTAGAGCTACATCACAGCATAAAACAAAGACCTAACAGAATACTCCACAAAAATGCTAAAGAATATTAGAAATTCTTCTTAATAGCACACAGAACTTTCTCCAAAATAGACCATATATTAAAATATGGAGTAAGTTTCAACAAGTATAGGAAAATAAAAATATCATCCTGCTTTCTATCTGGCCATAAAAATAAAGGTAAATAGCAACAACAATATTGTATAACATACAATATTATATGTATATATGTATATATATACATTATATATTTATAATCTATAACTGGTAATGATATTGAAGTAATAATAAAGCATGTCCAAACTTAAAAATGGCCAGGAACATGGATTCGCTGAAGAATTCTATCAGAAATTCAAAAAAGAATTAACACCAATACTGACCACATAATTCCACAAAATAAAGAGGATGGAAGAAGACTTACAAATTCTTTCTATGTAGCCAATGTTGTTACCCTTATACAATAGAAATACAATATTGTGTATCTTGATACAATGATACAGAGAAAACACAAACTTGAGGAAACTAAATAAAATCCTATTGACTGATGAATGAATTGCTGAAAAAAGTATGAAAGAAAAAAGTTTTAATGGCAGAAGTCACAGACACAAGAAACAAAAAGGAGTTTACCCAGGTACGTTGCATAGATGCAAGGAATTCCACTTTCAGCAGAATCTGTAGACTCAGAGCAAAGACTGGAGGTGACCCAGGGGAAGCCACTTAGGGGACAGAAGATCTGGACTTCTGAGAAGACTTCCATTCCAGAGAAGAGGCCTGACTTGACACAGAACTTTCAGAGGAAGACAAGGGACAGAGTCTGCCACCCTGAATATGAGTCCAAGAGAAAAAAAAAATAACACATCAAACCTACCATGGTATATTACTCTTCAAAAAACTCCTAAAATTGAATGAAAATGAAAATAAAACATATCAAAATGTATAGATACAATAAGTGTAGACCTAATAGGTTAGATAAGTAATCTCATACATGAAAATATCATAGATAACTTAAATAAGGAACATGATGGTATAACTTAAGGCCTTGTAAAAACAGGAAGAAACCAAACCCCAAAACAGAAATGGGAAGAAATAATGAATATCAGAGCAGAAATTAATAAAATACAAACAAAGAAACAATACAATCAATAAAAGAAATAATTTTATCTTTGAAAACATGGAAACAGCCTAAGTGTCCCTCAGTAGAAGAATGGATAAAGAAACTGTGGTACATATACACTATGGAATACTATTCAGCTATTAAAAACAAGGAATTCCTGAAATTTGTGGACAAATGGATTGAGCTAGATATGCTCATAATGAGTGAATTAACCCAGAAGCAGAAAGAGTCAAATGGTATATACTCACTTATATCAGCATACTAGCCCAAGGGGCATGTCCCACGAAAGCCTTCACTTGCCAGGAAACTGGGACAGAGGGGAGGACATCCTACTGGGACTCTAGATGAGAGAAGCATGGGAGAATAGCAAAGTAGAAGGATCCAGTGGGTCCTAGAAACCTACAAGTAGAACATTATGATAGGCAGATTTGGGCCAAGGGGTCCCGCTCAAACTATGGCACCAGCCAAGGACGATACAGGTGGTAAACTTCAAACCCCTACCCAGATCTAGCCAATGGACAGAACATTCTCCACAGTTGAGTGAAGAGTGGGGTATGACTTTCACATGAACTCTGGTGCCTCATATTTGACCACGTCCCCTGGATGGGGAGACCTGGTGGCACTCAGAAGAAGGATAGCAGGCTACCAAGAAGAGACTTGATACCCTAATGAGCATATACAGGGGGAGGTAATCCCCCTCAGGAACAGTCATAGGGGAGGGGAATAAGGGGAAAATGGGAGGGAGGGAAGAATGGGAGGATACAAGGGATGGGATAACCATTGAGATGTAACAAGAATAAATTAATAAAAAAATTTTTTAAAAAGGAAATATAAACAAGATTGACAAAGTCATATCCAAATTAGCCAAAAAAGATAAAACTAAAATTAATAAAGTTGGATATGAAAAGGGAGCCATTACAAGATATGAACATAATTCAGACAATTGTAAAGACATATGTTTAAAATCTATATATCACAAGACCGGAAACCTAAAAGAAATGGTGAAATTTCTAGATTTATCAAGATGAAACAAATAATTTAAACTATTATATAACTGGTAATGAAATGAAAACAATAACAAAAAGTCTCCAAACGTAAAAATGTCCAGTACCATATGGACTTGCTGAAGAATTCTACCAGAACTTCAAAGAAGAAATAACATTAATACTGACCATATAAATTCACATAATAAAAAGAAAGGAAGACTTTCAAATTCTTTCTATGAATCCAGTGTTACCCTGAACCAAAACCAGGTGATGAGGAGGATTGTAAAATGATATCTCTAATTAGTATAGATGTGAAAATTCTCAGTAAAAAAATTCAAACCCAATTCTTTTTTTTAATATGGAACTACATTTATTTATTACTTACAACCATATCCTGGATTTGTAAGAATCTAGCAGACAACAAAAGGATTCTGTTGAAACAGTCTTCATTTGAATTTACAGTAGAGAGTACACTATATTCTATACATTCTTTACATTAGCATGTTTCCATTTTACATTGTGTGTGTGTGTGTGTGTGTGTGTGTGTGTGTGTGTGTGTGTGTCCGGAGGTCTGGAATATGCATGTGTTCATATGAGTATGAATTGTATGCATACATGTGTATAAACCAGAGGATGACATTGGATGTCTTCATTCATCATTACTTACCTTATTTTTTGAGACAGAATCTCTCACTAAACTTCGAGGTCATCAATTCAGCTAAGCTTGCTAGCCACTGGATTCCAGGACTCCACGTGTTGCCACCCTACTTTACCCAAAGTACTATGATTTACAGATACAGGAATGCACTGTATGTATTTGTATATATGTGTGCCTATATGTATATTTGTATTCATTAATTTTAACAACTGCCATTAAATATTAGCAAACTCAGCACTGTTTATATTGACTTCACTTCTAGAGCTTATAACACCTAACATACAGAAGCTGCTCTATAAATAAATATATAATGAGCAAGAAGTTAGGCATCTGTCTATATGATGGATGAGAGACCAGAGAACATAGCTATGTAGAAAGGAAATAGGAGCCAGTGGAGAAGTACTAATTTGGAGGAGCTGAGAAAGTCAGAGGGATCAAAGGTAGGTTGTAGGGATTCTTATAATACTCAGTGGAAATTAGGGAATGAGTGGAGGGAATCAAAGTAGCTCTGATGAAGAAGACAAAGATAATTGAGTACCTTGCACTGTTATTTTATTGAAGTTAATGTATTATATCATACTGCAGATCTTCATTTATTCTTACTTTATAGATTGAGAAGTTGCTTTAGGGAAGTTAGGGCTATTTTTGTGGAAAATTGGTTGAAGTTTTCTTTATTCTCTTTTTTTTAAAATGAAAAGCAAAAAAATAAAATAAAAAGTAAAAAAAAACGAAAATAAAATATAGAACTACAAAATCCACCAATTTTGCCTATATATACTCAAAATATAAAATAGGATTGATGATCTCAGAAAGTTCTTTGCATCCTCTTATTCTTTTCAAGTTCTAAACAATAGCACACAAAAAGATACACACAGAAAAATTAATTGTGATATGTACATTTAATGGCAAACCCATCAGAATTATATCCGACTTCTCAGCAGAGACCATAAAAGCCAGAAGGGCCTGGACAGAGATCTTGCAAACCCTAAGAGACCACAGATGCCAGCCCAGACTACTTTACCCAGCAAAACTATCAATAACCATTGATGGAGGAAACAAAATATTCCATGGGAAATTAGATTTTTTTAAATAATTGTCAGGATTCAATCAGCCTGTAGAAAGAAAATGCTGGCATTTTTAAAATTCAAACCCTGATCTCTTAAATACTCCACCACCATCACAAACCCAATTCTTAATCACATCAAATACCTCCTTCATCAAAATCAAATTATGATTCCAGAAATTCATGAATTGTTCAACACATATAAAACAACAAATGTTATTCATCACATAAATGGACTCAAAGACAAAAATCACATAGTCATCTCAACCCAGAAAAGATCTTTCACAAAATCCAACATCACTTCATTATAAAAGTCAGAGAGAATTTACGTAGGGATAGACAGAGCATATGTCAATATAAAAAGCTGTACATAACAAACCTATAGCCAACATATTGTAAATGGAGAAAAACTTAGTTCTAACTAAGATTAGAAAAAAATGTAAGGAGCATCCACTCTTTTCACTCCTAATCAATATGGTGCTTTATGTCCTTAGCCAGAATTATATTACAAGAGAAGGAAAGAAAACGGCCAAAAGTATTAAAAGAAGCAAAAGTATGCCATTTTACAGATAATGTGATTTCATACATAAGATCCTAAATTATTCTACCAGGAGTTCTTAGAAATGATAAACATTTTCAGCAAAGTGGCAGGATACAAAATTAATATACTAAAGTAGCAGCAACCCTCTATACTATTAACTAACACACTGAAACAGAATTTTGGGAAATAACCTCATTTATAATAACCGCAAAAACATATGGGAATTAATCTAACCAAGAAAATAGAATATTTCCATAACTAAGACTTTAAGACAATGAATGATTACTCAACTATAAAGACAAAAACGGCCAGGTGTGGTGGTGCATACCTTTAATCCCAGCATTCCAAGAGGCAGAAGCAGCAGAATCTCTGTGAGTTTCAGGGTAGCTGGGCACACAAAGTAAGTCCAAGACAGCTGGGGCTGTTACACAGAGAAACCCTGTTTTTGAAAAACCAAAGAAACCAAAGAAAAAACAAAAATGAAATTTGCAGGTAAAGAGATGAAAGTGGGAAGAACTTACACTGAGTGAGAGATCATCCAGACGCAGAAAGACAAATGCTGTGTTTTCTCTCTTCTATGTGGGCCCCAGCTTTCAATCTTAGATTTCTGTGTTTGACTCGCAGAGTACACGTGCAATTGAAGAAAGTAGAAAGGGACAAACTGAAGGTGGGTGTACATTAAGGAAGTAGGGATTGCATAATATAGGTGGAACAATAGTAAACAAGGGGATCCTGAGGTAGGAACAGTCAAGCAGCAAGTACAGTATGGAGATTGGGGAAGGATGACATGGGGGAGGCTTAACCAACATGAAGGATGAGTGAAAACCCACATGGATCCCTATCTTGCATTAAATTAAAAATATAATAGGATATGCTTGTAGAACACATGTGTTCAAAAACCGAGCAAGAATACTAGGGATTAAATGTTTAACTGGAGGTGAACGCAAGGGAATGAGGAAGATGCAGGAATAGTGGTTAACTGAAACTAAGGATGTATGAAAAACTCTTATGGAAACACACTAGCTTGTAAGCTAAGATGAAGACAGAAAAGTAGGAGGGTAATATATTTATATGTGCGTGTGAAAGGGGGATGTCCAGGGAAATATGGAGCAGGACATGGTGAGTATATATGATCAACATACCATTGCATACATGTATAAAATTCTCACCCAATAAAAATTTGAAATTAAAGTCATATTCTCTCTATATATAATATTAATTTTTACTAAAAAGCATCTTTCTAGAAATAAAGCAGGAGGTAATATTGGAGTTGTACAACTGAGTGTTTTTAGAATTATAACCATGTAGGTGTTTCCTTGCTAATGGCCAACCATAAAGTAAGAATGACACTGAAGACAAAAAGCAATTTAAGTGGTGTTGGGAACAGAGGGTCCTAAAAGCCAGTTTATGTTTGAACAACATGGCACTGGCTAATGTGGACATTGGGCATGTGAATCATCTAAAACAAGCCTGGCTTGGATACATATGGGCCTATAAGTCAGCACAAAACAGCTGGCACTGTCTAGGGAACCATACAAAGAAACAGTGATGTAATTTGTTACGTGTCTATTCCTGAAAGAATAGTACTTTTGTGTGGGTTCTGTATCAATCTGGCCTTCACCTAAGCCTTCATCAACCTGCCTATAATGTGTTTGGCAGTGGCCTGTGTATCTACCTCTGCGTGGTCTGTGTCAGCTGCGTCTGTTCCTTGTACCTGCCCCTGTGTGGCTCTTCTGTGCCTGTGTGTGATTGAGTGCCCATTGGTGGCTATCTACCAGCAAATAAACTATATCTTACATGGCTGCAACTCTTCACAATCTCTCTAACCTCCTGGCCTCTCATTGCCCCTCCTCCATTCCTGGCATCTGAGCATGCCATTTGAGATACATAAATCTGAGAGCAGGTTCTTGTGTGAGTAGGTAGAGGAGAGCAATGGGGGAAGGTTATTTTAAGACATCTTACAAGTTTCTCTTAGTTTCTGCCAACCTCCTTGTATTCAGTTAAATCACATAGTTTCTAAGTCTCATTTAGTGTAAGGTACATTCACTTAATAGGTCTTAGATACTAAATAGAGCAATCCAAGTCTCCAGCTCTTGCAGAGTAACACCTAAAGAAAACTCAGAGCAGACATGCAGATCAAGCCACGTAAATGAATGGATAGGCTGAGTTGAGAAAAAAAAAGAAAGAAAGATGGAAAGGTCATGAACAAAGTAGAAAGATTTTTCCTGGCAGAAACATTGCTTTTGTATCAAATTATGTGTTAAAACACTCGAATTGTCCAGAAATAGGGTACAAGAAACACTACCTTGACCATTCAGGTAAAATGTAATCTCTAGCATTTCCATAATAACATGTCATGCAGAATACTTGATAGGAATCCTGGAAAACATACCTTGAAACTCAAATTATTTTGTATACATGTATACAATAAGCCCAGGTAAAGTTAAATAACTCTAAAGTTAAATAGCACATCTTTATTGTCTGATGTGACCTTCTTTCATTAGTGAATATGAGACAAAAAGTCTAGTTCAGATATTGTTGATAACAGATGAAGACAGTCAAAGCAACTATAAATGCACATTCTCATTTTGGGAAATACACTGGGCTCTGAATCTTTCTTGATTATAAAAGTAGTCTATGCCAATTAGATCCTCATTGAAATTAGATTTACCATAGCACAGAGCATTATTATAACATCATTGCAAATTCAAATTCTACTTTAAATAATAAACATTTATGGAACCAGATGCTAGGACCCATTATTGAACAAAATAGTCAAAAATCTCCACCTTAGACTCAGATTAGGGAAGAAAAGCAGTAATGCCAACATAAATCTGATGGTGAGAGCTATGTAGAAACAAGTACATGAATAAAGATGAGAGGTGGGGGACAAGATCTATTATATAAGGTATTTTGTTTATGATTGATGTATGAAACAATCTTATTATGGAACCCAGATTGGCCTAAAACATACATGTAGTGCACAATGACTTTGCTTTGCTATATAGCCCCAGCTGGCCTAGAATTCATAATCCTCTTGCCTCAACTCCCCCAAATGCCAGGATCTTTGTTATTCATTTAACAGCCATTGATCAATAATGACGATGACACTTGTATTACTGATATCAGTACTTTTTTTCCTCTCTTTTTCTAGGTGAACTTGCCTATGGGCTTATCTTTTTTTTAGCCAAGATTTTTAGCTTTTTGATTTGGTTTATTTTCCCTGGCTTTTCCTATTTCAGTTTCAGTAATTTTCACTTTTATTATTTTTGTTTACTTTATTTAGACATACTTTTCTTCTTTTTATTTCATTAAAGCAAGATATTTTGTTGTCCAATTTCAAGAATATATATGTATATTTTTTCTTACTTTTAGTAGGTTTCATTTTAATTTTAATATTTTATAGTATTCTTTGGATTCTTGTGAATGACTCCTTTAGCTCTTGTGTATTAGATGTGTGAACTTTTACTTTCAAATAGGTTAAGATTATTCAGATATTGCTGTTGTTTCTATTTTAATTCTACTGTGGCTAAAGGCATACACTGAATGCTTTCTACTCTTTTAAGGTTGAAGTATGTTTTGTGGACAATATTATGGTCTGTCTGGGTAAATATTTCATATGAGGCCAAGAAGAATGCGCTTTCTGAATTTGTTGGATGCAATGTTCCATAAATGTCAAATGCATCACACTGATAGATAGTGCTATTCAGTGCTACCTCCATGATCTATCTTCTTCATGATTTTATGCTTGGTGACTTATCAATTTCATAAATTAGAACATTGAAATTCTTAACTACAATAGTGGATTTTTGTATTTCTTCTTTTAGCTTTTACAGCTTAGACTAACAGATTCTGTTGTTAGGTGCATAAGCACTAAGAATTAGGTCTTATTACAAAACTGACCCCTTGCTGGGCAATGGTGGTATACACCTTTAATCCCAGCACTCAGGAGGCAGAGGCAGGCAGATCTTTGAAAGTTCAAGGCCAGCCTGGTCTACAATGTTAGTCCAGGACAGCCAGGACTACACAGAGAAACCCTGTCTCAAAAAACCAAACCAAACCAAACCAAACCAAACAAAAATTGACCCCTTTATTATGTGATTATGTCACTGTATTTAGCAAATTTTCTTCTGAATTTTTTGTCTGAGATTAATATAGCTAATTTGGCATTCATTTCATTAAAGTCAGAATAAATACTTTCTGTATCATTTTACTTTTCACCTGTATTATTCATTGCATTTAATGTTTTTAGAGCAATATAGTCTTCTCTTATATCCATGATTGATATATTTCCATTCCCTCCGTACATCCTGTAATTATATATGGTGCAAAAAATACATATATAGTATGTTTTTCCTAGATAATCATGTCTGATGGTGTTTAATGTATAAATCATACAAAGCAAGAGTTTAACAATGATAACTAACAATCTCACCAGTTATAGTTTAAGTTTTTATAATTCACTGATTGTTAAGTATGTGAGATCATTCTATTTTTACAAGTTATAGATTGTTAACTCATTTCAGAAGATTTCTTGCTAATATTGTCACTTGGCCTAAATATTTTCTTGTATATTTCTATCAGTTGGATCATATTTTCCCTTCATATCTTTCACCTCCTAATTTAATGCTAGTTCCATCTTATCCTAAGTAATTAGAACATAGGGTAGCTACAACTTTTGCAGCTTGGAATGTGAGACAAAACACAGCACAAATTTCATTTTTATTCTTTGCAATTTCAGAGATAAACTATCTGCTATTACCATCTTAGAGAACCCAGCATTTTATTTTAGTTTTTAAAATAATTTTCTTATTTACTAAAGCAGTTCACCTTCTCACTTAAAGAAGTACTGTGAGGGCTCTCTTTAGACTCTCTGAATCACCAGTCCTTTTTTTCTTTGGGGGCATTATTAATTAATATGTGGGTTATTGTTTTAACTGTTAATCTAATAATCTAGATGCTAAGTGACTGACAAATGATGTGTTAGTCATAATTCTGTTACTTTAACAAAATATCCAATGTGCAGGCATTAGCATGCTTGTAATCTCAGCACTCAGTGAGTTCAATGTCACCCTGGTCCACAAAAGTGAGTCCAGGACAGCCAAGGCTACACAGAAAAATCCTGTCTCGAAAAAAAAGGGGACTCCTGAAACTGAAAAGTTTCTGTAAGGCAAAAGACAACACAATTGGACAAAGAGGCAGCCAATGGAATGGGAAAAGATTTGTACCAACCCCACATCTAATAAAGGCTTACCATCCAAAATATATGTAAAAAAAATCAAGAAACTACATATTGAAAAAAAAACAAATAATTCAAGTTAAAAATTATGTACAGATCTAAACAAAGAATTCTCTAGAGAGGAATATCAAATGGCTAAAAAAAACCACTTAAAGAAATAAACCTTAGCCATCAGGGAAATGCAAATCAAAACTATTTGAGATTCCATCTTATACCTGTCAGAATGGGTAAGATTAAAAAACAGCACATACTGGTGAGGATGTAGAGAAAGTGGAACACTCCTCCATTGCTGGTGTGAGTGGAAATTTGTACAGAAATTATTGAAATCTATATGATGCTTCTTTTAAAAATTGTAAATCGAGACCCAGCTATACCACTCTTGGGCATATACCCAAAGGACACTCCATCCTATCACAACTATGTTCATCCTGCTCAACTATGTTCATAGCAGATTTATTCATAATAGCTAGAAACTGGAAAGAATCAAAATGTCTCTCAATATTGGTTAAAGAAAATGTGGTATGTTTACACAATGGAGTATTATTTGGTGGTTAAAAATTTGACATCGTGAAATTTGCAGGCAAATAGATGTAACTAGAAAAAAAAGTCATCATGACTGAGGAAAACCCATACCAAAACGGATAAATATGGTAGGTGTTCACTTATAAATGGATTAGTTATTAAATAAATGACACTCAAGCTACAATCCACAGACCCAGAGCAGATAAGTAAAGAGAAGGACTATAGGAGGAAGCATAGATATTTTTGGAATGGGAAATAGAATAGATTTTGTAGGAGGACTATAGGTGGGTGGGAATAGAAGTAGGAAGGATCAGATCAGAGCGATGGAGGGAAAGAGAGCTCTCATACTCTGTTCATTCAGCTTTGCCTAATGTTATTATCTTATACAGTCAGGTTATAAAGATCAATGTTAGAAAATTAACAGTGCAACAATACTAGTAACACAACTACAAATTTTCTTTGAGTTGTGTCATTTGTTCACTAAACACTACTAAAGTATACTTTGCAGAATGTCTCTCAATATGAACCAGTGCAATAATGTCTTGTGATTGCACTGAAGTTATGCATCTGCAGGAAGAAATGCCACAGAGTCACTATGAGTCATACCAGAGCACATATAATGCCAGTATGTCGTATTACTGAGGATAGTCGCCTTGGGTTACTTGTTTGTATGTCTACATTGTCACACTGCACAGTTAGTTCTTTTTCTCTGTCCTTGTTACTGCCTGTCTCTGAAGTAAACAACTGATAAAAAATCATCTTAAGAAGGAAAGGGTTCACTTGGCTTACATGTCCTAAACACAGTCCTTCATTGAGGAAAGTCAAGACAGGAACTCCAGACAGAAACAAAAAGACACCATGGATGAATGCTGCCTAATGGCTTCCTTCCCCTGGATTGCTCCGCTTGCATTTCTTATACAACTCAGATCCTTCTACCCAAGAGTGGCACTACCTGGAGTTGCCTGGATCTTCACACATCAATCACTAATAAAGAAAATGCTTTATGCCTTCAAGCCAGTCTGATAAAGATATCCCCCAACTGAGGTCCACTCTTCCCAGTTAACTCTAACTTGTGTACATTGACAAGAAATTATCCAGTACAGTCTCTTTTGATTACCTAAAAATCTTAGAGGAAATGCTTCAAAAATCTACAAAAAGAATTACAAGCAACTAAAGAATGATGAAAGTAGAAGAAATAGCCTTCTCCAGGGAAGAAGACAGCAATTTGTTATCTAGTACAAAATAGTCAACTCTGAAAATATACATATAAGTGACATTATATAGAACTGAACAGGCTGTTTTATGTTTAATAATTTATATATATATATGTATATAACATAATTGATGAAAATAAGCCATCATTTTAAAAAAGAATGAAAAGGGATACATGGAAGGGTGTGGATGGAGAAAAAGAAAAAAATTATAATTATAATCTCAGAATAATACAAATATCAAACATGAGTGTGCATGTTCAAGGACAATAGTAGTTTCTCTCTGAAATATAAAAAGTAGCTCTCCAAATTGCTTTCCTTTATTGAACCTATGAGATACCTAGCTCTTTGCAGAGAAATAGTCGTGTTGTGACTACACTTTGTGCATCCACACTTCAGAGGGCTTGTTTAGAAGGACAGATGACTTTCTCTTTTTACTGTCACTTTCTCTCTCTATTGATACTTTTTATGTTACAATGACCTAGAATTGTCCTTAACTCATTGTGAAACCATCTTCTAGCTAAGTGACTATGGACAGATAGTCTTTGTGCCTTCACAACAACGACCACATTTGAATGTTTAAACCCATTTACCAGCATATAGGCAGATAATTTTGGTTATACTTTTCTAGAGCAAGAAAGGGATCTGCACATTATTATAAGAGTTTTCTTATATGTTTTATACATTTATTATATATTATAAGGGTGCAAATGTTTGTGAAGCTTTGTAAGCCACCACATACAATCATTTTTGAAAAGGAATGTGGCAAATAGGGATTATATATGGAGTCTCTAAGACTCTCCTTAGGATTACACTGAAAGTTAGAGGAGTTGAGACATTTAAAATGGTCAGAATATGCAGAGCATCCATGCAAGAAATAATATTAAATTTTATTTATTGTGTATTTGTTATTATCTACAATTTTGTTGACTGTATTGATGAATAAATGACTAACAGAAAGAGAAAACTAGAAAACCAATTAAAAGTACCTAGAATACTCAGATTATTCCTAGTAACTATAAGGAAGGCTATAATACTATGTCAGCTCACAAAGGTTGGCTCTTCACAATATAAGTAAGTTATATTTTAATAATATCCAACTGGCAATTGTAAAGGTGCACTATAAGTGATGTCATACATTCATACGATTGATTGTTTTTCAAAAACTCAGAAAAAGAAAAAAACACCTAAATTTTGTAAGACCTCTTTTTACCTAGAGATCATGTTTTCCCTGAAGAAAGAATATTTCTAACTCACTAGTTTTGGAGAATTGCAAGACACCAGAGAGCAGCTGCTTGTTTGTTAAGCTGCCTAACCAGACATTGCCCTTGAAAGACTGGTTTCCAAATGAGGTAGTTACACTTCAGGGCAGATGCAAGACAATCCACATAAAGGAGAGAAGGGGCATTCGAGTTTCCGCTGTTTTCTATGTGTGAATGAAAAGGACAGATGCAAGTTGTTCTGTAACTGTTTGCCATAAGACATACTCAGTTTATCTGTGAGCCCATTTGACCTCTATGTCTAGAGCAATGGGTCGCTAAATGTTCAGTGCCTCCCATGCTAGATCGCATCATGAAGACTATTACAATGATTTGGTTTTGCAACTACGGAATTAACAAAACTAAGGGCTCCCATAATGACGTTTGAACTAATCAAAGCCTCATAAAGTGATAAAGGGCTGGAAATATTCTATCCTGAATAGAATGGTATAGATCAATCAGCTGGTGGAGCCCAACTTCAGGTAACACTAATAACATAAGTATAAGCAAACAAGACATAAATAACTTTTAGTTTGAACTCTTCTTTAGATATAAAATAATGTTTTTGAAAAAGATAAATAACAAAAGAATCATAGCTGGGTGTGGTGGATCATGCCTTATAATGCCAGAATTTAGGATGCCTCTTGGCAGACAGATCTCTGTGAGTTCCAGGCCAGCCTGGTCTGCAGAGCGAGTGCCAGGACAGCCAAGGCTACACAGAGAAAGCCTGTCTCAAAAAAGAAATCAGATCTAATGAAAAGTTAACAACAAATGTACACCTAAAGACCCAATAGGATGTCCTCCCCTCTGACCTACTTTCCTGGTAAGTGAAGACTTTCATGGGATATGCCCCTTGGGCTAGTAGTGTCCAGATATAAGTGAGTATATACCATTTGACTCTTTCTGCTTCTGGGTGAACTCACTCATTATGATCATTTCTAGTTCAATCAATTTGTCCACAAATTTCGGGAATTCCTTGTTCTTAATAGCTGAGTAGTATTTCATAGTGTAAATGTACCACTGTTTCTTTATCTATTCTTCTACTAAGGGACACTTAGGCTGTTTCTACATTCTGGCTATTATGAATAAGGCTGTTATGAATATGGTTGAGCATATGCCCTTGTTGTGTGGTAGAGCATTTCCTGAGTAAATTCTAAGGAGTGGAATAGCTGGGTCTTGAGGAAACCCTATTCCCAGTTTTCTGAGAAAGCGCCAGATAGATTTCCAAAGTGGTTGTACCAGTTTGCATTCCCACCAGAAATGAAGGAGTGTTCCTCTCTCTCCACATCCTCGTCAGAATGTGGTGTCACTGGAATTTTTTATCTTTGCCATTCTGATGGGTGTAAGATGGAATCTCAGAGTTGTTTTGATTTGCATTTCTCTGATTACTATGTTGAGCATGCTATTGGGACTTTAGGTGAGAGAAGCATGGGAGAATGAGGAAATAGAAGGATCCAGAGGGTCCTAGAAACCTACAAGAAGAACATTATGATGGGTGGATCTGGGTCCAGGGGTCCTGCTCAATTTTGTCACCAGCTAAGGAAAATACAGGCGGTAAACTTCAAACCCCTACCCAGATCTAGCCAATGGACAGGACATTCTCCACAGTTGAGTGGAGAGTGGGGTCTGACTTTCACACGAACTCTGGTGCCTCATATTTGACCATGTCCCATGGATGGGGAGGCCTGGTGGCACTCAGAGGAAGGATAGCAGGCTACCAAGAAGAGACTTGATACCCTGTGAGCATATACAGGGGGAAGAGGTCCCCTTCAGTGACAGTCATAGGGAAGGGGAGTAGAGGGAAAATGGGAGGGAGGGAGGGAGGAATGGGAGGATACAAGGGATGGGATAACAATTTAGATGTAATATGAATAAATTAATAAAAATATATTCAAAACAGAAAAGGAACTAAGATAGTTATGGATAGATGAGGGGCTGGAATGAGAGGATCAGTTGGAGAGAAGGAAGATAGAAATCAATGAGTGAATATGGGAAGACAAAGCTTCAATTAAGGGCCATTTGATGAAGAGTCGGGAAACCTAATAGAACAGAAGCTTCCTAAAATGTATACATATATGAAGGGGATCTAAGTGAAATTGTCAAATAATGGAAAAGACAGAGCCCCAACTGGCCATCTCTTGTCACCAAATGAAGCTTCTAGGATTGGGTTTCCTTTGAGTTGTTGAAAAAAGGGGTCTCACAAGAGCCCTCAAACAAGCCAAACTGTTGCCAAGACTATAGGTTGTTCTCCACAAACTGACAGCAAGGCCCTCACACTCACTGAACATGGAGAGGTTGGGTTTCTGCCTGCATGGAGCCTCTACCCCTATGTCCTAGTAACTTTGGTGCAGTAAGGTACTCTGCATGCTACCAAAAGAGAAATGCAAACACCAAGCCAGCTACAAATCCTTGGATCTCCAGTGGTGTAATACCTGCAAGGAAGGTTAGGACAATGGTGACACAAAGCTTGTGAGAATAACCAGTGACTATCTGATTTGACTTAAGGCCCACTCCAGGAGATGGAACTCATATCTGATACTGGACGTCCAAGAACCTGACACTAGATAGCCCAGGGACCTAGAGTAAAGCCAAATAATACTGGTCTTTGAAAAGGAAAAAAACACCATAGTGTGAAAATGACTCCTAACGATATTCTGTTATACTCATAGATCAGTGCCTTATTCAACCATCATCAGAAAAGCCTTTTCCTGCAGCAAATGGGAACAAATACAGGGAACCCACAGCTGGATATTACATAGAGAGTGAAAAAGCTTTGAACACTCAGCCCTAAATGAGTGGTCTCCATCAAATCCCTCTAGTCATAGCTGGGGTAACTCCTTTAAGAGGAGGCAGAAAGAATGTTCTAAGAGTCAGAAAGGATGGAAATCAGCAAGAACCAGGGCATTCTAAAACAATGTGAGCAAATCTCATATGAACTCACAGACTGAAGCAACATGCACAGGGCCTGCATAGGTCTGCAGTGGGTCCTCTATGTATATTTTATGGCTCCCAGTTTAGTGTTTTTATGGGGTTTCTGAGTGTGTGAACAAGTGATTCTTTCTCATACCCTTTCTTTGGTTCTTTTCCATTAATTTGTCTTGTCTAACTTTGATGTAATACTACTATTTTTAACCTTATTATATTTTGTTTTGCTATATTTTGTAATTTTCTCTTATAAGCCTGCTCTGTTCTAATGAGAGATAGAAAAGGAGTGGATCCCAATGGGAGGGAGATGGGACAACCAGGAAGAGTAGAAGGAAGGAAAAGCAGAATCTATAATCAGGACATATTGTGTGAGAAAATAATGTGTTTTCAATAAAATTAAAACAAAGAAATTAAAATCTGTAGGTATTACACTGAACCACAAAGATTCACAAATAACTCCTTACATCCACTAAGAAACAATAGCTCATCTTTTGTCACATCAGCCTTTGAACTTCAAGTTACTATTTTGACACAAGAAATCCCCACAAGAAATTCCTTGTTGCTGGGCATCACATGCACAACTATCTAGGTGTTTCTCCCTGCAATCTTCTCCTGGGGAGATACTTGATTATCTTATATTCATCCACACTTCCTCATCTACAGAGTCATTTCTGATTTCTCAGTTTGTGTTGGCTGCCCCTCCTCTCTGAAACCAGAATTTTCTGATCTCCATCTTTAGGTTTATGGTATAAAGCATACACGTTTTTGAACTCCACTTAGAGCAAACACCTGGGGAATAAGGAATATGTCCAGTCTTTTACATACAACACCAAATGTAGCTCAGAGTCCAGCATGTCAATAAGCCAAGGAACAGACAATTAAGAGATGGAGGGTTAAGGAAGTGAAAGGGTTACTTTTTCCATGTTCACTTCTGGGGCCTGGATAACCCACTCCCTTTGGACATTTTACCCTAAGAAGCCAATGAGGAGAGCTAGTGCTAGCTACATGCAAATTAGAGAAAGATCCTTTCAGTCCCCACACTCCTTCCACAGCATCCCATAAAATTATTTCACTCGGTGATGGTAGAGACATCTCATTTGTGGAAGCACCCATTGTGATGTGCCCAGCACAATGAAATTGTCTGGCTATGTACTTCTCAAGGATATATCCACACCACTAAAGAGCACAGCAGAGTCATTCGTGTAATGCATTTTGAGACAGTGTCTCACTATGAAGCCAAGTCTGTCCTCAAACTTATGTGCCTAAGCCACCCCCCCCCCACGCTTGAGCTTTCTTAGTGACTGGGGTTTACAGGCAACACAATTGTGCCAGAATATTCAGTTTCCCCTCTCTTAGCTTTTGGCTTACTTCAGGTGCTTTTGCAGCCAGTCATGACAGGCATGGAGGTACACTGACCTGGAAGGCCTTTGAGAACAGATCAAGCACAAAGAGCACAATTAGCTGACACTCGCCAGCTGTTAGCTCTCCAGCTTTGAAGCAGTGACTGTGCTCTTTCCTGCACAGCCTCAGTCATCAGCTCAATATGGCAGGCTGGCCCTTTCTTTCCGGGACATTGGGCAAGACTTTGTGAGATACAAATCCAGTGGAAAGCTCTGCCTCTGTCTTCTCTGCCTCTCTCCCCCTCCCTTTCACAGGTGCCAGGTCTGCAGTACCAGTCTGACATTTTTCTTTGTCTGATCTAGGCTTTCTCTCTCTTCATCTTTCACAGTCATTAGCTTTTCAATAAACCTCATACACTCTTAATTCCATTTCAACATCTGCTTGCCAGAGGACCCAGGTGATGTACTGGCCACTTTTGTTTCAGCCTGCATTGTTCTGCTATATGAAACTGAGAAGCCACATGCCTGCAGTGTTTGCTTCTTGCAGCCATTTCACTGCATAGCACACCACAAGGTAGCTTCCAGAATAACTGGAACATTGAGGTGGGAGGGAGTTTCCAGACACCCCCAGAGCAAACTGTTAACAAACAAAACACCAGAGATAGGCAGATAAGCAGCAGTCAACTTATCTGCCTCATCTGCTCTCCCTCTCTCTCTCTCTCTCTCTCTCTCTCTCTCTCTCTCTCTCTCTCTC
>OU015760.1:11244817-11260165 GCA_907169655.1 Acomys percivali | reverse complement strand
CTCTCTCTCTCTCTCTCTCTCTCTCTCTCTCTCTCTCTCTCTCTCATACAATGTCCCCCTAAGGTTGTTTAGAGATTTCTGCCTCCCATATCTGACAGGGTTAGACTTGCAGAACAGTCTAGGCTGGCTGTCTTTTCAAGGCAATTGTGAGACAGTGGACAGTGAATCTCTTCATTTTCTAGCCTTTTCAGCCTGTTGACATTTTTTTTCTTAATCTTATTGCCTGGAGGATTCCTTTTCCAAATAAAGCATTAGCATTCTCCTCCTTGTCCAAGGCTCTGATTTCCAGAGAGCTCAAGTACTAAAAACGCTCTACCATACAGAACTGTTGTGAAAGCTAAGATAGACAATGTGCCTAGTACAGGTCTGGCAAGCAAGGGGCATTATAAATTATATAGCTTAATCCTTCTATGGCTATCTTGCAAGATGCATGATAGGAGCTAGAATATGAGGATGAGACTTTTAGAGGCCACAGGGAATTCACAGCAATGATCACAGCCTCCCTTTGCTATGCATGTCCTTAATTATTTACCGTTCCACTGCTGCATGAAACAGTGAAGCTTAGAATTGTGAAAGCATGACTTCTCTATGTGGGAACCATGACAGGGCATACATAATCCCTTGAATCATTAGTGTGTAGCAGAATTTTCTTTCTGAGCTCAGAAAGCGTTTTGTTGTTTTGTTGTTGTTTTGTCTTATTTTTTATTGACTGCTGTGTGCAATTAGAATAGAATTCTTTCCTTTTTTTTTTTTTTTTTTTTTCTGTATGGGAAAATGTTCCCTGAATTCTTATACTGCACCTGTAAACCACACACACAGCATGTAGTCTGAGTCATGTGCAAACTTTGTGTTCCAGAAGGCACAATGCATTGGTGTCTAATTAGCATTTGTGTTTAAGGTAGATGAGCATGGATGAGGAAAGAGTGTCACTGTTATCTGTTGCTAGATGCTGTACATTTTTATCCCCAGAGGTAAAATTGCTATCTTGTCTGAGGACTATGAAGCACTCAGTGAGAAGTGACTGCAGAAATGACAGCTGAAAGCATCAAGTGACCAGGCTATTACATAAATTCTGTGCATTATAGAGAATTTATTATAACAAGAGTCACTTACAACTAGTTTGTTCCTTCCAACAATCTAGTCAGGAGGCAATGACTAGAAGAAAATTCAAATAGTACCCAGTGCCTAGCCTGCTCAGAGAGCATGCAGACTATATTAGTTAGGATTCCTTAGAGTTACAGAACCTGTAGAATGGATATATATATATACATATATATATGTACATGGTCTAGATGATTCCATTCAAACAAACATCCCTGGCTCATTCTGATGAGCACTGTAACTTGAAAACTATGACTTGGTGGAACTACAGTGCTGATTTATTTGTCTTTTTGTCTTTATTTTGAGTGTATGAGTGTTCTGCCTGCATGCTTGTGTGAGGGTCATGTATATATAGTACCTGAGGTCAGAAGAGGATGACATCAGATCCCCTGGAAGTTGAGTTACAGTTGACTGTAAGCCACCATGTGGGTGATGGGAAGTGACCCCAGGTCCTCTGCAAGATCAGTAAATGTTAATAACCACCAAGCCATCTCTCCAAGACCTACAGCTGATTTTTTTATATGTAGTTCTTAAAAGAAAAGCAAATAGTAAATGAAAAAGCTGCATGATAGACAAGGTCTTTCCCTTGAGAGAAGGAGAATTGAACAGAGGGATGTTTCTCTCCAAAGTGCAATGTAAATGCCTTCTTCTTGAGAACAGGCTGGGCTGGGGCTGCAGGCATTTGGGTGCCTAGCTAAGGGGAATCAAAGGGAGGATGTTTTTAATTCGTGGAGAATAGGCAACACTGACATGGCTCACAATCTAACTTATTGCTGATGATTATAGTAGAGCAATAGCTCCCAGCATACTCCTATCGTTCACCAACACTATCATATCCTAGGTATTAAAATAAAGGGACAGGAAAGTAAATGCACAAGTAGTCCTATACTACGTCATTACGGAATGAAGCCTCCTACAAAAATGTGAGTTCTATAGTGCCTATAATATCAGCATGCATAAAGTCATGAGTTCAAAGCCATCCCAGCTACACAGTAAGACCCTTCTTCCAGAAAAAAATTGACTTTTGGCCATCTATATAGTCATTTATGAAATACAAATTATCTTTGGTATAGAATTATGTTCTAATACCCAAATATCTCATGCATGTATAAAGACTGTCAAGAAATCCTGATCATATCTTATCCCAACTGAGACATGGAACTGCTCCTTCCCTAAGAACATCTTGTCCAGACAATGTGGTTATAGTATCACATCTTTTCCTGCACTGCCCCTAGCCCCCATAAACCACCAGTTTGTTCTTGATCTCTGTAACTGTCATTTTAAAGAATATTTTATTAGTTATATAATCTATGACTTTTTGAGATCATATTTTTCTCTGAATAAACTGTCCTTGGAAACAGATAAATTATCACATGTATTAATACTTCATTTCTTTTTGCTTTGTTCTAGGCAAGGGCTTTCTATGAAGTCCAGGATATTTTTGAACTCATGGTGTTTTACTTGCCTTAATCTCCCAAGTGCTAGGATTTTAGAGACATATACTACTGCTTATAATAGTCTTTCTTTCTTTCCTTTTCTTTCCTTTCTTTCTTTCTTTCCTTCCTTCTTTATTTTTTCTTTCTTTTTTCCTTCTTTCCTTCCTTCTTTCTCTTTTTCTTTCCTCTTTCTTCCTTCCTTTCTTCCTAGCTATCTGAGCACTTACTATTCCACAGTGTAACATACTATAGTATATTTAATTAGCCACTCACTAAACTATTAATACATTTCAGTTGCCTCTTGTTTAGAGCAATGCTAAATAGAAATGTCATGAACATTTATGGTATAGGATTTTGCGAAGACATAAATATTTATTTACCTGGGATAACTGTTGCAACATTCAATTGCTGAGTTGTGTATTAAGTGCACGTTTAGCTTACAAAAAAACTTACAAATTAGTTTTTCAGATGGATTATACTTGTTTCAATTTATATCAGTAATGTATAAGGGATTTGTTTTCCTGCATCATTGTCAGTTCAAAGAAGCTGAAACGTGTGCCCAGAAAGTTCACATACTAAGGCTTTAGTCCCCAATAGACATGGAAATTAGGTCTTTACAGATGGAACTAGATTAAAATGGGTCCACCAGGGTAGGTCCCACTCCAATTTTCCAGCGTAATATTAAAAGAAATGGTTAGGTCTCAAACAAAAAGGAAAGAAACAAAAGTAAGAATGTTATCAAGAAGCCAAGAAAGAGAAAAGGATGGGATGATAGTGGCATTGTGCAAGCAAAATGTTCATACTGATGGAGCCATTCCATGTCTCTATTGGTTTCAGATGTGCTCAGGTAATAAACTTCGCCAAGATGTTATTTTCAAACTTCCAGTCTCCAGAAATATGAGACCATAAAGTTCTGTTGTTTCAGCCACCAACCAGTGCTGCTTCAATGCTGCATCCTGTGTCAGTCAATTTTATTGCTATGAAAAATAGTTGACAAAAACCAACTGACAGCAAGATGGGAGCCAAGCATGGTGACAAACAAGTGGAGTCCCAACACTTTTTTTAAATTATTACTATAATTTATTCACATTACATCCTGATTGTAATCCCTTAGCTCTTAACTTCCTATTCCCACCCTCCCACCCTTTTCTGCCCTATTCCCCTTCCTTAAACCTCTGATAGGTTGGGTCTTCCTCCCCCTCCATATGACTCAGCCTGTCAGGTCTCATCTGGCTAGCCTGCATCCCCCCTCCCTCTGTGTTCCCACAGGGCCTCTCCCCTAAGGAGCAGTGATCAAATCTTAGGCACCAGAGTTCCTGCCAGAGGCACTCTCCTTGCTCCTTTCCCCTTCTCCATGTGGAGAAGTAACTGTGCATGAGCTACATCTGAACAGGGGTCTAGGTTCTCTGCTTACAATGTCATTGATTGGTGCATCAGTTTATGCAGCTCCTACTCCACCCCTGTCTAGATTCGCCAGCCTTGATTGTCTCATTGTGGAGCTCCTAACACAGCCCCCTCCTCCTTCCATCCCCCAATTCTTCCATACAACTAGCAATTCACTCCCAGATCTTAGGCCAGAGTCTGGCTGTGAGTCCCAATATCTGTCCTGATCCCCTGCTGGGTGGAGTCTCTCAGAGGACATCTATGTTGGGCTAATATCCACTTATAAGTGAGCATATACCATGCGTGTCTTTCTGGGTCTGGGCTAACTCACTCAGAATGATTGTCTCTACTTCCATCCATTTGCCTGCAAATTTCAAGATTTCCTTGTTTTTTGATAGCTGAGTAGTATTCCAGTGTGTAAATGTACCACGGTTTATTTATCCATTCTTCAGTTGAGGGACATCTAGGATGTTCCTAGATTCTGGCTATTGTAAGTAATGCTGCTATGAACACAGATGAGAAAATGTCCTTGCTGTATAGTAGAGCATCTTTAAGAGCTGTATTGTTATTTATCATCAGGACCTTAATTTGTATTTTCCTACTGGTTTGTAAAATTGAATATATTTTCATGGGCTTGTACACCATTCACATACTCTTTCCAGTGAATTCTCTTCCTGTATATTTTACCTATTCCTGTTGTTTATGGTTAAATTGTTAAAGTTTTAAAATAAATTACATAATATACATAATACATTCTCAAATAATGTGGTTTTCATATATTTTCCTCTTTGTTTTATCATCTTCTTGGTAAAGCTATCAGAGAGCAAGATGTTTATTTGTTTCGGTTCCTCCTGCAGCAGTCTTCCTAGTGTTGGTATTAACAGTTCTGTGTCAAAAAATATTTTATTTGTCTCATCCAATTGGTTTCTCTTTTGTTTTAGTTTGAGGTGCTTGTTTGTTTGTTTGTTGAGACACTGTCTTATTACATAGCTTTAGTTGGCCTCAAATTTGTGATCCTCCTGCTTCTTTTTTTAAAAAAATTCAAATGTATAGAAATGTCTGTTATTGACCTTCTCTTTTGAGGATCGTGCTTTTTGACACCAAGACTAATCACTCTTAGGATTTATTTAGTTCTGAGCCTCATTTCTTTTTTTTTTCTCTTTTTTTATATTTTATTAATTTATTCATATTACATCTCAATGGTTATCCCATCCCTTGTATCCTCCCATTCCTCCCTCCCTCCCATTTTCCCCTTACTCCCCTCCCCTATGACTGTGACTGAGAGGGACTTCCTCCCCCTCTATATTGAGCCTCATTTCTTAATTGGGTTATTTGGTTTGGTTGTGTTTAATTTCTTGAGCTCTTTATATATTTTGGATATTAGTCCTTTTTCAGATGTAGGGTTGATGAAGATCTTTTCCCAGTCTGTAGACTGTTGCTTTGTTCTATTGACAGTGTCTTCTGCCTTCTTCTCAGGTTCATGAGGTCCCATTTATTAATTGTTAACCTTAGAGCCTGGGCTGTTGGAGTTCTGTTCAGGAAGCTGTCTCCTCTCCAGGCTCTTCCCCACTTTTTCTTCTAACAGATTTACTGTCTCTGGTTTTATGTTGAGGTCTTCAACCTGCTTGCACTTTAGTTTTGTGCATGGTGATGAATATGGATCTACTTGCATCTTTCTACATGTAGACATCCAGTTGGACTAGCACCATTTGTTGAAGATGCTATCCTTTTTCCACTGAATAGATTTGGCTTCTTTGTCAAAACTCAAGTGTCCATATGTGTGTGGATTCATTTCTGGGTCTTCAATCCAATTCTATTGATCAACCAGCCTATTGCTATGCCAGTACCATGCTGTTTTAATTACTGTTTCTCTATAGTACAGATTGAGACCAGGTATGGAGATTCCTATGGAGGATCTTTTATTGTACAGGATTGTTTTAGGTATTCTGGGTTTTTTTGTTTTTCCATATGAAGTTGAGAATTGATATTTCAATGTCTTTAAAAAGTTGTGTAGACTGAGAAACACTTAAAGAAATGCTCAACGACATTAGTCACAGAGAAATGCAAATCAAAACAACTCTGAGATTCCATCTTATACCCATCAGAATGGCTAAGATCAAAAACTCAAGTGACAGCACATGCTGGTGAGAATGTAGAGAAAGAGGAACACTCCTTCATTGCTCATGAGAGTGCAAACTTGTACATCCACTTTGGAAATCTATCTGGCGCTTTCTCAGAAAACTGGGAATAGGGCTACCTCAAGACCCAGCTATTCCACTCCTTGGAATATACCCAGAAGATGCTCCACCACACAACAGGGATATATGCTCAATCATGCTCATAGCAGCCTTATTCATAATAGCCAGAACCTGGAATCAACCTAGATGTCCCTCAGTCAAAGAATGGATGGAGAAACTGTGGTACATTTACACTATGGACTACTACTCAGCAGGCAAATGGATGGAACTAGAAATGATCATCCTCAGTGAAGTAACCCATACCCAGAAAGGTACACATGGTATATACTCACTTATAATTGGACACTAGTCCAACAGAGATCTCCCCTGAGAGTCTTAGCAGGAGATTGGGATAGATCCTGGGCCTGCGTATTGGCACTCCAGGTGAGAGAGGTAAGGGAGAATGGGGAAATAGAAGGATCCAGAGGGTCATAGAAACCTACAAGAAGAACATTAAGGCTGGTGGATCTGGACCCAGGTGGGTCAGCTCACACTACTTTACCAACCAAAAATGCATGAAGTAAACCTAGAACCCCTATCCAGATCTAGCCAGTGGACAACACATTCTTTACAATTGTGTGGAGAGCAGGGACTAACTCTGACATGATCTCTGGTACCCCCTATCTGATCACTTCCCCTTAGTGGGGAGACCTGGTGGCACTCAGAGGAAGAGTAAGCAGCCTACCAGATAGGTTGTGATCATATGGTAGGGGAGGAGGTCCCCTTCTGTCACAGGTCTAGGGGAAGGGAGTAGGCGGAAAGAGGGTGGGAGTGGGGAATGGGAAGATACACGTGAGGGGATAACAATTGGGATGTAATCTGAATAAATGACTTAAAGAAAAAAGAAAAGAGAAAAATACAGATCAATTTGAGGAGTCCTAACATGTTTACTATCCATGAACCAGTTTTATTCACTTTTCCACACTGGTGGAGAATTTCTATTCATTTATTGGAGATGTTTGATAATAGTTAGCATTAAAGTGTCTGGTTGCACATCATTCCAGCTTGGATGTTCAATGTCTTGAAGAGGTCTACATTGTGAGAACTTGATTCCCAAGGTTGTGCATTAGTCAGATGTTGGGAGCTTGTAGAGGTGGCCTTCTTATCTCACCCTCTCTTTTGTCTTCCCCATCCGAAGACGAATGCCCTGCTCTAGCACAGCCTTCTAGCATTTGCTCTTGCTTTGCCACTGATCTAAGGCAACGATGGTCAATAAATTATGAGCTGAAGCCTGCAAACCTGCGAGTCAAGACAAACATTTTCTCTTGATGAAAAGTTGCTCACCTAAGGTAATTTGTCTATTTTCTCTAATTTGTATATTTGTTTAGTAACACTAAAGGTGAGTAACATAGCACTTCCTTATAGCTAGGCACAAATGAAAGTTTAGGATCGCTGTCTTCTAGGTACTTTCTGGCATTGCTGGAAGTAAAACTATAATTATTTGGCTGCGGTGCAGTAGTTACTACTTAAAAATAATTCTGTCTTGGAAAGCTGTTCATTTTCTAGTTGCTGGTCTTTTTTTTTTAACCTAGAATGAAAAAAAAATTACTTAAGGTTGTTTTCTTATACACCAACGGACGTTTCTGGGTTGCCTACAAGCTATTCCAATCCTTACCTATTTGTGGGGGGTGTAGAATTTTCGGGATAGAACCTAGGACCTCATGTATGCTAGCTAAGATCTCTCTACTCAGTATATCCTTAGCCCAGTTCCCATACCTATCCTGCGCTTTACAAGGAAAAAAAGAAACTCCTGAAAAAACAGTGATTTGTTGTCCCAGTTTATTTGCATTTGTGCTTCCATGTTTCAGCTCTGCTGTGTTTGGTTTGTCCACAGGCCCAACATTTTACACCTGTGCCTAAACAAATAGAGAAAAGCACATCTGCTTCATCTATTTGAAGAGACTATATATCACTTAAAAACCATCTCAAATAGAATATAGATTTATGTATACCTCCTTAACCTTTTGTCTTATAGACCTTATTCATTTCCTAAGTTACATAGGGAACTATGTAACTTTTTGCCTAACAGATTAGCTTTTTTAACATATTGTTGCACAAAACTTGCTATTTCTCTTTCTGAAAGGAAAGTTTCAAAATTATATTAATTTCAGGTTTCACCCAAATTTAAGTTGCTTTTGTTGAAAGTTGTAGTTTTATATGAATTTTCAAAGATGTAATGGTTTTTTCATTGACAGAGAAAAAATAATAGTTTAATACATGAAGATCTTGAGGAAAAAAATTATTAGTTTTTGTTATAAAACTGTGGGAGTTTTTCTCAGTTTCTCTCTTAACCTGGCTATCACACAAATAATTGAGACTCCTTTATATTTGTTTAGTATTAAACTTTACAACACAATAACTGAGCAGTCATACCTCTCTCTCTCTCTCTCTCTCTCTCTCTCGCTCTCTCTCGCTCTCTCTCTCTCTCTCTCTCTCTCTCTCTCTCTCTCTCTCTCTCTCTCTCTCTCGTTTGTGTGTTTTGTTTTTGAGACAGAGTTTCTATATGGAACAGCCCTGGATGTCCTGGAGTTACTTTGTAGACCAGGCTGGCCTCGAACTCAGAGATCCACCTGCCTCTGCCTCCCGAGTGCTGGCATTAAAGGCATGTGCCACCATGCCCAGCTTCATTACTCTATTTTTAAACCTCTAGGCTAATCTGGTTTTCTCCCAGCCTATGTTCCAGAGATACTTGCACTTTGTATCTTTTCCTGCTCCAGTTTCTCTCCTCTGATGTCACCTAGACCTTTCCCATGGCTCAATCCACTCTTCTTCCTCTAACTTCTCCTCCTCTGGTTGGCAGAAAGTCCAGCCCTATTCTCTTCCCTGCTCAGTTATTGGCTGACAAGTGCTTTATTGGCATACCAGGGGACAATTTGGGAGTAATGCTTACACAACATTTAAAGAGGAGGTTTTCAGAACAAGGATTGCAACCAAATATGGAGGGTAAAGAAACTGGCATTTGAATTATACAATAATCTTATGCCTACAAAAAATAAACACAATAAATGATCCAAGAAAAAATAACTAAATTTACAATAGTATCAATAGGAACAAAATACTTAGTAGGAGCAATCACCAGATTGCTAAGATAGCCTATAGGAGGGAATAATCTTTGTCAGCTACACTTGGGTCAGCTGATTAATATTTAGAATATATAAAGAAATAATACTGGGGGTTGACAGGCTTAATTAAGGAGGGATATGGGAGTATAGAGAAAAGCGGGGGATTGGGGTAAGGCTCAACCAGCCTTATAGCCGTATAGAAACCTACACATTTCTAAGCTAATTCAAAACAAAACTTAAAAAATATACTTGGAAAAGAATTATTCTGCATGGGTGGAGAGTGGCACTCCCAGAAGACATAGGTTACTAAATGAAAATTCCCAGTGCAAGGCATGGGACACTTCCCTAAAAGTTGCTATTCAGGTAGCCAGAGGTCTCTAAATGAACACTGAATATTGCCTTTGCCTTTTGTTACCTACCTAAGACCCCATTGCTGAAGACACCTTATACTTTGGGGTGTAGAACATAAAGAATTCAATCTAAAATTGACAAATACACTTCCTTCCTGCTGGCCAACTTTCATAGCAAAGAAGAATTCTATAGGATATGGGCTGACACACTGCCCTTCCCCATGTGTCTGTCCCTCCCCTATCTCTAGGTATGGGCTGCGCATATTGACACCTCCATCCACATTTTCTATCAAAAGAGACAATAGTGTAATTCTAGTGTGAAGAAATCTGAGTCACACTATCTCAACCAGAAGATGAAGATTAATATCATCAGTGATAAGCATAAGATCATGCCAGTCAAATTCCTAAATAGATGAGAGATGTGCTCTTTAGGTCTCACCCCTTCTGAGGACAGCTTGTTCTTGATAGAGAATGAAGAATCCTTTTTGAGGATGTTCCCACTGGTGTGTTCCCCTTAATCCAGTTGATAGCCCTACACCTATGTACATATGGGCAGTAGTAATTGGACTTAGTAGTTTATCAAAAAGAAGAAGAAGGCATTCAGTTAGGAGGAGATATTTTATGATGGGATATAAAGGTAGTTGAGGAAAATAAGAATTGAGTATGAAGATATTTTATTGTATATATGTATTACATTCTCAAGAATAAAAAAATTGAAGATTAAATGCCAAAACTCAAATCATTCAATCAAAAAATGGATTAATGAACTGAATATGCAGCTTTGAAAAGAAGAAATACCAATAAACATTTGGAAAAAAAAGGTATATTTGGCCATCATCAAAATGCAAATTAAAACTGCTTTAAAATTCCATATCACCTCAATCAGAATAGTTTATCATCCTCAATAAAACAAACAACAAATTCAGGCAAGGATGTGACAGGAAAGGAACCTTGCATGTTGCTTTCAGAAATGTAAACTGGTACAGCCAACTATAGAAATTAGTATGGAGGTTCTTCAGAAACTTAAAGATAGAACTACGACAGGACTCCTATTATATCACTATTGGACATATTCTGTAAAGATACACTATCCTACTGCAGAGATACTTACACATCAGCTGACATGATGGTTATTTTTGATTGTCAACTTGACTACCACAGAAGTTAACCTAAATCTCAAAATGGAGAGGCACACCTCTGAGAGATTTTTGCTTAATTTGAAATGGGAAGGTGCAGTTCTAATCTGGACATTTGAGTTGGGAAGACACACCTTTAATTCAGATCATTTAAATTTTATTTTAATTAATTTATTTTTAATGTATATATTCACTTTACATCCTGATCATATCCCCCTCCCTCATCTACTCACAGTCTTCCCCTACACTCTTGCCCCTATCCCTCATCCCCTTCTCCTCTGAAAAGAGAGCCCCCCCAACAACTCACCCCAGCACATCAAGTTGCATCAGGACTGACCTCATCCTCATCCACTGAGGCCAGGCAAGGCAGCTCTGCCAGGGGAAAGTGATCAATACCAGGCAACAGAGTCCATGACATAAACAGCACCCACTCAGTTTACTAGGGGGCCCACAGGAAGATCAGAGGATCCTTTCATCCTCTCCCTCAATACACACACACGCACATGCACACACACATACACACACACACACACACACACACACACACACACACACACTTCCACAGGACTCCCTGTGCTCCTCCTAATGCTTGGCTGTGAGTCTCAGCATTTGATTCCCTCAGCTGCTGGATGGAGCCTCTCAAAATAGTTATGCTAGACTCCTGTCTGTAAATATAGCAGAGTATCTGCAATGGTGTCAGGGGTTGGCTCTCTACCATAGGGTGGATCTAAGGCTGAATCAGGCATTGGTTGGACATTCCCTCAATCTCTGCTCTATCTTTATCTCTGCACATCTTGCAGCAGGGTAGATTTAGGATTGAAGGTTTTGTGAGTGGATTGGTGTTCTCTACCCACCACTATAAGTCCTTCCTGGCTAGAAGGAGGCCTCCTCAGTCACCATGTCCCCCATTGCTAAGAGGCTTGGCTAGAAACATCCCCATATCCTCCCTGTAGCCTACCCTGTCACAAGTCTCCAGCCTCTCTCAGAGATGCCTCTGCCTTCTGTTTTTCTTTTCTCTCCGAGCCCTCTCACCTTCCCTCCCCAATCTCTCCACATCTAATTTCCAAGCCCCTCGTTTCCCTCCCCACACCCTCTCCTACCCAGCTTCCTCTCTTCATCTGCTTCTTTTGTCTATTCTAGGATAGTCAAGGAGGGCCTACCTATTTACTTAGTTTCTTTGGGTTTGTGAATTGTAGTATGGTTATCCTGTACTTTATGGCTAAAATCCACTTATAAGTGAGTGCATACCACGTGTGTCCTTCTAGGTATGGATTACTGCACTCAGAATAATCCTTTTTAGTCCCAACTGCTTGCCTGAAAATTCATGATTTTCTAGTTTTTGATAGCTGAGTAGCATTCCATTGTGCAAATGTGCCACCTTTTCTTCATCCATTCTTTGGGTGAAGTACATGTATATTGTTTTCAGGTTCTGGCTATTATGAGTAAAGCTACTATGAACATAGTTTAGCAAATGTCCTTGTGATATGGTGGAGCATCCTTTGGGTATATGCTGAGAAGTGGTACAGCTGGGTCTTGAGGTAGTACTATATCCAGTTTTCTGAGAAAGTGCCAGACTGCAACATAGTTATACAAGTTTTCACTCCCACCAGCAATGGAGGAGTGTTCCCCTTTCTCCACATCCTCATCAGCATGTGCTGTCACTTGAGTTTTTGATCTGACAGTTGTAAGATGGAATCTCAGAGTCATTTTGATTTGCCTTTTCCCTGATGACTAAGGACATGGAAGATTTCTTTAAGTGCTTCTCAGTCATTAGCAATTCCTCTATTGATAAATTTTGATTTAGTTCTGTACCTCATTTTTAATTGTATTATTTGGTTTGTTGGTGTTTAATTTCTAGAGTTCTTTATATATTTTGGTTATTAGCCCTCTATCGGATGTAGGGCTGGTGGAGATATTTTCCCAGTCTGTAAGCTGTCATTTTGTTCTATTGACAATGTCCTTTGCCTTACAGAAGCCTTTCAGTTTTATGAAGTCCCATTTATTAATTGTTGATCTTAAAGCCTGAGCTGTTGGTGTTCTGTTCAGGAAGTTGTCTCCTGTGCCCATGAGTTCAAGGCTCTTCCTCACTTTCTCTTCTAATAGATTTAGTGTACCTGGTTTTATGTTGAGGTGTTTGATCCACTTGGACTTTAGTTTTGTGCAGGGTGGTAAATATGAATCTACTTGCATTTTCCTACATGTAGACATCCAGTTGGGCCAGCACCATTTGTTGAAGATGCTTTTTTCCATTGTAAAGTTTTGTATCCTTTGTCAAAAATAAAGTATCAATAGGTGTGTTCCTTTATTTCTGGGTCTTTAATGCAATTTCATTGATCCATCAGTCTGTTTCTATGCCAGTACCCTGCAGTTTTTATTATGGTTGCTCTGTAGTATAGCTTAAAGTCAGAGATAGAGATGCCTCCAGAAGTTCTTTTATTGTATAGGATAGTTTAAGCTATCCTGGGTTTTTTGTTTTTCTATATCAATTTTAGAATTGTCCTTCAAGGTATGTGAAGAATTCTGTTGTTATTTTGATGGAGATTGCATTGGATCTGTAGATTGTTTTTGGTAAGATGGTCATCTATACTATGTTAATCATACCAATCCATAAGCATGTAAGATCTTTCAGTCTTCTGATATTTTCTTCAGTTTCTTTCTTCAGAGACATGAAGTTCTTTTAATTAAGGCCTCTCACTTCCTTGTTTAGAGTTACACCAAGATACTTTATATTATTTGTGGCTATTGTGAAGGGTGTTGCTTCCCTAATTTCTTTCTTAGCCCATTTGTCATTTGTATAAAGGAAGGCCATTGATTTTTTTTTAATTAACCTTGTATCCAGCCACATTGCTGAAGGTGTTTATCTGCTGTAGAAGTTCTCTAAATGGAATTTTTGGGGTCACTTAGGTATACTGTTATGTCATCTGCAAATAAGGATACTTTGACTTCTTCCTTTCTAATTTATATCCCCTTGATCTCCTTTAGTTGTCTTATTGTTCTAGCTAGGACTTCAAGTACTACACTGAAGAGATATGAGAGACTGGGCAGCCTTATCGGTGAAATTGCTTTAACTTTCTCTCCATTTAGTTTGCTGTTGGCTATAGGTTTGTTGTGTATTCCCTTTATTGTATTTAGGTGTGTGTCTTGTATCCCCAATCTCTCCAAAATTTTTAACATGAACAGGTATTGAACTTTGTCAAATGCTTTTTCAGTGTCTAATAAGATGATCATTTTTTTTTCTTTCTGTTTGCTTATATGGTGGATTACTTTGATAAATTTATGTATATTGAATCACCCCTGCACTCCTGGGATGAAGCTTACTTGGTCACGGTGGATGATATTTTTTATATGATTTTGGATCCATTTTTTTAGTATTTTATTGAGTACTTTTACATCAGTGTTCATAAGGGAAGTTGGTCTGAAATTCTCTTTCTTTGTTGGGTCTTTGCATGGTTTAGGTAAAAGGGTGACTGTGGCCTCATAGAATAAGTTTGGCAATGTTCCTTCTGTTTCTATTTTGTAGAATAGTTTGAAATATAAGCGCTACTTTTAAACTCTATTTTATTTGGAATTCCTTAAGCCTCTATCTCTCTTCCAAATCCCCCCAACCCTATGTAGGAGAGAAAGAATGTTAAAAGGGACAGGGCATTTAGACCTCTTTACACTTAGTTCTGACTGGTAAGTGTCATGAGGTTCTTTGGGAAAATACCAGTCTCAGTGCCAGAATATCCAGCAGTCCAGCAATAGCAAATGGCAAATGCAGTAGGATGAAAAAGCAACCCCTTTCCTCCTCCATCCACCTCCTTGAAGCCCTCTTCTCACTCTGTCTCTGATATTTATACTCTCCTGGAGTCCTCAGAATTCCATTAACTCCAGCTGGCATAGACTCTGCCCCACACAAGGCTATTATCAGCTGTGGATAAACTAAGGCATGCCCACATCTCAGACTTGGAATTAAAACAAAAACATGTTTACAGAAGATAACTGAGTTTCTAAAACTTCCACTACATTGAGGAGTATTGGTATGAGCTCTTCTGTGAAGATATGGTAGTGTGGTAGAGTTCTGCACTGAAACCATCTGTCCTGGTTGTTTTTTGTTGTTGTTTGTTTGTTTGTTTGTTTTAGGAGATTTTTAATGACTGCTTCTATTACCTTGGGGTTATAGGACTGTGTTAATATGTTTACTTGATCTTTTTCAACTTTTGTAGGTGGAATCTATCAAGAAAATTGTCCATTTCATTTAGATTTTCCAATTTTTTTTGTCACATAGGCTTTTGAAGTAATACCTAAGGATTCTTTGGACTTTCCTGGTGTTTGTTGCTATGTCCCCATTTCATTTCTGATTTTGTTGATTTGGATACTGTCTCCACTTTTTAGTTAGTTTGGCTAAGTGTTGGTCTACCTTGTTGATTTTCTCAAAGAAGCAGCTCCTGGTTTCATCGATTCTTTGTTTTCTTTGGTTATAATTTGTTGGTTTCAGTTCTGAGTTTGATGATTTCCAGCCATCTACCCTTCTTGGGAGTGTTTGCTTCTTCTTCTTCTTCTTCTTCTTCTTCTTCTTCTTCTTCTTCTTCTTCTTCTTCTTCTTCTTCTTCTTCTTCTCTCTCTCTCTCTCTCTCTCTCTCTCTCTCTCTCTCTCTCTCTCT
>OU015760.1:11215536-11236775 GCA_907169655.1 Acomys percivali | reverse complement strand
AGAGAGAGAGAGAGAGAGAGAGAGAGAGAGAGAGAGAGAGAGAGAGAATTTTCTGAGTCCATTTAGTGCTGCCTCGGGTGAATGCTGACTCCCTCTCTCGGTAGCTGTTAATTGCCTGTATCTCTACTGCCTGTAGCTCTTCATCTAAGGGCAAGGGCTTATGAGATTTCTGTCACCCACATTGGCATGTCACCTGGTGTTGATCTATTTCAAGCCTTGAAAGTAAATAACAGCCAACATTAATAAAACTAGCAAACTGTCTTTTAAAGTTGGCAGAAAAATAAAGACATTTCAAGACATGCACAAAGGAAGGCAGTTCAAGAACATTAAATTCAGCACTGCAGAAGATAACTAGAAGAATACTAAACATATACGATATGGACAGATTCAATCATGAAACTAATGGAAAGAATAAATGTTGTGAGAGGAACATATGAATGGATGACAACTATGAAGGAATCCATCATGTTAGGACAAACATCTATTCATAACAGCTTCAAAAAATACCAAGGAATATATCCAGGCAAGAAATTAAAGGATCTCTACAATAAGTCTTTCAGACACCAAAGAAAGAATTTGAAAAGAGAGAGAGAGAGAGAGAGAGAGAGAGAGAGAGAGAGAGAGAGAGATGGAACAATTCCCATGCTTGTGGATCAGCAGAATTGATACAGAACAAAACTGGAAAATCAATCCTAAAATTCATATGGAACCATGGAAGACCCAGTATAGACAAAGCAATCCTTTTGTTTTCTTATTTTAAAACAGTAAGCGAAAACTGTTTGGCTTTATTTGTCTTTGTTTCACAGAAAATTTTAAATTAATATTTTAATATAAAATACTGCCAATTTTAAAGCTTTCTCAATTATACTGTTCATAAACACCTGAAAGGTAACTCATATCATAAAACACATTCAAGATGTGATCATTGATAGATGTTTGTTCTTTTTTTTTTTTTTCATTTATAGAAAGTAGTTTCTTTTCTCATACAATATATTCTGATTATGGTTTCTCTTCTCTGTATTTTTCCCCACAGCTCCCCACCTGTCCTGCCCTCTGGATCCACTCAAGAGCATGCGCAAAAATCAGGGGCCCACTTATTTACACACTCAGGAATCCCATAAAAATATTGAGCTGAGAACTATTCTATACGTAGAAGACCTGATTCAGACCTGAGTACGTCCTATGTTTGTTGCTTCAGGCTCTGTAAGTTCATATGAGCTTTGTTTATGTTGACTTATAGCGTTCTATTTGTGTTTGTTTGTTTGTGTGTGTGTGTGTGTGTGTGTGTGTGTGTGTGTGTGTGTGTGTCCTCCACTCCCTAGGACTCTTACACTCTTTCTGCTTCCTCTTCCAAGGGAGCTGTGCACTGTGTTCTGAGGGGAGGAATTTGGTGGAGATATCTCATTTAGAGGGATGTGTTCTAAGGACTTTTTCTTTTTGCATAATGTCTGGCTATAGGGCTCTGCTTCTGTTCCCATCCTCTGCAAGAGGACACTCTCAGATGATGGTTGAATAAGGCACTGATCTGGGAGTACAACAAAATATCATTAGAAGTCATTTTGTCAATTTTATGTTAGACCAGTGATGTTTGGTTTTAAAATAGGCCTCTGAGATATCCATTCTCTGGTTATTTGTCATCTAAGCAATGTCAAGTATGGCTTCCAACTTGTGGAGTGGGCCTTAAGTCAAACCAGTTAACAATTGGTTACTCCCATAAGCTTTGTGCCACCATTGCCCTACCATATCTTCTAGGCAGGATAGATAGTAGGTAAAAAGGTTTTGTGGCTGAGTTGATGTTTACATTTTTCTTTTTGTAGCTTGCAGAATACCTTCCTGTACCAAAGAGAGTATAACAAAAGGGTGAAGATGTAAAATTATTATTAATAATGTTTGTACGAAATTAATACAGCATCAGTTTTCTTTACGAAGCTAGCTCCTCAATGATTAACACAGAGATACTATGATTTATTATCAAGCTGTAGGCACTATGCTGGTCAGGCTCTGAGCTATTCTAATCCTATTATGCTTAAAATCCACATAAATACCCATCACTTGCCAGATTGATGACTCCTGAGCAGCTTCTGCTCCATCACTCTGTCCTCAGAGCCCATGTCCCTTTGTAACATGTTCCTAGTCCATCCCATACAGCTCAGCTCCTACTTTCCAATTCTTTCTTCTCTCTCCTGTCTCATGTTCTCCCTCTGAACACAAGCCTGGGAACCTAAACTCTACTACCTCTCTTCTGCCCAGTTACAGACTTCAGCAATTTTATTGAGCAATTAACTTTTAATTAGGTCAAGCAAAATTTACACACAAAGACTCGTGTATGTGAGGATGTACTCACCTCAACTGCAACCAGATCATGGGAGCTAGTAACTAACATTAAAATACATAGCTACAAACCACAAACTAGCTGAGAAAGAAATTAGGGAAACAACGCCTTTCACGATAGCCTCAAATAAAATAAAATATGTTGGGGTAACACTAACCAAGCATCTGTAAGATTTGTTTGACAAAAACTTCAAGAATTTATAGAAAGAAAGTAAAGAATATATTAGAAGTTGGAAAGATGTCCCATGCTCATAGATCAGTAGGATAGACATAGTAAAAATGTCTTACCAAAATCAATCTACAGATTCAACACAATCCGTGTCAAAATGCTAACAAAATTCTTTACAGACCTTGAAAGAACAATTCTAAACTTTATATAGAAAAACAAAAACCCAGAATAGCTAAAACAATCCTGTACAATAAAAGAACTTCTGGAGGCATCTCCATCCCTGACTTTAAGCTATACTACAGAGCAACAGTAATAAAAACTGCACAGTACTGGCATAGAAATAGACTGGTTGATCAATGGAATCAAGTTGAAGACCCAGAAATAAACCCACATGCCTACCTGCACTTGATTGTTTAACAAAGGAGCCAAAACCATACAATGAAAATTTAAAAAAAGAAAGCATCTTCAACAAACGGTGCTGGTCTAACTAGATATCTACATGTAGAAAAATCCAAATCTAAGTAGATAAAAAACTTCAACATAAAACCAGATAAAGTAAATCTAATAGAAGAGAAAGTAGGGAAGAGCCTTGAACTCACTGGCATCAGTGGCTCAGGCTCTAAGAAAAACTATAAATGGGAACTCTTGAAAGTGAAAAGTTTCTGTAAGGCAAAGGACATTTGTCAATAAAACAAATCAGCAGCCTACAGATTAGGAAAAGGTCTTCACCAGTCCTACATGCAAAAAAGGGCTAATTTCAAAACATATAAGGAGGAAAACTCCATCCCAAAGGGTCAAGCTACAACCAAAACTACTCAGGAAATAGGTAACTATACCATGGCAAAAACACAGCTACACAAACACTCGATTGGAAACAACATCAAAATTAAGACTCTGAACAGTCACTGGTCGTTAATATCTCTCAACATCAATGGTCTCAATTCTCCAATAAAAAAACACAGACTAACTGAATGGATGCATAAACAAGATCCAACATTCTTCTGCATTCAAGAAACACATCTCACCCATAAAGATAGGCATTACCTCAGGGTAAAAGGTTGGAAAAAATATTCCAAGCAAATGGTCACAAGAAGCAAGCAGGCGTAGCCATTTTAATATCAAACAAAATAGACTTTCAACCAAAATTACTCAAAAGGGATGCAGAAGGACACTTCATACTCATCAAAGGTAAAGTCAACCAAGATGACATCACAATTCTGAACATCTATGCTCCCAATACAAGGGCACTCACATTTGTAAAAGATCTGCTAAAAAAACTTAAACCACACATCGATCCCCACACAATAATAGTGGGAGACTTCAACACCCCACTCTCACTGAAGGATAAGTCATTGAAACAGAAACTAAGCCGAGAAATAACATCATTAACCAATGCCATGGGTCAAATGGATCTAACAGATATCTATAGAACCTTTCACCCAAACAAGAAAGAATATACCTTCTTCTCTGAACCCCATAGAACCTTCTCCAAAATTGATCACATCGTAGGTCACAAAGCAGGCCTCAACAGATACAAGAGGATTGAAATAATACCTTGTATCCTATCAGATCACCATGCTCTTAGGCTGCAATTCAACAACAACAGAAACAACAAAAAGCCTACACGTACGTGGAAACTAAACAACTCTCTGCTAAGTGACACATGGGTCAGGGAAGAAATAAAGAAAGAAATCGAGGAGTTTCTGAAATTCAATGAAAGTGAGGGAACAACATACCCAAATTTGTGGGATACATTGAAAGCAGTGTTAAGAGGAAAATTCATAGCACTAAGAAATTGGAAACATCGCACATAAGCAACTTAACAAAACAGCTGGAAGCCCTAGAAAAAAAAAAAGAAGCAGAAACACCCAAAAGGAGTAGACGTCTGGAAATAATCAAACTCAGGGCTGAAATTAACAAATTAGAAACTAAGAAAACAGTCCAAAGAATCAACAAAACCAAGAGCTGGTTCTTTGAGAAAATCAACAATATAGACAGACCATTAGCCAAACTAACTAAAAGGCAGAGAGACAGTATTGAAATCAACAAAATCAGAAATGAAAAGGGAGACATAACAACAGACACTGAAGAAATACAAAGAATCATAAGATCCTACTTTGAAGGCATATATGCCACAAAATTTGAAAATCTAAGGGAAATGAACGATTTTCTTGATCAATTTCACTTGCCAAAGTGGAGTGAAGAACAGATAAACAAGCTAAATCGTCCCATTTCCCCTACAGAAATAGAAGCAATCATTGATAGTCTCCCAAGCAAAAAAAAAGCCCAGGGCCAGATGGTTTCAGTGCAGAATTCTACCAGACCTTCAAAGGCGAGCTAATACCGATACTATTCAAGCTACCCCAAAACATAGAATTGGATGGAACATTACCAAATTCATCCTATGAGGCCATAGTCACGTTGATACCTAAGCCTCACAAAGACTCAAAAAAGAAAGAGAATTTCAGACCAATTTCTCTTATGAACATCGATGCAAAAATACTAAATAAAATTCTTGCAAAACGAATACAAGAACACATAAAGGATATCATTCATCATGACCAAGTAGGCTTCATTCCAGGCATGCAGGGATGGTTTAATATACGGAAATCCATCAATGTAATCCTCCATATAAACAAACTGAAAATAAAAAACCACATGATCATCTCTTTAGATGCAGAGAAAGCATTTGATAAAATCCAACACCCATTCATGTTTAAAGTTTTAGAGAGATCGGGGATACAAGGCACTTTCCTCAACATAATAAAGGCTATATACAGCAAGCCAATAGCCAAAATCAAAGTAAATGGTGAGATACACAAGGAAATTCCTCTAAAATCGGGAACAAGGCAAGGCTGCCCTCTCTCTCCATATCTCTTCAATATAGTACTCGAAATTCTAGCCAGAGCAATAAGACAACAAAAGGAGATCAAAGGTATCCAAATGGGAAAGGAGGAAGTCAAACTATCCCTATTTGCAGATGATATGATAGTGTACATAAGTGACCCTCAAAATTCCACCAGAGAACTCCTACAGCTGATAAATACTTTCAGCAATTTGGCTGGATACAAAATTAACTCCAAAAAGTCTGTAGCCTTCCTATACACAAATGACAAGCTTGCCGAGGAAGAAATTAGGAAATCCACACCCTTCACATTATCCACAAGCAATATAAAATATCTAGGAGTTACTTTAACTAAGCAAGTGAAGGACTTGTTTGAAAAAAATTTCAAAACTCTGAAGAAGGAGATTGAAGATGACATGAGAAGATGGAAGGATCTTCCTTGCTCATGCATAGGGAGAATTAACATAGTAAAAATGACCATCCTACCAAAAGCAATCTACAGATTCAATGCAATCCCTATCAAAATACCTACACAATTTTTTAAAGACATTGAAAGTTCAATTCTGAATTTCATATGGAAAAACAAAAAACCCAGAATAGCAAAAACGATCTTGTACAATAAAAGGTGCTCCGGAGGAATCTCCATACCTGATCTCAAATTGTACTATAAAGCAATAATAATTAAAACAGCATGGTACTGGCACAGCAACAGGCTGGTTGATCAGTGGAATCGAATCGAAGACCCAGATATGAATCCACACACTTATGGTCACTTGATTTTTGACAAAGAAGCCAAATCCATTCAATGGAAAAAGGATAGCATCTTCAACAAATGGTGCTGGTCTAACTGGATGTCTATGTGTAAAAAAATGCAACTGGACCCATATTTGTCACCTTGCACAAAACTCAAATCCAAGTGGATTAAAGACCTCAACATAAAACCAGAGACACTAAGTCACTTAGAAGAAAAAGTGGGGAAGAGCCTGGAACATATTGGCACAGGAGACAACTTCCTGAACAGAACACCAACAGCCCAGGCCATAATGTCAACAATTAATAAATGGGACCTCATGAGGCTGAGAAGCTTCTGTAAGGCTGGAGACACTGTCAAGAGAACAAAGCGACAGCTGACAGACTGGGAAAAGATCTTCACCAACCCTACATCTGACAAAGGTCTAATATCCAAAATATATAAAGAACTCAAGAAATTAAACACCACCAAACCAAATAACCCAATTGAGAAATGAGGCTTGGAATTAAACAGAGAATTCTCAACAGAAGAATATCAATTGGCTGAGAAACACTTAAAGAAATGCTCAACCTCCTTAGTCATCAGGGAAATGCAAATCAAAACAACTCTGAGATTCCATCTTATACCCATCAGAATGGCTAAGATCAAAAACTCAAGCGACACCACATGCTGGTGAGGGTGTGGGGAGAGAGGAACACTCCTTCATTGCTGGTGGGAATGCAAACTAGTACAACCCCTTTGGAAATCTATCTGGTGCTATCTTAGAAAACTGGGAATAGGACTTCCTAAAGACCCAGCTATTCCACTCCTTGGAATATACCCAGAAGATGCACCAGCACACAACAAGAAAATTTGCTCAATCATGTTCATAGCAGCCTTATTCATAATAGCCAGATCACGAAAACAGTCTAAGTGTCCCTCAGTAGAAGAATGGATAAAGAAACTGGTACATATACACTATGGAATTCTACTCAGCTATTAAAAACAAGGAATTCCCGAAATTTGTGGACGAATGGATTGAGCTAGAGATGATCATAATGAGTGAGTTAACCCAGAAGCAGAAAGACTCAAATGGTATATACTCACTTATATTTGCATACTAACCCAAGGGGCATGTCCCACGAAAGTCTTCACGTACCAGGATACTGGGACAGAGGGGAGGACATCCTTTTGGGACTCTAGATGAGAGAACCATGTCAGAATAGCAATGTAAGAAGGATCCAGAGAGTCCTAGAAACCTACAAGTAGAACATTATGATAGGCAGATTTGGGCCAAGGGGTCCCGCTCACACTAAGGCACTAGCCAAGGACAATACAGGCAGTAAACTTTAAACCCCTACCCAGATCTAGTCAATGGTCAGAACATTCTCCACAGTTGAGTAGAGAGTGGGATATGACTTTCTCATGTACTCTGGTGCCTCACATTTGACTATGTGCCCTGCACTGGGAGACCTGGTGGCACTCAGAGGAAGGACAGCAGGTCACCAAGGAGAGACTTGATACCCTATGAGTATATACAGGGGGAGGTAATCCCTGTCAGGAACTGTCATAGGGGAGGGGAATAAGGGGGAAATGGGAGGGAGGGAAGAATGGGAGGATACAAGGGCTGGGATAACCATTGAGATGTAACAAGAATAAATTAATAAAATAAAAAATTAATATTTCAGAAAAAAAACATATAAGGAACTCAAGAAATAAATGCCTCAAACCAAATAATCCAATTAAAAAATGGGGTACAGAGATAAACCAAGAGTTCTCAACAGTGGAATCTCTAAAGGCTGAGAAGCACTTAAAGAAATGTTGAATGTCCTTAGTCATCAGGGAAATGAAAGTCAAAACAGCTCTGAGTTTGCATCTTACACATGTCAGAATGGCCTATATCAAAAACTCCAGTGAGAGTACATGCTGATAAGGATGTGGAGAAAGGGAAACACTCCTCCATTACTGGTAGAAGTGCAAACTTGGACAAACACTTTGGAAATCATTCATGGACTTTCTCAGAAAATCAGGAATAGCTCTCCCTCAAAACTCAGCTTTCCCACTCTTGGGTATATGCCCAAAAGACGCTCCACCATACAACAAGGACACTTCCTCAATTATGTTCATAGTACCTTTATCTGTAATACCCAGAATCCTAGAATCAGGAAACAACCTAAATGTCTGTCAACTGAAAAATGGATGAAGAAATTGTGGTACAATTATACAATGGAATGCCAGTCAGCTATTAAAAGTAAGGAAATCATGATATTTGTTGGCATGTGGATGGAAGTAGAGGAGATCATCTGAGTAACCCAGACCCAGAAAGACACATATGGTATAAGCGGATTTTAGCCATATAGTACAGCATAAACATATTATAATGCACAGCCCCAAGGAAGATAAGTAGCAAGGAGGACCCAAGGAAGGATGCTTAAATATCACTCAGAAGGGGAAATAGAATATGCAACGGTAGTAGATAAAGAGATGGAACAAGGTAGGAGAGGGAGTGCAGAGAGAAATGAGGGTGGAGATCAGACCTGGAGAGAGAGGTGACAGGAGGACAAAAGGTCTGCAGAGGAAAGAGAAACTGCAGGTTGGGGCATCTCTATGACAAACTGGAGACATAAGTCAGGGTAGGCTTCTGGGAGGATAGCAGGGGGACTCTATCTGAGACTCCTAGGAACAAGGGTCATGGAGACTGAAGAGGACACCCTCTGACTAGACAAGACTCTTTGTGGAGGGAAGGAAACACCAACCCACTCAGGAAAATGACTAGTGTTATTTTTAGAAAGTGTGTAAGCTATAGGACAAACTGCATTTGTCAAAACCTGAAAAACAAATAACTTTCTGCAAAGGAAAATAAAATTCATCAGATGTTTTATAATAAGTTTACTTTGTAAGGTTTGTGAAGTGTGTGGGGGCAAACCAACTAAGAAACTTTGAAAATTGTATTTGTCTTTAAAATATTTGGCTAACAGCAAAAGGAGCTACATGTGGATATCGTACTAAAACTCAAAAACCTGCTTCTCAAACAGCTATGGAACAGAATCTTGAACAGCTTCACTATACTATAATTGCACACATAAGTACATAAAGGTTATATAATGGAGTCATGTTTCTCAGTAGCAAGAAAAAGAAGTTACATCCAAATTAAGAAGACCACTGCAATGAACACTGAAGATTAGACTTGGAGAAACTAAGTATTAATTCTGTTATCTTCAGATATGCACAAAAAGATATGAAAATTATACATGTGTGTATACATCACTGAGTATTTGTTTATTTATATCTTGTTCTTTCTATGGAGGGAATGCATCTATAGATAGATGTATTCTTAGAATCAAGAAGGTACACCCAGTTCTCAAGATTTTGTCTTTCTGATCTGGCTATTGTAGACCACAAGTTTGTTTCCTGAGCTGGGTACTATAATTTGAGTTGGGAGTTCTATTTTTTCTCAACCTCCAGGTATAGCCCATGTTGCACATCAATTCTCTCTTCCAGTCTTGTGAGTCCATCTGACCCTAGTGTAACCCACAGCTAACCTCCAGGCTTAACCCAGATTGTACATCCTATGTGCCATGTTAGTCTGGCAAGTCCTACAGATCGTAGCCTGCCTGTGTCATTCTCAATGTCATTTTATGGATGAAGCTGCTGGATACTTGCCTGCCAGGACCATATCCAAATTCTAGACCTAGTCTGTGATACATATTTGTGTGCCAGCACAGCCTGGTGAGTCCCTGAAATTTTGCCTATCCACACCAGCCCGAACCCTCAGGCTTAGCTTCTGTCAACACCACCTGTCCACTGGCCTAGCCTCGTGAATGCCCAAGACCCTGGCACACCCACACCATCCTCACACCCCAACAACTCCTGATACTTGATCTGAAATCAAACAATCTTGGAAAACAACAAAAATAAAATAAAATAAAATCAACATCCACTCAAAAGAGCATCCTGGGATCTCACATCAGACACACAACTGATGAAAGGTCAAATACTTAGGTCTCCTTTCGAATTCCTAAACAACATGAATCACCAAGACAGTATGCCTCCACCTTAAATCCTCCAATCTTATAGGAATGACTTCCAGACAAGGAATCTAAAAGACTAACCATCAAAGAATGCAAGGATTTAAAGAAGATGGAAAGAAAAAACAGTTCAATAAACTAGAGGATAGTAATAAAAGCCTGAGTGGTGAAAAAAAAAAAACCCACACACAAACATAATGAAATGACAAATCTAGAATTTGAAAACTGAATTTAATAAATAGAAATATTAAAAAAGAATGAAAGCTGAAATTAAAACTAAACTGAAATACCCAGTAACCCAACTATAAAATTCAAAGGGATGCTGTACAGGTAAGACAGACTAAGGTAGAAGAGAGAATATCAAAATTCAAAGATTAAGTAGAACAATTATATGAAAAAAAGCATATGAAAGGAATGTGCCGGAACTGTGGGACACTATGAAAAGACCACATCTTCAAATTATAGGCATAGATGGAGAAGATTCCCATATCAATAGCATAGATAAGATTCTCAACAGATCGTGGGGAAAAAACTTCCCTTCAGATACACTCATATAGATGTAAGAGGGACACAAAAATCCTAATAGAGCCATATTACTTGGTTTTTTGTTTCCTTGTTTGTTTATTTAGAGATAATCTCACTGCTTCAAACTCAGTTTTTCTGCCGGTTTTTCCCCAAGCGCTAGGATTATAGCTGTGTGCTACAGTGCCTAACTAGAAATCTATTTTTATATGTAATCTTTTGCTACCTTTCAGATTTTGCCTGTCACTATGCACAAGTCCATCATACATCAATAAAGGACTCAATGTATGAATGGAGTAAAGGGGACAAAATCTTCCTTACATAGAAGCTCATGCAGATATTGCACTAAATCTTCAGATTCGGTGTGAGTTAGACCTATGTTTTGCTTCTAGCCACTATGTGTACAGAAATGGAAAGAAACATGGTTATTTTATGGCAGGAAAACTAGGTGAGTACAATGTTGGCCAGATTATTAAGGTCACCATCGCTGTAGTAATTCACATTAGGAATATGGATGGACTCTTTGATGCAAAGCAATGAGAATGACACTTCGTCTTTGGCATATGCCTCCTATACATCCATATGCAAATCTAATCAAGAAAACATCAGAAATCCCAAACTAAGGGGTATGATATAGGGGGGATGTGACAAACAAGACTGAGAAGTTTTCACCACTGAGAATAGACTAAAAAGACACGACAATTAAATGTAATGTGAATTCTTAGAAGGAATATTGGGACAGCAAAAATACAGGATGTTTAAAAAAGGAAGGGGAAAATATCATAAAAAAATTTTAAAAAGAAGGAAATGTCAAGAATATCTGAATAAAGCATGGAGTCAGCTGGCCTATTAATGTTAAGATATTGTCTTTAATGACTATGAAAAACAAACAGTTTTCTATACTATCATTATGACATTTCTGAAAATCCGAGCACATTTCCAAATAAACTTTCTTAAAATATGCATCTCTTCGGATACTTTTAAGTTGGCATATACACTTCTTCATCACAAGTTTAAATATTTGCAAAGGTTATCATTTCCAACACACAGTAAATATTGTTATTTTAAATTAAAACTGTCATATCACTCTTTAAAGTATATTCAAAGGACTATAAATACCAAAGCAATTTGAACCATGATCTTCAATTTAAAAAATACATGAACAAGCTCTTCTCTTGACTGTCAGAAATATGAAGTTATATACTTTTCTCTTTGAATTTATATTCACAAATAACATCTCCTACCTAATTTTGTTCTATTGGGATACTTTCTAGTTCTATAATATTCTATTGCCTGCCCAAACATACTTCCCTGAAATATGTGTACAAATTGAATTCTTAAAATTACTGTGACCTTAAGGCTTAAGGGTTAATTATATCTTAATCCAAAAGAAATTTTTCTCAGTAGTACATACTTGATCAAAATGGAATATACTGTAAAATTTAGTAATGATTCAACATAAGTATAATTATTTATTTGAAGCACATGTCCCAATGAGAAATGAGAGGTTATTTTTCCCCTGGAGGAGAACTTTGGATACAACATTTGCAATTATCTGTTTGTTACCCAGAAGGCATAGCACAGAATTTTGATTGAGAGGTACATTTCTTTTATAAATCAAGGTAAAGGAGAGTGTTATATAAAGGGGGGCTATGACAGAATTCAGCTCTTAGTTTTGATGCCGAGTGTCTTTTCATATAGAAAATAAAGAGCAAGTATAGAACTTTAAAAACCTCTAAGACAATTTTTTTAAAGGTATTCATGTATATGTCCTAGTTGCCAAGATGTCACGTATCTCCAGAAGGACAAATACCTCAATGTACCTCAGAGAGAATTGGGAGTGCAAATTTTCTAGTTTGAAAGCCACCTCATAAAAGCACTGAAAAGGGGTGGGGTTTATTTTATGGCTGAAGAAGAAATGTCATTTGTCCAGCAGAAATAACTTCACTTTAAGAAGTTAGAGATAAAAAAAATAAAAAATTGAGATAGCTCAATGGTATAGTACTTGTTACAGGACCATAGGCACCTAAGTATAATCTCCAGCATCCTTGACAAAAAAAAAAAAAAACAAGCATGGTGGCACATGCTTATAACTCTAAGGATGGGGAGGTGAGAGTAGATTTCATGAAGTTAACTGGTCAGCTGAAGTAGTTCATCTATGAGGCACAGGTCCCAGTGGCAGACCCCCTCCTATATATAATCAAATATATATATATATATATATATATATATATATATATATATATAGTGTGTGTGTGTGTGTTTATGATATTCTTAAATGATAAGTATAAAATACATATTCTTTAAAAGGATGACAGCACTAGAAGAACAATGCCTTAGGTTGATTTCTGGCCTCCATACCAACATACACTCATGTACTTGTACCAACACATATGTACATCTACACACACACACACACACACACACACACACACACACACACACAAATAGCATATAGCTTCCCCAGACAAACACACAAAGTTGTATACTTCAGGGGAATCTGAGCCATTGTTTTCCAGGTGGATTTGAAGAAAGAGGAAATGGAAGAGGATTTGAGGTAATATAGTACTTTGCAGAAATATATGATCTCCCTTTCTGTTCCTGGGCAGGTTCTTATTCATCAGACAATGAGATCCATTAAGTGGCAATTGCCTCCCCAAGGAGCTATTTCCCTTTATTATTCTAGTTCTCTAGGCATCAAGTAATTTTCATTCCAACAAGTTGAACCTATTCAGTCAGAACAGAGCACATTATTCTGTGAGGCAACACAGAATAATAAGTCTAAAGCACCTTTTGTCTTTAAGTATTTGGATAGACATTTTATCCTTAGCACTTTCTACAATGTACTTGTATCCAAAATTAACAAAACCTTCTGAAGACAGACTCACTTAGATGAACACAGAACAAAACCTTGGCTGGATGTGGGGAACACACATGAAATACCAGTATTTTAGAGGCAGAGACAGGATCATCAGGAGTTCAAAGTCAACTTCACCTGCATAAGAAATTCAAGGTCAGCCAAGGCTGCATAAGATACTCGTATAAAAGATTGCTCATGTAAAAGGAAAATTGGGGTTCTTCAGAGAGTCCTTCACATACCAACAAATGATATCAATATTGTTTTGTGAACTTGAGCACTGAGCAAACTTGTATTTGACAGATTTCCCTATTCATTTAACAGAGAACTGATTATATACATGTATCCCCTTTGGGTTAAGTATGTACTGGTATATAAAACAGAGGGGGGTTGGGGGGGAGGGAGAAAAAGTTCACCCTTGTATCTTGTTTTCCCCAAGTTCTCTTAGTTTGAAAGAAGAGCAAAGCAGTAGACCATTTTTGAGGTGGTATTTTCTAAACTTCATTTATTTTTTCTGGAACTTCCTCCAGAAGGCTCCCATACTAAAACCAGAGTTTGTAGTTATTAAGGGAAAAAAATCAGTTGAACAGTTGTGTGGTAGTTGATCTAGGAAAAACTAGTCCAATTATACTGTTCTGTCTCCTTTAAGGAGGTAATGTTTCATATGGGCTCATATGAAATACATCTCTATATGCTATTAACAGATATTTAGCAATAGACACTTCTGTTGAAACAAAAGATAATGTTTGGAGCAATCTATAAACTAGTTTCTCAGTCTAAGAAGCAGCTATGAAGTTGTTTAGATGGACTCAACATGAGTTCAGTCAGAATGAGGCCAGGTCTGTTGCTAACAAGTCCATTGATTCAAGATTAGTTCATTTTCAATGTTGAACACATTGGCATCCACTTTTTCCAGTCAAAGTGTGGACACTAATCATATGTGCAGAAAATGCTCACTGCAGCTTTCTCCCCCAGATATTTATGACCCATAAAGACTGGTTCCCTAGAGAGACTGTTCCTACCAAAATTAGCTACACTTGTATCTTTGATCTATGGTATCTGTGTGCCATAAACTCTTCCTCTTTGTTTATCAGTATGTAATAACCCGCATCCTTGTTTGGTTGTATGTAATAACCCCACCTATCTGTTCAAGTGTATATAATAAATACACTGAACTCACTGTGTCTTCTCCACTAGAAAGCTCATGTGATCCCAGATTTCTGTATTTCTCTGTTGAACCACCCAATCTTACCATGTGTGTGTTTATCTTCTCTTCATCCAAGTCCCTGGAAACCATTAATAGATGCAGTAGGCATCACTCCTAATCAAAGAGAGAGTGCCCTAAAGGAGAGATAAGCATGTTTTTGTTTTGATCTCTAGTGTGGGATGAGGAACAGACTTGTGAGAGAGCAGGTGATGTTTATCCCCTTAGAAGTTGAACCACTTTGTGGGGGATCTTGGCTCTTACCAGCTGAGAAACATCCTTGAACAAATTCTGAGAGGAGATATAAATGTGAGCCAAAAACAGGTGGCATGGTCTTTGGAGACTTGGGGTTAATTCATTGCTTGCTTTCGAGATGTTCCTCAAGAGAACCACTCCAGTGAAGGCTTTGGGGCTCCAGGCTTTGGTGCAGCTCTGGGCTCTGGTGGAGGTTTAGGTTCCAGTTGCTCCAGGTTCCAGCAGAAGAAATCCTGCTGGAGGGCATCAGGAGAGTCATTCATGGGAAATGATACCCAGAAGGTTTCATTTTTGTGTTCTTTAATCTTCTTTTCCTTAGGTTTATGATAGTGAGGTTATAAGGGAGGTATGCTGGCTTGATAAGTTCATAATAAAAAAAAAATAATTGTTAAGAAAATTGAGCCTACAGTACCCAAAAACTGCTTAGCATATAATACTGAAACCAGATCATTTCTGCCTAGAATTTCCCCAGTCTGAGAATGAGTCAGTCAGGTCCTCCCGAAAAAGATGCTAGGACAAAATTAGGAATATTAGAGTATTATTTGAGAACTAATTCCCTGAAAGAAAAGAGGAAACAAGCAAAATTAGGCACAGAGTACCTCCAATGTCAAGCCATAAACCTGACAAAGTCTTGGTCAACCCAACAGAGCTCTGTAGAAACAATGTTCATCAGAAGAGGTACTATACAGTAGTTTGAACAGACTCCCCTGAGTCCAGATCCGCCAGCCTTGAAGGTGTTTATGTAGGTTTCTAGGACCCTCTGGATCCTTCTGTTTCCCCATTCTGCCATACCTCTCTCACCTGGAGTCCTACTAGGAAGTCACAGCATCTGTCCCAATCTCCTGCTAAGTGAAGACTTTCAGAGAACATCCCTGTTGGGCTAGTGTCCAATTTTAAGTAAGTATATACCATGTGTATCTTTCTGAATCTCAGTTACCTCACTCAGGATGAACATTTCTAGTTCTATCCATTTGCCCACAAATTTCAAGATTTCCTTGTTTTTAATAGCTGAGTAGTATTTCATAGTGTAAATGTACCACAGCTTCTTTATCCATTCTTCAACTGAGGGACATTCACGTTGTTTCCAGATTCTGGGTATTACGAATAAGGCTGCTATGAACATGGTCGAGCATATGTCCTTGTGTGGTGGAGCATCGCACTCAGAGGAAGGGTAAGCAGGCTATCAGGATGAGACCTGATAGGCCATGATCATATGGTAAGGGAGGAGATCCCATTCTATCACAGGGGAGGGGAACAGGGTAAAAGAGGGAGGTGGGAGGCAGAATGAGAAGACACAAGTGAGAAGATAACAGTTGAGATGTAATCTGAATAAATTACTTAAATAAAAAATAAAATAAAAAAGAAGAGGTACTGTATAGAAATCCCATATTGTTAGTTTGCCTCTACCTTCATTTGAAACAGAATCTTTGTTGCCCAGCATGGTTTTGAGCATTTGGACTGATCTTCCAAACTCAATCTTCTACTTAGCTGCAACTACAAATGTGACCACTCTACCCAGTTCTTATAATATTGGAAAAGGCAAGGCTCTAATAAGCCCAACCATCTACTTAGTCTTGGCAGGAACAATGCAGCTTTTACACAAAAAGCTGGTATTTTAGAAACCTTTCTTCTATTGTGCCCAAATATCAGACAAGAGACAAGAAGCAACTTAAGAAGGAATTGATTTGGGCTTAAGTTTTAGTGGCTACAGTCAATTATGGTGATGAAGGTGTGGCAGAGTAGAGACATAGTGGAGCTTGTCTGCAGTCAGGAAGTAGAGAGGAGACAGTAAGAGGGTTGGGGATATAAAACCTCATAGCATTCCCACATTTATCAAGTTCCTACAGCAAGATTTCACCTCTAAAAGGTTCTAGAATCTTCCAAAACAGTGCCAAAAGCTGGCTACCATGTGCTTAAATACACAAGTCTATGTGAAAAGGGGACATTTCACATTCAAACTGTGTTATATAGATCCCGAAAGTGCTACAGCTGAGGGCCAAGTTCGTTTGTAAAAAGAAATCTGAGGCACACAGTGCTGTGGCTGCTTAAAAATCGTATTGCAGAATATTCAAGAACTTTCTCTAAGATTTAAATTGCTATGAGACATGGCTAACCCTCCTTCCTTTTGGATATTAAATATAAAAATGAGCAAAATGATCTCCCTGGCTTTCACAGCCTTCTTTTTCCTTTTCATTGTTTTACATTTTTGATCATTTTTTTGTTTTACATTTTTTACTGATCTTTTTTTTTTTTTTTGGTTGTTTAACAGTTTTGTACGTTCCCACCTCTCATTTCTGTCTCCTACTGAAAGCCTTATTCCTACCAAGTCTCTTTTTGTGTGAGACATACTGCCTTTAATGAGAGTTCTTGCCTAAGCTTGAGTACCAGTTTGTTCAGTGGAGCAAGATCACCTTAGCTGTGAATACATCAGTGAAGAAAATGAAATGCCAGTAGCACCACATGGAGGGCTGCAGCCTTGTGGATAACTACAGGTGCAGTGAGTGCTTGAATTCTTCCAACTCATAAAATATAACAGATACACATAACATTATACAAAGTAAACATGCAACTCACAATATATCACAACAGGAACACCTCCCTAACTCCTCACCATATATAGAATCAAAAAGTTTTACAAGTCTCACCCAGCCCAAATACTACTGTTACCTTCACCCACAAAGGTAACTATGATTTTGATTTTTTCATTATGAATCTCTAGGTGTCACTCCGATTGCTGAAGTAAATAGGTTAAAGCAAGCTTCAGCTCACAGTCAAGAAAATTAAATATTTTCACCAATATTATTAATAATTCCATCAAACACAGGACTTCTTTCAATCTTAAAGTTGTTCTGAGAGATCACCAAGAAGCCAAAGGGCAGAAAGTCAACATAAAGTAATAAACACTTGTAATAAAGACTTAACCAGCTATAAGTAAATTAAAATTATATATGTATATATTTATATATTATATACAAATGGATGTGTATAACTGTAACCTCAGAGCAGAGGGATGGGTGGAGAAAGGATTACTGAGGTTTTGTAGTCACTAGCTCCATTGTCTGTTCAGTAAGAGACCTTGTCTCAAAGCAATAAGGAAGAGGGTGATAGAACAAGACATCCAACATCCTCTTCTGGCCTCTGCATGTGCACAGAAAAACATTCACACACATATGTGTGCACATACACCATACACATGCGTACAAACGTGTGCACAAGTGCGTGCACACACATAAACATGTATGTATGTGAAGCAATGAATCATATACAAACGTAAACTATTCCCCTCAGGTTCTACTCCCCTGATGTAGACTATAGGATTGGGACTTGTGGACAAGGGACACAGACAGGGTGTCTGAAAGGACAAACTAGAGAAAAAAGTAAGTAAAGATGGTGATACTGAGGTTCTTGGTTCTCCTAATGTTTCAATGGTCTCCTAATATATAGTATAAAACTGAAAATTAAAAATTATAGTGTTACAGTTTATATATAAAATGTTCTATACAAAAACTTGTATATTGCAGGCTTCGTCTCCAGCTGATATCACTATTGACAGGTGATTGAATCCTGAGTTTGTTCATTTCATCAATGTATTAATCCAGCTAAATGACCTATTAGGAAGCAGGGGCATGGCAGAGGAAATAGGTCAGTGTGGGTATGCATAAGAAAGTTGTCTCTCTGTTTCCTTCTTGGCCCTTGTATGACAAGCACTTTTTCTTTGCTCTGATTACCCCACCCCAGTGCACACATGATGATGCTCTGCTTTCCCACAGGCTCCAAAACAGCAGAGCCTGCTGCTACTCATGGGATGAAGCCACTGAAATCACAAGGCCAAGAAAAGGCCTTTTCTCTCTTTTAAGTTATTTGTTGGGTATTTCATCACAATGATGAAAAACCACAGATAACATTTGGCCTACTGGCTATTTTATTTACTGGTCTAGATCAAAACTATGCTTTTGTTTATGTGTTCTTTAGAAACTGAATAATTTTGTCAGGTAGTATCGGCCATAAAATCAGAATTACCTAATTTCTTGCTCCCAAGAAAAGGGTTTGCAGGTCCAGCTAAAGGTGCTAACTTCTCAGACCTTCTAGATGAGTATGAAGGCAAGATAAAACAAACAAACAAACAAAATCACTTCTGTACCCAGAGATAAAATTTCTATAGAGTTGCTTTTATTTATGATAAGGAACTAAATGCATATAGAGAAACACTGACTTCCAAGGATATATAAGCACCAAACAACAGCACCTGCTACCACTCCTATCTCATTTTCCCATGAATTCCAATCCCTATATGTACCCACTTTAACATATAGTTTGGTTTACATATTTGCAGATGTATTTGTATGCATAAAGAATATATTGCACATATTTTGCTGTATTAGTTTACCTAAGAATTCACAGCCAGGCATGTTTGAAAGAGGGAAGTAGTGAAAAAATGGAAAAAATACCAATGTTGTGATTATAATCAACAGAAGTTGTTGTTGTTGTTGTTGTTGTTGTTGTTGTTGTTGCTGTTGCTGTTGCTGTTGTTGCTGTTGCTGCTGCTGCTGTTATTCAGGAGTAGTAATAGTACTACTTTGGTACTGGCTAAATTGAAGGATGTTAACTTATCCTTACTATAGGGATGCTGTCTACTGACTGAATATGTTTCTAAGTGATTCTGGAAGAAGCTCAGACACAGAGAAAAAAAGATAGAGCAATAAATCAGATATCTGTAGAGATACTAACAAGACATACTGAGATTGTCCAATATAGGTGCACTTAAAATCAAGGGTAGGTCATGAAATTGTGGCTACTGTGAATAAATAGCTTTCCATAAGCCTAAATGATGCTTACATAGTTAATTGCTTGTATGATCCTGATCAAGCAAACCAAATGACAAAACAGCAAACTGTGAAAGTGGTAAAGCTACTCTGGGAGAACAACAAACTCAGCCAGTTAATGCCTCCCTTGAAGAGGACTCAGTCATTGTAGTAGGAAGAGACGGTGGAGCAGAGGGACTCACATCATTGGCAGTCAGGAAGCAAAGTAGGGTGATGCCGACATTCCACTGTCTTTACCCTCTACCCTTAATTACATGTGTCCTCAGCCAATGGGATAATTCTACCAACATTGTTGGATGATTTTCAAACTAACCAGGTGGACAATGATTATTAACTATGGCTGATATGTAAAAGGAAAGATAGTATAGACTCTATGTAGTTAACTCAAGCGGAACTTCACACAAAATCCAAGAGAAGAGCAGAAGAGCCTGAAATTGAGTACAGACCAGTCTGGGGATGTTATAGAATAGCCTCGCTTCAAAGATCCATGGAAACATGCAGCATAGAGATAAGATGGGAACCCTGACCCACAGAAATGAGGCATGGCACCAAAGATATTTTTGACAATTCCTCTTCTATTTTAAGAGAAGTTTGTTGCTGATGTGGAAATCTGAGTACTCCCTACCAACTGCAAACTTTTGAGTGTAGTTAATTATGTGATTATTCTGGAGGTAGGTGGTGCTTACAGAATGGGGTGGATGTCCAAGGAGGTGTTATAGTTAGATGGAGCTGAAATAAATTTTCCAAGACTTAAGCAGATAAAACTCACTGGAAAGTATAAATGACTCATTTGGAAGAAACCATCACTTTGAAGTCTTAGGCTGTAACAAAAATGAAAATAGTACAACATGAAAATGACCAGGCAGGAAATGCCGTGACTGGAGTTTAGTTCAGTTCCATGGGAGATTCAAAAATGATTTCTGGCCTGGGTATCTTTAACTTCCACAGACTCAGAGAAACAGATATGGGGCTTTGTACCCTGGGGATAAGTCCTGAAATATACTCACTTTTTTGTACAAATAAAAGAGGAAATTGCAATACATAACTCAGCTTGTTTCAAATATGAGAACTATTTGTGATGGACTGAAGAAGGTCTGGGTGAGTGTGAGATTAGGGAAATGCTTTCTGTTGGGGGAAAAAGAGCAAAAACTAAAATACTGGTTAGGAGTATAAGCTGAGAACTGTACAGTGTAGGCTGACAGCTTTAAAAAAGGACTTTCATTTATCGTCTTTACTGCTGAAGCTAGAGGGGTATTTTCAATGTAGAAAACAATTTAACTACAAACAAACCATTTGTAACATCATTTACACTGGACCTGCAGGGTTGGTATGTTTTCTAGCTGATGGCATCAAGGTTGTCATGGGAACAAAGAATCAAGAGATTTGTGCATCCATTTCTCTTTTCAAATCTCAGCCATGAAAAGAATGTGTGTGTGTGTGTGTGTGTGTGTGTGTGTGTGTGTGTGTGTGTGTGT
>OU015760.1:11191035-11215526 GCA_907169655.1 Acomys percivali | reverse complement strand
TGTGTGTGTGTGTGTGTGTGTGTGTGTGTGTGTGTGTGTGTGTGTGTCTAAGAGAGAGAGGGGGAGAGAGAGAGAGGAGACTGGGAGGTGATAAGGAGATGGCTTGGTCTTTAGTGTTTGTCATGTAAACCTCAGGATCTAAGTTCAGATCCCCAATACCCACCTGAAAACCCGAGTGGCAGCTTGCATTTGTAATCCCAGTATTATGATGGCAAGCATCAGAACACAGGGGCTAGCCTGCCTCACTGAATCAGTGAGAGACCTTGCCTCAAAACACAAGGTAGACAGGGAAATGAGAGTGATTGAGGAAAATGGCTCACGTTAACCTCTGGCCTACACACACACACACACACAGAGAGAGAGAGAGAGAGAGAGAGAGAGAGAGAGAGAGAGAGAGAGATGGAAGATAAATAAAAGTCTGACATCTCAGGAAGAAGACAGATCTATGAACAAAAGAGATAGGAGAAAGGCACTGAGAGACTGAGAATAGTTGCAAACAAAGAAATCGATACTCAGCAAATAAATGTATTAAAAGATCACACTGTTATGGCTGTCCTCCTTAATACAAACTAAAAGAATATCTGTTCTCTCTCAACCTCGTAATTAAAAACAAGAAAAGAAGTGATGTAGAACCACAGCAAAAATAAAGAAACAATTACCAGGGGAATTGGCTTGTGGTCTCAATTAGTGGCAAGGTGACCCAAGTGAGGTTCAGGGCAGAAATACATACTTACTCTTAGATACATAGAAATACATACATTCTCTTAGAAATAAGCCAAGCATATTATTTTTAAAGAACCATTGGAAATAGAAAAAATGGATTGCATAAGTGAAAATTAAATTGTATGATGGAGTTCAAGTGCAAATTACCATTTGTTTGTTTCTTCTAGGAAGGTCACAGAAATTGATGCTATATTAAAATACAATTCTTAGGCCTTGAGCCTATGATTGCTGCTGGATTAACAATCTTCTTTATTTGAAAAAGGCAAAACAGTGCATCTATAGGCTTCAGCATAATCAATGCTTGTCTCACAAAGGTCTCCAGTGTTTCAAGGGATTTTCCAACCATTCTCCTTGCTTTAATGCCTGTGGAAGGAGGGTGGCAATTAAGAAAAAAACTCTTCTTGGAGGAATGAGACTGACAAAAAACTGGTCCCTTAGCTATCAATTCTGGGGTTCATGTTACAGATTTACAACTTTGTCTTGGGAGAATATGGAAGGAGGAGGAAGAAAGGGGATGTAAATGCAACTTTTTCTACTTGTAAGAATATAGTTTGTCAGTAGATGACTGAACCTACTCCTTAACTCAAGGCCTTAATTGATTCTCAGAATGAAGGTTATGTCTAAGCCATTGGTATAGAATTCACTATATTGATATGAAACACGGGCATATGAAATATCTGTCAGATTCTAGCACAATAATATATATCCCAAGTCTAACAGATATGACTCTATAGATACTTGAGGCAAAATAGTTAAATAAGGTCATCAAAAGCCTCAGAGACATACCAAATATGACATTTAAAGATGTTTTTATTATTCTAATCTGGCAGAGATATTGGGCCAGAAGGTCCACCCAGGAATTTAAGTTTTATTCCTTCTCAAGTCTCTGAGGGGCGTTGAAGAACAGATAGTTTAGTTTTACAATCAAGTTTAGTTGGTTAGGGGATAAGATCTTTTTAGATCAAGATAAAGGAGTTAGTTAAGTTAATAGAGATGAGATAGGATAGATATTGAATTTCATTCAGAAATTTAGACTCAACAAGACAGGAAAGATGTTTACTTCAAGTTTGACAAATACAAATAGCCAAGTCACTATGAATGTAACATTTATAGAACTCATGATTGTCTCATGGTTCTCCCTGCTGTATGTAGTTTGTTTTCTGCATGTGTAATAAAATAAATGTATATGAAAAAGGAATATAGTTTGTCATAACCAAAGCTTAAATGAACTTACAGAGACAGAGGCAGCAAGCACAGGGCCTACACAGATCTGCACCAGGTCCTCTGCATATATATTATATCTTTCAGTTTATTATTTTTATGAGAGACCTGAAAGTGTGAATGAGTGATTCTCTGATTCTTGTGTCCGCTCTTGGATGTTTTCCTTCTGTTATTTTGTTCAATTTGATGTGTTAGTTTTTGTTTTATGTTATCTTATTGTATTTTATTATTATCCCATAGAAGCCCATTTGTTCTCTAATGGGAGACAGAAAGGGAATGGCTTCTGAAAGGAGGGTACAAAGGGGAGTTGGAGGAGGGAAGACCATAATAAGGACATATTATGTGAGGAAAAAAATCTATTTTCTATAAAAGAAAAAAGCATTTAATGGAAAAAAGAATACAGCTAATGGGTACATTGACACGTTAATTGCAAGTTTCAACCTATTTCTTCTTTAGATTAAGTGCCTTCAAATATCACCTGAATTATGGAGATGATATAGATTGTAGATTACTTTTAACTGGAGCTGGCTGGGACGGCAGATGAGACCGGCAGTCTCATTTGACAGCTTCTATCTCAGGGGTGGCTTGGATCACAGGCTTAGGCGGCTGAAACAGGAAAATACTAAGTTGATAGCTAGTCTTAGCTATATAGTAAGACCCTGTTTTAAAAACTCAAGACTAGAACTGTGCCTGTCTAGCATGCATAAGGCCCAGCACTGAGGGGATATGAAAAGGCTGCTCATGGAGGTCAGGAGAAAGAGTATAGACAAAAAAATGGAAATGGATTTATAGCTTTAATTTTCAATAAAAAAGTTGAGGACTCAGAATGAAACTTAATGATATAGTACTTCCCTGGCAAGGGCCTGGCTTCTGTTCTTAGCAACGAATGGATGAATGAATGAATAAGTTAATGAATAAAACTTTGACTTTTGAACCATGTAAATGGCTTGTGAAAATCTACTGTGTTATTTTGCCATTCTGCAAAATACAAGGAAAAATTAGAGAACTGAACAGCAATCCCTCATTTAGTCACAGATTTGATGAACAATTATTCCCAGATCTTTTCTCCTTGTGGTAAAGGAAGAGCAGAGGCTGAGGGTGACTCAGAGAGCAGATCACTTGCTTTCTCCAACTGTGAGGATTTGATTATAAATTCTCAGAACACGTAGAAAAAAACAGGTGGGAGTGTCTAATGCGCAGGATGCAGACCCCTAAGGAAGATGGCTAGTCAGACTGCCTGAAGTGGTGAGATCCAGGTTCAGTGAGACACTCTGCCTCATGCACATACATGGAAACACAAATACACACAATTATGCACACCACTATATTATATATATATATATATATATATATATATATGCAGAAAATTATTTAACTTTAAAAAGATAAGAGCAAACATTTTGGGAATCCTTAGAGATAAGCATCCTTAGTGAGGCCAGTAGGGCTTCTGCTAGTTGTGGAAAGCTCAGGTCGTGTTTATACCTCTTCTTGCCTCATCATTACAGCTCTCCTCCAGAGTCGCCAGGAGAAACATAAAAAGCCTTGTTAATGACCACACCAGGTGACTTGGAATGAAGTTTAATCAAAGGTTAGCTGTGATTTTATTTCCTCACATCCCAGGGAAAGTCTGAGTGGATGAGAGTGAACAGCCTTTAGCTGAGATATGTGTGGATGAAAAGCTGCACCAAAGCAATACAAGACAAAAAGGAGGAACAATTGTTGCATTGGATAGAGAGTACGAGGGCACCAGACAGAGAGAACTGCAGTGTGGCAGCGTGACAAACTGATTCATGCGCTTCCATATCAAATACGCCTGGGTGGCAGAGGCTTGTAACCCTGATAAGTGCATTCATTTCTCTGAGCTTCTATTTCTCCATCACCAAATCGAGAATAATATCATCCACTTCATAGAGATTTCGTGAGTTTCAGGAGATGAGCTATGTAAACTGTTTGCAGAGATTCCTAAGATGACAGCCACTCAATACATGGTAGTTAGGATGTTTTGTTTTGTGTTTAGGACATACCATATAATACCAGATTTTGAAGGAGCTGACTGCATCCATCTCTGCCCTCCCAGGGTACAGAGGCTGCACATAAAAGCAGTGAAAACCACATGTAGTGAAAAACCATACTTGCTGGAGTTAATATTTACAAACGTCTATTCTTTCTCAGTAGTTGCTTCTTATTTACAGAGCAAGTGAAGGGGGAAATAAAAATCTACACTTGAAGAGCTTCTAGTCAGCTACATAAGACAGCATAATTACAAAGCCAAGGTCACTGCCCCTGTACATAATCAAACACAAATGTTTCCCAGAGGCTTAAAGTGAAGGATCAAAAGGTGACCTAGGCTTGAAGTCTAAGCTGTGCATTGTATACATGAACTTGTCTACTCTTTTGTTATTTCAAATAATACTAATAGCTAAACTAGCAATAAAATCTAGAAGGCAGTGAACACTCTCAATGTTGCATATTTATAGATATTAGTTTATCTGGTGCTATAACAACTACATTAGGGCCATTTTACACATGAAGTTACAGAATCATGGGTAGGTAGACTAACACACTAAGAAATAAGCTGCATCCATTTCCCATGACAAAGATGAGTGTATATGTATACATACATAAATCAAGATTAACACAGACTTAAGAAAGGTAAATGTAGGCTGTACACTGTAGAGGGTTTTGTATACTAGGGGATCAAGACAAAGCTAAAAAAAAAAAGTAGTGGTTCCAATGAACTCTATATAGTGTCTGGAGAATTTTACAGCTGAGTTCCCTCACTCTGTTTCCACATGATCACAGAGAACTCAAAGCATCTATGGCCATGCCATTCTTTCCTACTCCTCAGGCCTTCAATAGCAGTTTTCAGGCTCATCAAGCCAGCTACACACTATAGCTAATCAATGACAGTAGCCACAAACAGTATATATTCACAAGTACTGGAGCTGCCTTTAACCCACAGAGCAAGACCATTTATAGCAGATGGAAAACCAAACCTTGCAGCTCAACCTCAACTTTCACCCTGATTTCCCATCCTCAGCAGCCCCAGAGAAGTAATTTGCAGCTTAGTCTCTCACTGATAATCATCCGCACCACAAAACTATTACCCACCATGTGCCTTCCTACTTAACTCAATGTGCTCTGAGCCTGATAACCCAGGCGGCTGCAGAGTCACTGCAGCCTGGAGTTAATAGAGACTCAATTGCATTTCACCCTGGAGGGAGCTGCTTACAGGTCAGCACTGACATAACCAGGCAAGCAACTTATGCTTCCACAGCTCTGTGGCAGCGGCTGCTTGTGGTTGTTTCATAACCTGGGAAAATTCAAACAACACTTCTTCAAGACTAAAAGGAAAATGTGAAATGCTAGGAAAACCTTCTTCTCATTTTCCTAATGAAGGTTGGACATAGCTAGCAACATTCCCCTAAGTCTGGTTTCATTTCCCCTTCTAATTCCTCTCCCAAATATTCTACATTAAATTTTGGTCTGCGGATGAGATCTTCCTCCAGCTCATATAGCCATGATTGGATCTGTAATAGAAAATACCTATGATAATAAGGCTTAATTGACTGCTCAAGAGGAGACTTTGACAAACATTTTTAATTAATGTAATTTATTCAGATTGCATCCCAATTGTTATCCTCTTACTTGTACCTTTCCATTCCCATGCTCCCTCCCTCTTCCACCCTATTCCCCTTCCATAGATGGACCTCTTGCCCCAACATATGACCACAGGCCTAGCAGGTCTGATCTGGATAGACTACTTCCCCTTTCTCTGTGTGCTGCCAGGACTCCCCACCAAGAGGAAGTATTGATCAATATTTTTAAGGTCCTAAATTTATCTCTTCACTAGGCAAGGTGTTTGTTTGTTTAAATAGACCTATTATGCAAACACTTTTTGTCCCACGTATAATTTTTATCTTTATATCTTTATCAATTACATACATGATTTAGTACATACTAAAGAGCCAAGTAAATAAGCCATTATGGATCATGACTGCCAGCTACATACCTCACTATCTGGCCTTCAGTATTACTCAGGATCAAAGATTTTACAAAAAATGGCTACTGATTATACGTAGGGGACATGGATCTCTCCAAAAAGAAGGAGGAGGAGGAGGAGGAGGAGGGGAGAAGAAAGAAAGAAGAAGAAGAAGGTGGTCACAGTGTCTCTCTTCTCTTCATACAAAGGAAGAAAAACCAAAGGATGGCTACATTGCATTCTACTAAGTAATGAAAACGTCAAAAATGGTTTAGACATAATTTTATTGTTACAGTGACTCTTAAATATTTCCTTTAAAACAGTGGTTCTCTACCTTCCTTATGCTGTGACCCTTTACCACAGTTGCTAATGTTGTGGTGACCTGCCCCCCCCAACCATAAAATTATTTTGTTGCTACATTTTAACCATAATTTTTCTATTATGAATTGTAATGTAAATATTTGATATGCATGATATCTGATATGTGACCCCTGTGAAAAGGGCGTTTGTCCCCCAAAGGGGTCATGACCCACAGGTTGAGAACACTGTTATTGGTTCATAAGAGCTCTGACTATTAGTGGATGTGTGGATTCTAAGCTTAATGAGCCTCTTCAAAGTGGTAGAGCCCTTAGAATGTAGAGCCTAGGAAGAAGTAAGTGTTCCTTTGAAAGGTAGTATTTGCTCTTGATCCCCTTCTTCTAATGTGCTCCCTCAGATTACTCCACTGCCTACCTTGTACAATAAAGCCATGACTTTTCACAGGCCTAAAAACAATGAAGCCAACCAACTACACACTGTAATGTCTGAAACCATGAGCACCAAGTAAATATTGCCTTCTTTAAGTTGTTTTTCTCAGGTATTTTGCTACAGTTATGAACAACTCACCAACACACTAATTAGACATTTAAAGGAATAAGCATGCTTCATTCTTTTGGGAAATTTATTCAACAGGTTTTTTTTTTCTTAAAAAATAGCATCTTTAACAAATGATGCTTGTCAAACTCGATAGTTGCATATAGAAGAATCCAAACAGATGCATATTTACCACCCTTCATACAAAACCGTAATCCAAATAGATAAAAGACCTCAACATAAAACCAGATATACTGAACCTGATACAAAAAAGTAGCCTTGAATTGATAGGCACAGGAAACTTTCTTAACAGAACACCACCACAATTAGCACAGGCGCTAAGACTAACAATTAATCAATGGGACCTCATGAAGTTGAAAGGCTTCTGTAAAGCAAAGAGCATCGCCATTAGTACAAAGTGACAGCCTATAGAAATGAAAAGGATTATTGTTTTACCAGCTTCACATCTGATAGAGAGTTTATATCCAAAATCTATAAAGAGCTCAAGAAATAGACATTAACAAAAATGAGGTACAGATCTAAACAGAAAATTCTCAATAGAGGAATCTCAAATGGCTGAGAAACACTTAAAGAAATGTTCAACATTCAATGCTGTTAGGAAAATGCAAATCAAAACTACTTTGAAATTTCATCTTACCACTGCCAGAATGGCTAAGATCAACAAAACAAGTGACAACTCATGCTAACGTGTATGTGGAGTAAGGGTAAAACACTCATCCACTGGTGGCAGGAGAGCAAAATTGTACAGCCACTATGAAAGTTGGGAATCAATCTACCTCAAGATCCAGCTGTATCACTCTTGGCACATTCTCAAAGGATTTTTCACCTACAACAGAGATACTTGCTTAACTATGTTCATTGCTGTTCTATTCATAATTGCTAAAAATTGAAAACAACCTAGACATCTCATAACAGATGAATGGATAAAGAAAATGTGGCAAATGTATACAATGGAGTTATTACTCAGCTGTTAAAAAATAAAAGCATGAAATTTTCAGATAAATGAGTGAAATTAGAAAAATTAATCGAGACCCAGAAATATAAATACAGTATGTATTCACTTATAAGTAGATATTAGCTATTGAATCAATAATAACCACGTTACAATCTATAGGATCATTGATGTTAGGTATAGAGTAAGGGAATAGGGTGGGGTAGATCTCATTAGGAACAGAAAGAGAATAGTTATGGATGGATGGGGGGCTGGAATGAGACATCAATTAGGGATGGGGGAGGGGTATAAAAGAGGGTATATGGGGAGAGGAAGCTTAAATAAAGGGCTATTTGAGGCATAGTATGGAAACCTAATAGAGTAGAAACTTCCTAAAATGTATACATATTTAAAGGAGATCTAACTGAAATTGCCAAATAATGGGGAAGACAGATACCCAACTTGCCATTTCTTGTCACCAAATGAAGCTTCCAGTACCAGGGATAGAATCCCCAAACAATGCAGACTATTGCCAAGACTATAAGTCGCTCTCTGAAAACTGACAGCAAGGCTCTATTGCTGAAGACAACACCTACATAACTCATTGAACATGGAGAAGTTGAGCTGGTGCCTACATACAGACATCACCCCTACACTACAGTGTCTTTGTACAGGAAATTTCCCTCAACACTAACAAAAACAACCAAGATAGCCACAAACCCTTTATCTATAATGTTGTCCTGCCTGCAAGATATGCTAGGGCAATGGTGCCACAAAACTGATAGGGATGGCAAAGCAGTATCTGATTTGACTTGAGGCCCTCTCCAGGAGATGGAGCCCATATCCAACACTGCTTGGATGACCAAGAACGTGAGACTAAAGAGGCCAGGAACCTAGGGTAAACCAAAATACTACTTCCTGTTCTTTTAAAAGTAGGAATGAAATGACTCCTAGAGGCATTCTGCCATACTCAGAGATAAATGCTTTGCTTAGCCATCATGAGAGCAGCTCCTCCTGCAGCAGATGGGAATAAAAACAGAGGCCTACAATTAGACTGTGTTTAGAGAGTGAGAGACCCGGAAACATGCAGCTCTAGATGGGATGTCTCCCTCTCTTAAGAGCTCAGCAAACCTCTTGGAAGAGGATGCAGAAATAGTATGAGAACCACAGGGAATGGGAGACACCAAAAACAAAACGAGACATTCTAAGTCAATATGAGCAAATCACATATGAACTCTCAGAGACTGAAGCAGCAAGCACAGGTATGATACGCAGAGGTCTGCACCAGGTGTTCTGGAATTATATTATGGCTTCCAGTGTAATGTTTTTATGGGATTCCTGAGTGTGCAAATGAATGAGTTTCTGTTTCTTGTGCCTTCTTTTAGGCTCTTTTCTTTCTGTTTTGTTTTGTTTTGTTTTATTTTGTCTAATGCCAGTGTGTTAGTTTTTTGTTTTATATTGTATTTTATTTAAATATTATCACTTAGTGGTCTGTTTTTTTATTTTAATATATTTTATTAATTTATTCATATTATACCTCAATGGTTATCCCCTCCCTTGTATCCTCCCATTCGTCCCTCCCTCCCATTTTCCCCTTGCTCCCCTCCCCTATGACTGTTCCTGAGGGGGACTTCCTCCCCCTGTATATGCTCATAGGGTATCAAGTCTCTTCTTGGTAGCCTGCTATCCTTCCTCTGAGTGCCAACTAAGTGTGCCCCTTCTAACATGTGGGTTCTGGGAATGGAACTCAGATCATCAGTCTTGGCAATTAGCACCTTTACCTTATTAGCCAACTTGCCCCTCTGCGATATATTTTTAAATACCCTTTAATTTTCCTAAAATGGTTATATTCAGATTTTTCAATTTAATATAATTTTTTTTTCAGATTTGGAGTTGTAGTTGCCAAAAATATAAGTAGGCACATCAGACTGAAAAAACAAATACAAGAATACTCCAGTGTGTATGTTATTATCAGGTGACATGTCAAGAAAATGCAAATTAAAACTGACTTTAAAAAAAAACTGACTTAGGATTCCCTCTCACTGAAGTCAGAAAAACTATGAGCAAGAAAACAAATAACAATAGCTGTTGGTGAGTGTATTAGGGTTCTCTCGAGGAGCAGAACTTATAGAATAAGTGTATATGTATCTATGTATATTTTTATTAGAATGGCTTAGGGGCTGTGGCCCAGCTAGTCCAACAATGGCTGTCTTCCATAAGGAAGGTCCAGGAATCTAATAGTTCTTCAGTTCACAAGGCTGGATGTCTCATCTGGTCTTCAAAATACATCAGAACTCCAAAAACGTAGGCTCTAATGACAAAGGAGATGAAATGAACTAGCTAGCAAGAGATAGAGCAAAAGGCAAATAGAGCAAGCTTCCTTCTTCTATGTCCTTTATAAAGGTTTCTAGCAAAAGGTGTGGCCCATATTAATTGTGTATCTTTCTACTTCAAAGTATTCAGATTAAGAGTCTTCCCACTTCAAATGATTTAATTAAGTCAAGATCCCTCACAAGTGTATCCAGATACTCTGATGTTAGTTAAATCCAGATGTAGTCAAGTTGACAACCAAGAATAACCAAGACAGTGAGACTGTGAGGAAAAGGGAACCGTGATTCAGTATTGGTGGGAAGGCGCACAGGTGTAGACAGTATGAAAATTAGTGTTGATCTTTCTTTTAAGACCTGCTGTATGTAGTCTATTTTATTTATGTATAATAATGTAAATTTATGTTAAAAAGAAAGATAAAAATAGTAAATAAAGCAAAATATTTGAAAATAATAAAAATTCAAAAGAAGTTTGGAATTAAACATTGTCTTTGGACCTATTAATAATACCCAACTTGATTAATAAAAAAAAAAGAACTAAAAATAGAGCTTCTGCTCCACAGATTCTACTCCACAGAAACATACTCAGCCATATTTATTTCTGCTCTATTCACAACAGGCAGGAACTAGGAACAACCCAGATGTCCATCAACTGATGAATGGATAAACAAAATGTGGTAATTTACACCATGGAATAGTATTCAATTGCTAAAAGAAGAAATTATTAAATTTACAAGTAAATGTAGGGAGCTGGAAACAATCATTCTGAATGAAGTAATCCAGGTCCAGAAATTCAAATGCCACATTATTTCATATGTAGAACCTAATCTATAAATATTAAACAGTGCATTTAAGTGTGAAGAAGTATGGGTAAAAGGCAGAAAACTACAAAGGAAACTCATGATACAAAAAAGAAGAGAAAGCCAGGCGGTGGTGGCGCATGCCTTTAATCCCAGCACTCGGGAGACAGAGGCAGGTGGATCGCTGTGAGTTCGAGGCCAGCCTGGTCTACAAAGCGAGTCCAGGACAGCCAAGGCTACACAGAGAAACCCTGTCTCAAAAAAAAAAAAAAAGAAAGAAAAAGAGAGAAGCTCTATGGCACAGGGTGGAGTAAATAGTACACATAACATATGTGAGATAGGAAGAGAAGAAGGGAAATACTGAGAAGGCAGAAGGGTATGAGGAAAGGGGCAATAGCGAGGTGAAGGGGCAGCATCATGTATGATTGCATCTCAATTGCACATGTACATTTTTCCTTACTATTATAAGTACTGTATTTATTCCGCGTATGTGTCACATTAGATATTATAACATTTTGAGAATTTCTCTGGGGCCAAGATCTCATAAGAGAGTCAGCAAGAATTTCTATGGTAGTATGTTCCTGCTGGAAGACTTGCTCAGGAATCAAACTAAGAAGATCCTTTTTTGATACAATATTTTTTTATCTTAATTTTTGACAAGAAAAGAAATTTAAAACAAGCAAGAAAATAACACATAGGAAATGGGATTTACTTTGTGGCCCTAACCCTTGCATTCAAGGACAACTACTGTTAATGTTATTTTGTATGCACCATTTCCCAATGGTACATCATACACATATTCATTGGAATTGCATTTAATTTGCCAAGGACGATATCACAACTATACATTCATTTACAAATTATTTTATAAACTAACCAATATATCAAGGACAGCCTTTTCACAGATTCATTTAAACCATCTCATTCTTTGAACCAGACACTTGTCATATTATTAATGTACTAATGTAAGTAGACTTAAATATGTATGCAATTTTATTTTGTGGGCTTTTCTAAAAGGCCATAAAAGTTATTTATTCACATTGTTCTCCAATGTAAGGAGTGCCAGTTTGTCCGCTGTTGTTACAACACTGGGCTGTGTCTACTCTTTAAACTTTTCTGATATTCATATCTATTAACTTGCTAGGATGGTCATTTTAAAAGTATCACAATCTGTAGTCTAGAGGCTATAATATGTCTGAGCTCAAGGTATCAGCAGAGTTCTTTCCCTCTGAAGAATAAGACAGATATTCTGTTTTGCACCCCTTCTCAAGCTCCCCAAGGCTTTTTGGCTGCCTTTGGCTTGAAGAAGCTTGGCCTTACAAAGGCCTTCATCTTCAGATGGTATTTTCCTAGTCTACAAATGCCTCAAAAGATCCCCTTTTCTCAGGCAGAATTCTGTCTGTGGCAGAAACGAGGACATTTTGCCCAGTGGTTGGTTTGCCACATTTGAAGCCAACTCCATAAGGAGGTTCCTTGATGCTCATCTTCTTCTTTGAGGCAGGCTGAGTGTTGCCAGGAGTTAGCTTGTCTTGTCAAAGAATCTTTAGATTAATAAACACATCTTTAAATGCCATATTCTGTAGGTCTCTGAGGTTTTTGAAGACCTTAGTTAACTATTTTACCTCATATATCTATAGAATCATATCTATTAGACTTAGAATATATATACTTTTATGATAAAATTAGTCTAGTTTTTGACATGAGCATGATTTGCATCAATATACAAAATTCAATACTATTGAATTAAAAAATAACCTTATTTGTGATTAACAATTAGGACCTTGAAATGAGGAGTAGATTCAATAATCTACCTTTTGTTCTATCCTCCCTCTATATTTCTATATCCTCCTTTTTTTTTCAGCTCCTATCTCCTTACCTACAAAAGAAAGATAAAGGAAAAGAGATACATCCCTAATGCAGGCAGAGTCAATGGCCAAACTCTACCAAGACAGGATAAGCAAGTCCTCAATAGTTCCTGCCTTGCAAATATGTCTGTCAGATATGTTGGGCCAGAAGGCTGAAGATGATGCTCCAATGTTATAGAGAGTGTTGGGTGACTGTTCAGGCAGTAAACTGTCTCAGTCATTTTTTTTTTCATTTTGGAAGCTGCTAACCTGCACTCCAGGTTCACTCAGGTATTTAAGTTTTATCCATTCTCAAATCTCTGATGGGTTTGAAGACCAGATAGTTTACTCTGTCAATAAAGCTTAGTAGGTTATGGGTTAAGATGTGTTTAGATCAAGATAGATTTTTTTTAAGTTAATAGAGATGAGATATGATAGATATTAATCTCCATTCTGAAATTTAGACCCAAGAAGATAGGGAAAATGTTTACTTCAAGTTTGCTAAATACAAATAGGCAAATCACTATGAATGTAACATTTATATAATTCCTGATTGTCTCATGGTCTTCCTGCTATATATGTAGTTTATTTTATCCATGTGTAATAATATAAATGTATATGTTAAAAAGAAACATAAAAATTTTTTAAAAAGAAAAAAGTTCCCACTTTTCAATAAGAATATAGTAGAAAAAAGAATATGTTAGATATCAAAGTTGTAAGTCTGACATTCTTATATACAAACACTTAAATATTAATTTCATATAATACTGATATACTAGGCATGTGAGAAGCAGCAAATATTAGTTTATTACTATTAAAATAGTATGCTAGGGTGCTAAGGTCCTATACGAAAACAAAACTAATAAAATATATTTGATATATATATATTTGTTTGTATCCCATATATCTCTATATACTGATATATATCTCTTCTTGATAGATATGAGATAGATAGATAGATAGATAGATAGATAGATAGATAGATAGATAGATAGATAGACAGACAAACAGATACCTGTCAGATACTTCTGGGACAGAAGGCAATTGGCTCATGGTATCAGGGAAATCAAAAAATCGGCAGATCATCAATAATCTGGGGATACAAGAAATACAATAGCATAGTTTTGTTTTCAGTTCAAATGATGGGGCCGCACAAGCACTCGATGTATACATGCTCTTCTACAAGGCAGCACAGGTATGACTCAAGACAAGTTCATTTCTCTACTTCAGTCTGAAAGCTAGAAACCACTGATGTCCCCAGCTCCAGCACTTCTCCCAATTAAGTCCCCTCTTACTAAGCCTTTTTTTTCTATTCAGATTTTCACCTAAAAGGACAGGGCCCATCAACTTAGAGCAGTGATTGTTCTCAACTTTCGTTTTGCTGTGACCCTTTGATACAGTTCCACATGTTGTGGCAACCCTCAATCATTAAATTATTTCTTATTTATCCTTCTCTCATATTTTATATCCCAACCATAGTTTATCCTCCCTCCTCTCTTCCCAGTCCTTCACCACCACTTCCTCTCTCCTTCATATCCACTCCTGCTCTGTTTCTCTTCAGAAAAAGGTAGGTTTCACAGGGATAGCAACAAAACATAGCAGAAAAGGCAACCCAGTAGGAGGAAAGGGTCCAAAACACAGGCAACAGAGTCAGAAAGAGGCCCTGTCCCCACTGTTAGAAGTTCCAAACAAGACCAAGCTACACAAATGTAGCATATATGCAGAAGACCTAGGTCAGTCCCATGCAAGCTCATTGATTGTTGTTTTTGTCTCTGTGAGCCCTTGTTAGCCTTGCTTAGTTGATTCTGTGTGGGTTTTCTTGTGGTATCCTTGACCCCTTTGGCTCCTTCAATTGTTTCTCTCTCTCTTCTGAGTAATTACCTGAGCTCTGTCTAACATATGTCCATGGGTCTCTGTATCTTCACCCATTCATTGCTAGATGAATTTCCTATGATGATGATTATGCTAGGCTTCAGTATACATGTATAACAGAGCATCATTACAAAGAATTTCACAGTCATGTTTGGTTATATCCCAGGTCTGTGGGCTATCCAACCTCTGGTTCCTGGCCATGCAGGCAATGTCAGGTGTGGGCTCCTTCTCATGACATGGGTCTCAAGCTGTACCAGGAATTGGTTGGACATTCATACAAGTTCTACACCACCTTTACCCCAGCACATCTCACATAAAAATTATTTTTGTTGCTACTTCATGAACACACACAGATAATGTTTAGCCAAACGTCTGAGTTCTGAAGTCAAGTGGGCACATAAAATTAATTACCACAAGTGAGCAGTTTCACATACATATATAAATTTGATGTGATTGTTGATGCTTAGTTTCTTTTCTGAATTGTTTTCTCATATATATTTTTGCTTCTTATTCAAAACCCTGTTAAATACATCTGTTTGTTTAATTAAAAGGCAACATAACAATTAATAAACATGTGGAAAACAGACATAAGCACTCATAACTCAAAATGTTTTTACTTTCAAAGATCACCTTCCAGTGATTTTTCATAATGAAAACTCACTGTTGCATATCAGAAAGTATAATACATAATTTATGTTGTGGTTTTCAAAAAGATTTTTATATATCAAATATTAAAATGTCATTTAACATCCTATGCTGAAATAAAAGAAGAAAGGAGAAGGTAGTTGGAAAGGGGACATTTGTTGAAATAAAACTCCAAGTGAAAACAAGCTTTTCTATCTTTGCTCCATTTCTTTCTCCCTCTTTTCCATTCTACCTTTCTGGCTTTTGTCTCTTCTATTGTTGTGTATTTCCTTCCAGAAATCATCTAGAGCAGTCAGAGATTAAATAGCACAACAAAGCCACTAAGTTTGTTTCCTTCTGTAGGTGAACATGGTAGAAAGGAACGTTGAATACTGGGAAAAAAAGAAGCAGGGCACCATCATGGACCTCTGGCAAGGCTGGAAATTTATGTAAACTTGGAAGATATGACGGAGATTTTCTTTTCTTTCAGCTACAACTTAGAAAATATATTTTACTACAATAGTCCACATGCCATTTTGCACAGAGTAAAGTCAAGAGCATACAGTTCTGGAAAAGCGCTTCATCAAAAAATAAAAATAAAAAAGTCATAGTCAGTCAGGTCTGAAAGTCACCTTCATAACAAAGGACCTCCCAAGCATACTGAAGCCAAGATTGTGAAAGACTGCTTTTCTTCAAGAGGTCCAGGTCACTTCCCTTGTGCCCTAAGTGGTTAGGCCTTGAAAGACATACCTACAGAGCAGCTAGAGGCAATTTTCTTAAGAAAGGCATGGCAGGGAACTGGGAAATGCTGCACTTCGAATTAGAGACCATGAAAACTGGACAAGAAAGACACTTTCTCATGTTTATATCTACATTGAGTAGTCAGACAAAGATTCTAGCCTTCTGATACTGCCTCAAATGTTTTGTGTAAATTGAAGGTAATCTCTAGTTGAATGACTCAAAATGAAGCCAGGCAACGTAGTGAACCCTAGTCTCATGAACCCTCAGCAGGCAGGCAAATTACTTGAGGCCAGGGATTTGAGACCAGCCTGGAAAACATAGAAAGATCTCATCCCAAAACATAAGGAAGAAAGTTAACAACCCTTTTTCCTTATTAACCCGGCAAGAAATCGAGGCTGTGCCTCCTGTTGTGTCTGTAATTTTGCTCAGATCTTTTGATATCTGTGCTTTTTATGGATAAAAAACTATATACATAAGTTAGAATGTATATAAATTGCTTAGCTTTATGCCATCACACAGCAGCCAATGTAATAGTAGCTAGTAACTAATATTATTATCAAAAATATTTACACTTTCTCGGATATACATATTATTTTTATTTCATAGAATTATAAAAATATTAGAAGTCCAAGGTCTTAACAAGTAGTGAAATAATATGCTAACATTACAGATTATTTGAAACCTGAAAATTAGACCTGGTTAAATCAATTAGCTCCTTATTTGTAAGACCAGAATAAAAAGCCTGGTTTCCTGGCTCTCAGCTTTTATTATGGCATCCACTTCCTGTTTCACTTCTTGTCTGCTTTACTCCTTGAGAATGAACTCCCATGGGCAGGATTTTCTCGACACTAAAACTGGTGCTGCTTTTCCTGACACTTCTTTGATTTTGGTGGGAGAGAGTGGAGATAGTTTCATATATATCCTAAATTGGCTTTGGACTATGTACCTAAGGATGACCTTGAACTTCTGATCCTCCCGTCTCCACTTCCCAAGTGCTAGAATTATAGGTATGCACATTGGCCACTTCTGTGCTGGGATTAGCAGTATGAATTACCTGATTATATCTTTCTCCATTCCTCCAAGTCCAATTGTCTAGTTTCATCACCATCTCTGCAACAGCATCACCTCCACCTCATCTCTAAAAGATCTTGCAGATCTTCCCCTTAACCTCCCTTACCTCACTCTTTCCTTATCCCACCTGCCAACTCCAGCAGAAAACACGGGATAAATAATCTCAGACCAGAAAAGTGAAAATAAGGAATACACATACACACACACACACACACACACACACACACACACACACACACACATCACTAAAAATAACAACAAAAATAATAGAAATCAATAAACATTGGTCATTAATATCTCTCAGCATCAACATTCTCAAGTCTCCAGTAAAAATTCACAAAAAAGTTGTGAAAACAAGATCCATTCTTTAAAGCCCTGAATCTAAGAAACAGATTTTAACACCAAGGGTACATATTACCTTAGGGTAAAGATTAGAAGAAGATATTCCAAGCAAGTGATCCTAAAATAAGAAGCTGTCATAATCATTTTAACAACTGATAAAATAAATTTGAAACAAAAACTAATCAAAAGATATAGAAAACTAGTATTAATCCAAAGAAAAATCCATCAAGAGGACATTTCAATTCTTAACATCTTTGCCAAAAACACAAAGGCACCCAACTTTGTAAAAGAAACACTATTAAATCTTAAATCACATATTGACCCTCATACACAAACAGATGGAGACTTCAATGCCCCACTAGCACCAATAGACATGTCACACAGACAACAGTTACACAGATAAAATGCTGGAGCTAACAGACATTATAAACCAAGTGGGCCTAACAGATATTTACAGAATTCTTTACCCAAACACAAAATAATCAGTATCTGCATAGTAGCCCAATGGGCATGTCCCACGAAAGCCTTCCCTTACCAGGAAACTGGGACAGAGGGGAGGACATCCTATTGGGACTCTAGATGAGAGAACCATGGGAGAATAGCAATGTAGAAGGATCCAGTGGGTCCTAGAAACCTACAAGTAGAACATTATGATAGGCAGATTTGGGTCAAGGGGTCCCACACAAACTAAGGCACTAGCCAAGGACAATACAGGCGGTAAAATTTAAACCCCTACCCAGTTCTAGCCCATGGACAGGACAGTCTCCACATTTGAGTGGAGAGTGGGATATGACTTTCTCAAGTACTCTGGTGCCTCACATTTGACTATGTCCCCTGGAGGGGGAGACCTAGTGGCATTCAGAGGAAGGGCAGCAGGTCACCGAGAAGAGACTTGATACCCTATGAGCATAGAGGAGAGGAATAAGGGGAAAATGGGAGGGAGGGGAGAATGGGAGGATACAAGGGATGGGATAACCATAGAGATGTAACAAGAATAAATTAATAAATAATAAAAATTTAAAAAAAATAATCAGGTTTTTTCTTAGCACTTCATGGAACTTTCTCCAATGTTGATCACATGAATCAAATCTCAAAAGATACAAGAAAGGCAAATAACACTTGCATCCTATCTGACCAACACAGATTAAAGATGGATATCAACAACAATAGAAAGGAAAAAGAAGCTTACAAACTCATGAAGAATAAAAAATTCTCTACAAATGAAAAATGGGTCAAGACAGATATTAAGAAAGATATCAAAGGCTTTCTAGAATTGAATGAAAATAAATGCACAACATACCCAAATTTATAGGACAAAATAAAGACTGTTCTAATACACAAGTTTATACACTAAATGTATATATGAAAGAAAAAAACATTGGAGAGATCTCATACTAGAACAAAAAGACAAAATCACACCCAAAAATAGAGGACAAGAAACAGTTAAACTCAGCATTGAAATCAATAAAATAGAAACAAAAAATACAACCAGTGAAACAGAGCTGGTTCTTTGAGATAATCCATAAGATTGACAAACCATTTTCCAAATTATCTAAAATTAGGAGAGAATATCCAAATTAATAGAATTAGAAACAAAAACTGGGAAAAAACGTTTTTTTTTTTAAAAAAAACGGACAATTTTCTTGATACACATCACTGACCAAAGTTAAATCAAGACACTGACCAAAGTGTCAAGATCAGAAAGGCAATTAAAACAGACCTATAACCCTAGTGAAATAGGAACATTTATTAAAAGCCAAGGAACAGATGGTTTTATCACAGAATTCTACCAGACATTCAAAGAAGAATTAACTCCAATTCTCCTCAAATTATTCCACAAAAAGTAGAAACAGAAGAAATATTACCCAACTTATTTTATGAGGCCACATTTATGCTGCTACCCAAACCACATAAAGATCAAACAAAGGATGAACATTACAGACCAATTTCCCTTATGAACATAGTTGCAAATATACTCAGTAAAATGCTTGCAAACTTAATCTAAGAACACATCAAAAAGATCATCCACCATGTTCACACAGGCTTCTACCCAAAGATTCAGGCACGGTTCAGTATATGAAAACCAATAAATGTAATCCACCATTTAAAATTTGAAAGGAAAAAACACATCATAATCTCATAAGATGCAGAAAATGCCTTTTTGCAAAATCTAACACCCTTCATCATCAATGTTCTGAAGAGATTAGGGATAAAAGGGACATACTTCAAAATAATGAAGATAGTTTATAGCAAGTTCATGGCCAACATAAACTTAAGTGGAGAGAAACTCGAGGCAATTGGACTAAAATTGGGAACAAGACAAGGCTGTCCACTCTCTCCACATCTATTCAATATAGTACTTGAAGTCCTCGCTAAAGCAAGAAGACAGCTGCAGGAGTTCAAAGGGATATACATTGGAAGGAAGAGGTCAAAGTATCTTTATTTACAGATGATATAATAGCATATATTAAATGGCCTGAAAAATTCCATCAAGGAACTCCTATGCCTGATAAACACATTCAGCCAAGTAGCTGGATACAAAATTAACTCACAAAAGTGGTAGCCCTCCTTTATACAAATGACAAATGGACTGAGGAAAAAAGCAAGGAAACAATACCTTTCCCAATAGCCACCACCCACCTCCACAGCAGAAATAGCCCAAAGCTGCAGCACTCTGTAGTTCTAAGCCTAACACTACCACCACCACCAACCTCCCTCAGAGGTGAAAGCCATGGTGACCTGCCTCAAGCCTCAGCCTGGAGCAGCAATAGTAGTCTGCTGCCAAAGCCATGGCAGTCCATCCCCAGTGCTGTCCTGCCTACAAGATATGCTAGGACAATGGTATCACAAAACTTGTGGGAGTAATGAAAGACCCCCAAAGGGAGACTCTCACTCAAGCCTCGGGATGGCACGCACCCAAAGATACACAAACGACCGTCTTGCTGTAAATGCACGAGGTAGTTTATTGGCGGAGCTCCAGGTCGACACGTATCTCACGCAGGAGACAGAGGGGTCGACCTGGAAGCCCAGGGGTTTGGGGTTATATGGGCAAGGGTCGGGGGGGAGTGGGAAGCTTTGGCGCGGCCACACACGATTGGTTGTTTCAAACATTTGAACATCAGCAAATTGCATAGGCAGATCTGGAGTAAGGTTGGACTTAGTCACACGGGAACAGTCCTTGGTTCCTGTTTTCCTCGGAACCCGAGGGTAGATGTTTATCTGAGCTAAGGACACATCTGGTTAAACTCAAACCTGGAACATTGTGTGCGGGCCTCAAGGGGGATTAAACAAACACCATAAGATTGGATGAGGGGTCTTGGCTCATTACTCACTCGACCATGTCCGGTACCTGTTTCTCTCAGGAATTTGTCCTTGTGTACCCTCCCTATCTTTTATGGCCAGCAGGTCCCTGGAAAACTCAATAGGTCTTTGTTTCCTAGCTCTGCGTTCTTTGTGACTTATCGTCTGGGGCCTTGGGCTAGCAAACTTGCTGACCTGCACCTCAACTATTTGGGCTTATGAGTTAGAGAGCTAATTAAAAATTCTCTCTCTCATTCCCCTCTTCTTCTACTTGATAATTCTAATCTTAGAATATCTGTTCTAATTTTTGAGTATTATTTTATTCTAGACTAAAAGATTCATACTCTGCCCTGTCGGGGTCTCTTATTGATTGGTATTGTTGTCACGCAGCTCGGTTTATAAGTCATTTCCACAGGACAACCTAAGCAGAGGATAGAACAGATCAATGAAGAGACACAATGGTTGAACAAACTGCCACAGGACTATATTCCCTGAGTACTAGAGGCCTCAGGAGGCAGTAGAGCCGGTGTCTTGTGATGAGTTCAAGGCTAGCCTGAACTCTATGAGTTGGTTTCCAGACTGAATTCTAGAAACAAGATCAATCTCAAAACAAAAACATACAAAAAAGGAACACAGTATCCTTTCACTTCCTCTGTCACACACACACACACACACACACACACACACACACACAAAATCAATTGTTTCTTACTGTGAAATAAATATCAAAATGAAATGTATGCTTATACAAGTTAGCACATTGATCTCTTATATTAAAATAGAAGCATTCAGTATCTATCAGTGTTAAAGAAAATGCAAAGTGAAGTAAGACTAACAGAGGAGCACCATCAGAGCTAAGTCATCAATAGCTATCTATTATACACCTTTTGGGATTTTTTTCCAAGACAGGGTTTCTCTGTGTAGCAGCCCTGGCTGCCCTGGACTCACTTTGTAGACCAGGCTGGCCTCAAACTCACAGAGATCTGCCTGCCTCTGCCTCCCTGAGTGCTGAGATTACAAGTGTACATCACTGCACCTGGCTATTATACCTTTATAAAAGAATAAGTACACCTAGGAATAGAAGGCAGATCTATTCCTCACTATGAAGTCAACATTCAACATTTAGACACTTTGGATAATCTCCAAGACTCAGTGTCCTTGTTCTTGATGAACTTCCATTCTTGTTTCATCCCAATGGTCCCACTAGTGTTTTTTATCTATTCTGAAAATGGGTTGATATGCTTTCTCTTCTTGGATGCTATGCATAAAGCTGACACTGACTCTGAATTATAGCTTATATTCATTTTATCTGCCAATGACATCTTCTTATATAGCCTTAGTTCATAAGATGCCAACCAACCCAGCAACAGTGTCCAACTGAGAAAAATGAAAAATCTACCAGAGGAGTACCTCTTGAGATGTCATGCAATATCTTTTCATATAACTTACTGGCATCAAAGAAAATAGTGAGGTATATGAAAACCCAAAATATGGGGAAGCAGAATGTTAAGAGGCTTAAATGAATCCTAACTAGATGAATGAGAGGGAAACAGATTTGGAGGGATATTCAGAGGAAAAAAATCCACTTATTTTTATGGTTAACAATGCATGTTGAGAGAAAGATTGAGAGACAGAAAAAAATAAAGTGTGTAGCAGGTAGTCAGGAATACAACTAGTTGATAGCTTGTTAAATTCAAGAAGGATTTCCCACAATCATATTTTTTTCTAATTCCCACTTTGAATGACTGTATTACTAGTGACTGCTGATAGGAAAACTAGTCACCTCAAGTTGAGCTTAAAAGTGCATAAAATGAGCTCCACAAAGACCTGCATAATATACAAAATTGGAGCCATGACTCAAGGACAAAGATGACTTTGTATCTCCTCCCCATTCAGTTGAAGTTTAAGAGGTTTCTAACTAATATGCCAAGTGTGCCTTTGCCCAACCACCCCCAGATCTATGTTCTGGCTTTCTCCACCTATTCTCCCTTGAAAGCCTGATCTGTATAAAATATGATAATGTTTACCTGATTTCAAGGTTTACAGTTCTGTTTGACTAATGAGATCCCTTTGTAGGTAGATCAGAGAGAAAATAAGTAAAAAAATAAATAAATAAAGAGATGGTATTTATTTCCATATATTTCTATATTTTAACATATTTCCCTCCCTGAAGTTTATCTTGAGTTAAATGGGTTCCTTAACCAAGACAAGCTGCCCTATAAGACTCTTGCCCAGTGCTTTTTGTTTTCTCTCCCATCCAGTCAGGCAATAGTAATCTTTGGAGCTACCAGTGCTAGAGTTCTTCAAATATCTTTTACAGTTACTGTATATCTCACACAAATATAGAGTGAGCCCAGGACCTGATTTATAGAGGTAAAGAAATGAATCATCCACTGAACAACATCCCCAGACATCAGACTGGCCATTGCAAAGTTATTATCCTTGTAAGGAGAAGATAGAAAAAAATAGAACAACAAAAAAATGATTAGTTAATATCAGTTCTCTTCAGTCATCATGTCTTTATAAATCATGCCTTTATTAATCCCTCCTTGAATTATTCCAATTCAAGAAAACTATTTCTCATTTGGGCTCTGACTAATGTAGAGAAAATGTAAACTTAGTTCTTTTTCCAAAATAATCTCCCTCATGTCCATCTTGGTTTCAAAAAATTACAGTTCTTTGAAAAGTGGATTTTCATTTGAGAGGATCTAAGGAGTCAAGAAGAAAACTATCAATATGAGGAGATTTGTGGGTTTTTTAATGTTCTGTATTTGTATATAATAACTACAAAGATATGTTTTTATAAATGTTTCTATTGCATGCATGATCAATCTGTCCATAACATGCTACTCTGAAGACTTGGGAATCTGGAAAACATGTAAAAGTAACTTAGTTTGTTCTTTACATGAAGCTATCTATAACATTTATTTTTTTCCTGTATCTAAAATGAGTATATCAAGTGCATGGCATTGGATATACAGAGAAGAAGAATCTGAAAATGCCCCCATTCCAAAAGTGCATACTTTTCTATCTGTTGAAAATAGTATAGACAGAACCTTAGTTTGAGATTCTAAATCTCTCAGAATTCTGATCCTTAAAAAGAACATAAGGCAATTTGCAAGGATGTGAGTAATATTATTTTTTGTACAGAAAATAATTATTTCAGAGGACCTTATTTGTCCTCTGCATGCTCTGAGCTGAGTCACAAAACTAAATTGGCAAAGACATAGATTTGACTTAGACACTCAGACAAAGGTCAAGTTTGTTTCACATTATCATGGCAAGTGTCATATAGGACACACTCAATAAATATTTGTTGCAAGAATTTATATGTCAAAGGACAAAATTAGAGCAATTTAGCTTAACCATTTTAATTGGTCTGATTTTAGATTCTAGAACCCTGGAGAGAGCTCACTGTGTAAAACAGAATAAATGTTCTGATGGACTGAACAGAAGAGCCTGGTTTGCTAGACAAAGACTACAAAAAGAAACAAAAGGACAAAAGCAGATTGATCTTTTTTTTTCCTTCCCCAGATACACTTTCTACATACACATACACACACAGACACACACACACACACACACACAGACACACACACACACACACACACACACACTATTGTTCTTTTTATACCATTTTCAACAGGGAGAAAAGTATGCACTTTTGGAATGGGGGCATTTTCAGATTCTTCTCCTCTGTACATCCAATGCCATGTACTTGATATACTCATTTTAGATACAAGAAGAAAATGAATGTTTCATATATATATGTATAGATATATATATATATATGGAGAGAGAGAGAGAGAGAGAGAGAGAGAGAGAGAGAGAGAGAGAGAG
>OU015760.1:11178813-11191025 GCA_907169655.1 Acomys percivali | reverse complement strand
GAGAGAGAGAGAGAGAGAGAGAGAGAGAGAGAGAGAGAGAGAGAGAGAGAGAGAGAGAGAGAGTGTGCTCAGGGCCTTATACATAAAGGTAAAGCAATCACTGGACAGCATCCCCAACCAGAATCCCCAAAGCAGAACAATAGAAAAAATGAATAGTTAATATCAGTTTTCTTCAGTCAACATTTCTAAGTGTAAGCATAAAGATTGAGGGAACTTATTATGCAAATTCAAACCATAAGATTTGGGGAATTTAGGGAATCTCTCTAATCAGATAAACAGCATAGTTTTGGCTTGATGATGTGGAAAGTTAGCATAATTTATTCCATTTTGGTTTCTGGAGTGGATTGTTGGGGTCTAGTGCAGAAGCTTAATTTTTTAAAAATTGTAATTTTATATAAGAAATGACTGGTCAGAAAGTGATCAGAAAAAGACAGTGTAAAAGTTGGGAAAACATTAAAATTTGCTGCTTCTTTAAGAGTTTCCTTTAGAATATGGTAGCTCTTTGGTTAGAGTTGCAGAAGTGAGACAGTGGAATTATTTAATTTGCTCAACACTAAATTACAACAGAAATATAAAGTGTGCTTTCAATCTTCATAGAATCAAAACCCTTAACAGCACTTTACCTTAACTTTCCCCTTTTTGCTTTCTTTAAAGCCTTGACAAGATTTCAGTCGCTAAGTAGCCAAGGTTTCTTCTCATCACAGACTTCAAATTATTCATTGTCCCAAAGTGGAGTGAAGAGTAGCTGTCACATTTATCTGATATCTGTTGCTGCCTTTCATTTCTTTACATTTTTGACACTATAAAAAAGAAATGGGTGATGAGCATTCCTAACATTGAAAACAGTGAGGAATTATTGGGAAATGTACATGCCGTCCCATTCTGTAAGGTTTGTCTTCCACTTGACAAGGGACAAAAAAGGACAACGAAAGACTAAGCCCAGCACTGTTGATATGTACTAGAGGTACTATGAATATGATAAAGACTTTGGCACATTTCCTAAAGAGAAGTACATTTTTAAAGTAATTTCCAAAGCTCTCTACTGACAAAAACCTTCTAGAATCAGAATTTAGGGATCTCTGAAACTCGACTTCAGCTTTTAGCCAAAATCTGATATTTCCCTAATAGATTAGCCTTTGAAAGGCTAAACAGCTACATTTCTACTTCAGCATCCTTTCTGCCCTCCCTTACTAAGCCTTCTACTATTGAAAAGGCTTGATATTCCTTTAGATTTATTGCTAACACCTGAATGTTCATTTCATAATTTAATTGTTATAATACTGTAAAATCTGGAATGAAATTCTACTTGTGAGATTTATATGCTAAATTTCTGTCAGTCAGTAAAAGTTTAAGTATTTACTTGTTATTACAAGTGAATTGTAATATAATTTAAAAAATATTCCATTGCTATCATTTCAGCTGAAATTGCAGCAATTATAAAATGCTGCCTCAAAATCGGAACATTTTGTCTAGTCATAATGTTTGAATATTCACTGTTTTCTTATTAGACATCTTAAGAGTCACAGGAGAAAGTGGGGCACTATGGGAAGGTCCAATGTAACTAGAATGATAGGAATCTTGAAAAATCAAAGGTCCATAGAGAAGAGTTGCAGAACTCTAGACCCTGGACCACTTCGGACAAGCTTTCCAACTTACGAAAGACAAGTGTCAGAATCTCAGTTACCCTATGAAAGCCTAGGCTGATATCTCTTCTTTTGAGAACAGTCCAAATTGGAATTTGAAAGTTCTTTCCCACAGAACCAGGGGCCGGTGACTCTAACACTTTCTTTTCCCCCGGAGCCAGAATTACAGGTTGGTGAGTTACTGACCCATTTATTTGTTATTCAAGTCTAATTATACTACAAGTTAAGACATAGGAGAGAATTAAATGAGGAGAAACTGATCTATGATATGCAAATATATTGACTTAAAACTAGGTTTGAGTTAAGCAACTATAGACAGAAACATGTCCTACTGAGACATTTAGGTCAACATGCTGTACAGACACGAATTTAATAAGTCATTAATCCCCCTGCTAATAACATGCAATCTTTAGGAATAATTATAACTCTGTTTCCTTTTTTAAAAAGATCAACCCTTATCCCCTATTCAAATTATAATTTACCATGCCAGAGGCCAATGGTTCTATGATTTGCCTGTCTCTTGATTTAACAGCCTTGGTAAGAACCTTTTGAGTTAGATAAACACAATCTTTGACTATAAATTAGTGAGAAAATTTCCCCCTTAAAACACCTACTACTTAAACCTAGACCTCCTGTTCATATATAGCCAATGTACAGCTCATTCTCCATGGTTGTGTGGCAAGTAGGGACTGCCTTTGACATGAACTATGGTGTCCCTGATTTGATCACTTCCCAATGGTGGGGAGGCCCGGTGGCATGCAAAGGAAGGGGAAGTAGGCTATCCAGATGAGACCTGATGAGCTGTTGTCATATGGTGGGGGAGGAGGACCCCTTCTGTCAGAGGTCTAAGGGAGGGGAAGAGGGCGGAAGAGGGAGGGAGGAGGGGAGTGGAAAGATACAACTGAGGGGATAACGATTGGGATGTAATCTGAATAAATTATAATAAATTAAAATTGTAAAACACCTACTACTTAACTACAACAATGTTATATGAAAGGGGAAATAAGTTTCACGTGGGTTTCATGGTTATTCTCTTAACACACCAAGTAAGTCAATGGTAGTTGCCAGCACCTTGGTTCATATCCTTTCTCTGTAGATATGACTCAAGAAATCTTGTTTGTCTCTTATAGATCTACCCCTAGCATGGAGGTGGGTATAATATCAATGCTCTAATAAACAGAACTCCAGATAAGGAGTTGAGGAATAGGACTGCAAAAACATGACAGGGAGAATGAGGAAGAAAAAGAGCAAGGAGGTAAGTAAAGATAAGTGACATGATTCATTACTGCACTGGTCACAACTTGATGATAAGCCAAGAAATCAGACAGCAGGCTACTCAGCACATATATCTCTCTGTGCTAGGCATCCTCGGGAAATACATCAAAACAGACTATTGAAAGTAGAAAAGAAGAGGAATTTATACAATTGGCTGCTTTATAACTGTGCTTTCCTTTACATTAGGTTTGTCCTGTGGAAGACTAACTCCCCTTTACTTCTATACTATGCCATCACCTCCTCATCAGCTACTCAGAAAGCCAAGTGTACCAGATGGGAGTGCTTTATCCAAAGATTAAAGAGAGTGAATAATGGCCTGGATACAATTCATATGTGGATTATATGGGAAATTTGGAGGATGCAACTAGAATCTACTCAGGACTGGGACTTCAACATAGATGGTGATCTGGCAACGCCTGGTAAACAAGTGACATCACAAAACAAGAGTGGCAGGAAAGGGAATCTGAAGAAATACACAAAATTCATGGGGAGACAGAGACAGGCGGATCTCTGAGTTCAAGACCAGCCTGGTCTACAGAGCAAGTTCCAGGATGGCCAGGACTACACAAATAAACACTGTCTCAAAGAACCAAATATAAATATAAATAAATAAGCAAATTATGTGTCTGAAAAGGCACCTATGATGTGCCATGCCATAAAATTTCATTCAGTCATAATTTTAGTGCACGTGAGTAGTTCACTGCGTATTAATGAGCATCCTGTATTCCTATAGGCATGGCTTTGCTGCTTCTCCCAAGAAAATGCAGGCCAAACAGCTCCTTGTAGGCACAATCCAGAGATGTGGTGGTGCAAATGTGTCCCATGAGAACACTTTAAACCCAACATATTTCCCAGCCAATCATGTCTCCACGGATACAGAGCTTTGGTTACCCCTTTGGGGAAAAAAAACCCAGCTTGTTAATAGACATCTATCTGGCTCTCTCTCCTCTCCCTAGCCTATTCTTTTCACTGAGTCCAAATCTAAGTTATTGAAATTTTGTATTAGTTCTTTGAGAATTTTGTACAGTGTGTTTTTATCATATTTTCTCCCTCAGCTCTTCTTATGTTCAACTTCAATCCCCATCCACCTATTTTGGTATATACCAATTCAAGAAAACTGTCTCCTCCAGTGCCAAGAGCTAACAATTGCCAAGAGCTCCCCAGTTGGGGTGGGATTTTGTGCCCAACTCATCCTCCATAGGCTTTGGATTGGCTCCGGCTTGTACAGGTCTATGCTTTCACAACCTGTTGCTATTAATTTAAAAGTATAGCCTATGAGATAAAATGTTAGTGGAGAAGGGCTCCCCCTTTCTGAGGACTAGGGAAGGAAGAAAAGGGGCATGAAGGAGGGGAGACTGGGATCAGGAGATGACTAGGGAAGGGGCTACAATCAAGGTGTAAAGTAAACATATTTAAGAAATTATAAATTAAAAAATACTGCTAGAAATGTGTATGTTTATATAAAAGCTAAAAATATTCACTACCACTACAATAGCCTAGAGACTTGCTTTTCATAGCACACATTTCTTATGCATGTAGGTTTGTGTTACATTAAAATCTATAAACAATTTCTAAAAGCATAGCCTCAATAATGTTTATTATTAGGCTTATAATAATTATGGCAGTATTATTTACTTGCTGTGCTGTCAATAAAAACATAGACACCTGATAGATTTTAGAATAGCCTTACTTCACCTGGAACATAGCAGATAGTATGTCCTAAGCTACCTTCCATTGTCTCCCAGCCTCTATCCCATGCCATCTGCTCCTAATACTTTCTCTCTGGGCTACTTCCCATCCATAATCCCAAAACACTTGCTAAGGCTGTTCATCTGGGCCACTTCTTGCCATGTGAAACTTCAGAGTTCCTCCTCTTGGCCCACATGACTCTTCCCTATCCTATGGCAATTTTCTTCCTTTTTCCTCCTCATGTACCTGTCTGCTGCTTCTCCCAAGATCCTTCTCTCCCAAAGCCCATGAACCTTCGCCATGCCTACCCTCCTCTGGCCCTGCCCAGGGATTAGCTTTTTATTGGTCAAAGAGAAATAATTTCTTAGGCAAGGTTTTATACAACAAGGGCAGATGTATGTGAGAATGTGTTCATCTGGGCAGCAACTAGATCTTGGGGGGGCAGTAATTAGCATCAAAATCTATAGCATCAGACAAACCTCCACCAACAACCTCTGTGGGCTCATATATGCAACAACCCCATTGTGTCCAGAAGACACTGTTTCCTTGGAGTCATGAATATATTGCCTCTAGTTCTGATACTATTTTATCTCCTTCTTCACAATGATACCTCAGCCCTGTAAGGAGCTCTGTAAGGAGGGGCTATAGTATATATGTTCCATTTGAGCATAAACCTTCTGTAGTCTCTTATTTTTATGCCTTGGCCAGTTATGCACCTCTGTGTAATTAACATTTGCTGCAAATAGAAGCTTCTCTGATGAGGGTTTAGAGACGACAAATTAATCAGAATACTGATAATTCATTGTAAGTTAGTTTAATACTATGGGCTTTTAGCAAAACATTAGTACTTGACTCTCTCTTAGGGCTTATGACCTGCTTTGCTTTAGCGCTTGACCAAATATTACTGTCAAGAATGTATTTCATCTTGTAGAACGGGACTTAATTCCAATCAAATGTGATTGGTTACTCCTGTGATACAGATTACTGCACCCGTGAGCATGTCTTTTCTGGCCAGTCATTGTGGCTCACAGGATCCACAGCTGGATAAGCTTGAGGATTACTTTTCTCCTAGTGCACATAGCACCTTCTATTCATATGAAAGCTGGCTAGTAGGGATGAAGCTTCCAGGTTAGGACCAGCTTGATTTTGCCATGTTTATGACTCAAGTATGTGATTTCTTCAGCAATAGGATCTCACCAAGTTCTGGAGGGTAACAAAAAGCATTGGCAACCATCTCTAACATTTAGGAATCTATGAAGCCTTACTGGACATCTCCCAAAGAAGTAACCCATTTTTCTTAGAGTTTATATTGTTATGACAAAACACCACGACCTAAAAACAAGCTGGGGGCAAAAGTAGTCTGTTTGGTTTACACTTGCCTGTTGTTATCCATTATTAAAGGAAGTCAGGACTGGAACTCAAACAGGACAGGATTCTGGAGGAAGGAGCTGACACAGAGACAATTGGCGATTGCTGCTTACTGGCTTCCTTCCCCCTGGTTTGCTCAGCCTGCCTTCTTACAGAACCCAGGACCACCTGCCCAGGGATGGCACCATCCACCATGGGCTGCGCTCTTCCACATTCATCACTAATTGAGAAAATGCCTTACAGCTGAATCTCATGGAGGCATTTCCTCAACTGAGGCCCCATCCTTTCTGATGACTCTAGCTTGTGTCAAGTTGACACACAAAATCAGCCAGTAAAGACACCAAAGAAAACAGAAAGGATATGTTTTTCTCCATTAATTTGTTTATTTACTTTACATCCTGATCACAGCTTACCACCTCTCCTCCTAGGCCCTCCACCTTACATGACCCTCCCTCAAATTCTTTCCTCTGTCTTCCTCAGAGAAGATGTAGGTCCCCAATGGGTACCTGCATATTAAGTCAGGACTAAGTGCATCCTCTTCCACTGAGGCCAGGCAAGACAGCCCAGTTAGGGGAATGGGATCTAAAGACAAGAATCAGAGTCAGAGTGGGTCCCACTCCAGTTGTTCGGGGAGTCACATGAAGATCAAGCTGCCCATCTGCTCTGCCACATTATGTGCAGGAACCTAGGACCAGTCCATACATGCTCTTTAGCTGGTGGTTCACTCTCTGTGAGTCTCTATGAAGCCAGGTTAGTTGACTCTGTAGGTCTTCTTATGGAGTCCTTGACCCCTCCAGCTCCCAACTCTTCATAGAACTCTCCAAGCTCTTTCTAATGTTTGGCTGTGGTCTCTGCATCTATTCCCATCAGCTACTGGGTGAAGCCTCTTAGAGGAGTTATGCTAGACTCTTGTCTACAAGCATAGCAGAGTAACATTAATTGCTTCTCTCCACTGGAATGGACCTCAAGTAGGGCCAGTCTTTAGTTGGCCATTCTCAATAATTTTTTTTTCTGTCCCTGTACATCTTGTAGGCAGGACAAATTTTGGGTCAAAAGGTTTTTTGAGTAGTTTGATTTCTTTATCTCTCCAATGGAAGTCCTGCCTGGCTACAGGAGGTGGCCACTTCAGGCTCCATACACCCCTGCTGCTAGGAGTCTCGGCTAGGGTAGCCTCTGTACACTTCCTGGGGCCTCCCCTATCCCAGGTTTTTGGCATGTCCCAGAGATGCCACACCCCCACCGCCTCCAATTTCCTTTCTCTCACTCTGCCCTTTCTCCCCCACTCTCTCTACTCATAATGCCTACCCTTGCTTCCTTCCCCATCTCCTAGCCTACCCAGTTCCCTCCCTCCATCTACCTCTAATGTCTTCTCATAGAACTCAGAACCACCCAAAATGGGCTGGGCCCTCACCCATCAATTACTAATTAAGAAAATGCCTTACAGTAATTGTTCTCAACCTTCCCAAGGTTGTGACTCTTCAATACAGTTCTGCATGTTGTGGAGACCTCTAATCATAAATTATTTTCATGGCTATTACATAATTGTAATTTTGCTTCTGTTATGAATTGTAATGTAAATATCTATGGCTCTTGATTGTTTGCTTCTGAGACAGGGTTTCTCTGTGTAGCCTTGGCTGTCCTTGACTGGATTTGTAAACCAGGCTGGCCTCAAACTCACAGAGACCCACCTGCCTCTGCCTCCCCAAGTTCTGGGATTATGGACATGCACCATCACACCCCACCCTACTAATATCTGTGTTATTTTAATGGTCTTAGGCAACCCCTGTGAAAAGGTCGTTCAACCCCAAAAGGAACCATAACCCACAGGTTGAGAACCACTGTCCCACAGGCTGTTCTGCAGCCCCATCTTATGGAGGCATTTTCTTAATTGAAATGTTCTCCTCTCAGGTGACTTTAGTTTGTGTCACGTTTACATAAAACTATGTAGCACACCATTCCAATCACTGAGATTTTAATCTGCTCACTTCTGGTGTCTAGTAGGGGTATTACTATCCCATTCTAGGATAGATCCATAAAAAGTGTGTGTGTGTGTGTGTGTGTGTGTGTGTGTGTGTGTGTGTGAAGCTTCCACAGTAGTAAGTTTCTATATGACCTTTTTTGAAAAGGTCTTTAGTGCTATTAAATTCCTTCCCATACCCCAGTTCTATCCTGCCCTCCCATCCCCCATACCAATTTAACAGATCCTGTTCCATTATCACCTTTTAACCCTCACAAAGAGGTTTTATAGACTAGAAAAGGATTTTTGAGGTCCATTGATAAGGGTTATGATTTCTTGTCTTTGGAGGAGAGGGATGAAAGCAATTACTTAGACATGAGTATGGGAATTTGAGGGGAAGTGTAGTCCTAACTGAGGATGTACACTAATGAGCACAAAGCCTCAAAAGTATTCTACAATCAGGGTAGAAGTAGTGAGGGCTTTCAAGAGGTAATGGCTGCTTCAGCCAGACAATGTTGAACAGCTAATTCTAAAACAAGCTAATGATACTACCCTGTCATAAACTCGGGTCTTGAACTCTCCAGTGGTTATGCTAGGATTACAGGCATGAGCTAGCTTACCTGGATCATTCTCCCACTTCTAGAACTAGGCAAGTGTCTTAGTGTTTTATTGCTGTGAAGAAACATCAAGACTACAGGTTATCTTATAAAAGGAAGCATTTAATTGAGGCTGGCTTACAGTTTCAGAAGTTTTGTCCATGGTCATCATGGTGAGGAACACAAGGGCATGCAGACAGACATGGTGCTGACATTCTCAGGCAGCAGAATAAGAGAGCCACTGGGCCTCACTTGGTCCTAAAATAATCTCAAAGCCCACCTTACTTTCTATAATAAGAGCACACCAACTCCAGCAAGGCCAAACCTCCTAATCTCTCTCAAGTAGTTTCACTCCTGTTAAACATTCAAATGTATGTGTCTATGGGGGCCGTTTTTATTCATACCACCACAGCAATTTTTGTTTGTTTGTTTGTTTGTTTGTTTGTTTGTTTATTATTGCCATCAGGGCACATGCTTTTGGTGACCCACTAATATCCCTATCACTTTCATTATTACAATGAGGTTTCCTCTGGATTTCAGGGGCTAAGCATTCATCTAGAAGACAGGAGAGAAGTCCTAAGGAGTCAAATGCCAATGATGAATGGTAACTTGTGGATAAATACCAAATTCTCTAATGCCTCAAGTCAAACAAATCTAAAACATGTTCTGCACACCCTCCTAGAAATCTTTAATGAGCCTAGGTATTTTTTACTTAGACTAGTAAACCCCTAGTCACAATACCCTATATTGCTGTCCTTCCATTTTATCTTAAACAGCATTTCTTCCTGTGACCAGCTCTTTCTGAAACAATCAGAATCCCAATCCTTGTTTCCAGATCTGCATGGAAATGCTACAGTCTAAGACACACATCTTTCCTGACTATCATTAGATCTAACCTAGTTCAATGCAACTGAACCATCCTAATATGCAGCTGGAGCCTAGTGCTGCAGCTTCTGTGACATCAATTCTTTTCTGAATATCCTTCTGCAAGAGTTGTATTTCCTCTAAGAGAACTGTGCTTGTGTGTGCAGATTTTTTCCTACCTTAATATACAAAATGACTGTTGGGTTTATTGTAATTTTCAAATTAAAAGGGCACCATATGGAAAGGATGGAACTTTGGCTTCTTCTCCTTTAAGCACAGTGTCCCTACACTTATCCATTCATATACCAAAAAGGGAACTATATCCTACTATATATATTTATGCATATATATACATATACATACACACATGCACTCATCCTAAGGTAAGTACATATATCCCTTTTTACTATACAATAATCTCAGATTTGAGAATGAAGGACATGTTTCGATCATGTACCTCCATCATTTGGTATTTCTTTATTATTCATGAAAGGCCAGCATACAAAATCAAATTGAGGGACAGATAATGAGGAACTAGAGATAGCCCATATTACTGCCTCATAAGACTTGATTGAAGTACAGATCATTCCAATAGAGCATTCAGCAACATCACATTGGTAGCTTGGCATCAGCCATAGTGGGAATATCTACACTAGGAAAATTAGCAAATGGAACACAGCAAGATTTTTGTTTTCTCCCATGGAGACATCTGTTAAACATTTACCAGTATACAGTTGGAGGTTCTACAAAATAATTGACCTATATTCTGTGAAAATGTCAGTATCGTGAAAAACAAAACTACTGAGAAAAAATGTTCCATGTCCTAGGAAACAAGGGGAGCATGACAACTCGGGGCATGCATAATCGTGGGTTTCTTAAGTATTAAAAAAAGTTGTATTCACAACACTATTACAGGAGCTGGAGCAATGGCTCAGCAGGTTACAGCACTTACTGCTTTTGCAGAGGAGCTTAGTTCAATTCCAAACACTCTCACAGTGACTCAAAACAATCAATAACTCCAGTTCCAAGGGACTTCACTGCACACACATACAAAACTGATTGTCCTTCTTACAGCAAGTATAAGTGACAGTTCAGCTGTTAACACTTACCCTAGTTTTTCATTCTAGGTTTTCATTCATTCACTCACTCACTCATTCATTCATTCATTCATTCATTCATTTTTTAAAAAATATATAACAAATCAAATGTAATTAGATGAAACAAAAACTATCACATCAAAGTCAGTTATGATAAACCAATAGAAGAAAAAGAGCCACAAGGATGCAAGATGATTCATTGCATACTCAAGACTCTCATAAAGACACAAACTTGCCACAGTCTCCATATGGGTCCCTTATTAAAGGAAGCATGGTCTTTCTCTGCCATGTACTCTGCTACCTGCACTTTGATCACTTCCCCCTGGCGGGCTGTCTTACCACACCACACAGGAAGAGGATGCAGGCAGTCCTGATGAGAATTGATAGGCGGGGGTCAGTTTTTAGGAGAGAAGGGGTCCCTGTCTCTGGGGACTAGGGGATGGGAATGGGGGGGGGATGGAGAGAAGAAGAGAGGGTGGGACTGAGAGGAGACAAAGGACAGGGCTACAGTTGGGATGTAAAGTAAATAAATTTTAAAACACACACAAAACTGGAAGCCACAGTGTAAGTACAGAGGACCTAGTGCCGACACACACAGGCCCTGGGCATGCTGCTTCAATCTCTGAGAAGCAAAACAAGTATACACATAAAATACAATAAACAAATATAAAAACATACTATTCCAAACCAATCCTGGTGGCACAGGCTAAGATACCAGTTGCTTGGGAGCCTAACATGGGAGAATCACGGGCAGCCTGGGATACATAGTGAGTTCAAGGCCAGTCTAAGAGATTTTAAAAGGTCATTTCTCAAAATAAAAGATGAAAATTGGTCTGGGGATATAGTATAGTGGTAGATCAGTTGTTGAGTATGTGTGAGTCCCTAGGTTTAACTTTTCATAACCATAGATATTACATGTATATAATTGAAACAATTTGTAGAATTATAATATGAAATGTAGAGCAAGTAATACATATACATTCCCTCAGAACAAGGATATTTTCCTATGTAATAATTCACTCAAATTTCTAAAATCCAGTATAATAAAATCTTATAATATTATTTTAATGGGTAAAATAGTAGAGGGGTGTATCTAGTACTCTCTCAGATGGTTCAATAATATGTTAAACATGTTGGAACATACCTGTAATCCCAGAACTTAAAGGGGAGAGGCAAAATGATCAAGAATATAAGGTTTGCCTCTGCTGCATAACATGTTTAAAAACCAGCGTGGTCTATATGAGGCTGTCTGAAAACACTATCAGAAAGGAAGTAAAAAGCCCAAGCCATGACCATGCCCAGCCACCCATATGAGCAATAGCTTTCCACCATGGTAGAATATTGAAGCTGGTGGATCTCAAACCATGGTCACCTTAAGGAGTTAAGGACATGATCAAAAAACTTTCCAAACAAATTTGAAAAAGATCTGATGGTGAAGAAATTGTGGATGAGGTACTTAAATAGTTACCTGAAGAAAAATTCATTGTGGAAGCTATAGATGGACTTTAGTCCTGTTGTGGGCTTACTGTCCTGATGGTAATAGCTTGACAAGGAAAGCTGAAGCCAGTAACAGAAGTTTCTTTTGATATGACCGCACTCTTCGTGAGATATTTAACAAAAGAGACAGATCCTATGTTTTATAAAATTCCTGAAATGTGTGTGTCTGTCTCCCTGTTTCTCTCTCTCTCTCTCTCTCTCTCTCTCTCTCTCTCTCTCTCTCTCT
>OU015760.1:11159023-11173553 GCA_907169655.1 Acomys percivali | reverse complement strand
CTCTCTCTCTCTCTCTCTCTCTCTCTCTCTCTCTCTCTCTCTCTCTCATTAGCTCTCATTTTTCCCATACAAAGCTGAAGAGTCAGAGGGTTTGAGACAAGCTGTTTTGACAAGTCCAATTGCAAAGATGTTCATAGCAACCATAAAGGAGTTGTTTAGAAGCTTTTCCACTGAAATAATTTAGAAAACAGAGAATACTTAATGCAATCACATAGCTTACAGTAAATGTGTGCCATGTGTGAGTATAAATACACTTCTATATATTCTCTGACAAGATCTGAGATTGCACAGCTGAGAAACACAGATCATCTGAGTTGCTAAACACCAACTGACATCAGCTTGGCCAGTGGGGAGGCTGGCCACAAAGAGCTGTCCCTAAGATAAAACATTCTTACTAACTCAGAGTGTGTAACTCTGTAACACTCCTTCCTCCCACATCCCTCTTCTAACATGCCTTGTGATTTGTACACAATGTAGGTTTTATTTAAAAAATGAAGGACTTCATTTCCCAGCTGTTCAGTGTGCTCTTAGTGGAGAGCCCCTGTTTCCAGCCCTGCCCCCCCCCCAAGGACTGCTTCACTTACCCTATTAAATACCTTGTCAGCACAGGAATGAAAAGGGCCACAATGCTCACCAGACTTAGAAAAAGTCTGCAGTCATTCTACCTTTAGAATACCATGAAGGGATGACTGAGACTTTGGTTGCTATTGTATTGCAACCCAGCTTCTTCATTTGCTCCCTGACTTCTCCACATTTAATAAGTACTCTGCATGATAATCTCCATTTTAGTCCATTTATAGGGGAATTCAATTTACAACACTGTCTTACAGGTTTCAAGCAAAACAAAGATTCCATATAGATATGAGGCATAAAAATGGTGCAGAATAGAGTCTCAAAGGTCACTGAGAGTTGGTACTAAACTGACCATTGGCTGCCGGAAGAGAAACACTTCTCACAGAGCAGCCTTGAATGCCTTTTACAAGAATCTCTAAAGGAAAAACTACATTCTGCTTAGCAGTTATAGGGGTGAGTAAAGCAAGCAGTTCAACAGTAGCCAAAACCATGCATTTAGCTGGAACATTTTGACCCTGAATTTCTAAAAACACCGTTGGGTACTTTCCCACAAGACTTTCCACAGTAAGGGTATTAAAGCGAGAAGGCAGTTTCAGGCTAAACCAAAGATAGCTCTACCTGAGACTAGATAGAGAAACCTTTGCCCTGTTACAGAGTAAAGGTAGGAAGGTAGTATGACACGGAGCTCAGACGCAGCCTTTAGTAATCCTGCAAGGCTCTCAAACTATGTTAGCTTGGTCTACAGAGAGGACCTCATATGTAGCAGAGGCTGAAATAAAAGTCAACATCCAATTAGCTTTGTGATCACCTACAGTTAGTCTCTAAAATTCAGAAGTCTATTTCAGAAGACAGGCAAAATAATTGGGGGTGAGAGGAATTATCCTTCTTAAGTTTTTCATGGCAACATCTGTGTTTGGAGTTGGTTGCCTTAGAAAAGTAGCAATGCTTTTGATTTATTGTCTTGGTAGGGAAGGGACATTCGGGGGGGGTGATTCCTATTATATTGCTCATTGTTCCATGGTGTAAATCCAGTGGGGGAGACTGCCATTTTCTGGAATGTGATTTCAAGTCTAGAGAAATAGTCATAGTCTCACCCTAAAATTCTATTAGCCATCTGCCATCTTGCCATCATTTGTAGGTCACACTAACATTTGAGAACTCCAAAAGTATCATCAACTTTAAGCTTCTACCTGGTAATCTTCAATGATACAATTTCCCGTTCTCCAGCCTGTGGTCAATGTGACCAAATCACTTGAAGCTTGATTTATAGGAAATTTTGTAGCATATGTTTATGGCAATGTCATTGGAATTTTTTTCAAAGGGATCCAAAATCATTTATCTTCAAGGAACTCTGTCTCTGTAATCTGAATCCAGCCTGGGGACATGGTGAAAGACCATAATTTCTATTGTCATAGTTCAAGCCATGTTTTTCTTTACTAGACCTAGACATGTTCTTCTGGGGTAGTTAGTTTCATTTTTCAATTTTATTAGATCTGGGGTCAAATGCAAGTCATGCCTCTAGACAGGTCTGGGAGGACAGATCCTGGAAGGATTGACTGAGGATAGAAGACCATTTTCCAGGATGTATTGCACATTCCAGATATAAGAAACAAGTCTAAGGGAAAATTTTTTGTTTTGCATGGCTGTTTCACTGGTATCTGCATTTACCCTAGTGCTGATTCTACTGTCATCTTTTACTGACTTCAGAATCAACTTTCTTCAGATTTCCAACATGGACTGAAGACACATTGCTGTCCAGGGGTCTTCCAGGCCTTAAGCACAGTACTGGGACTCTGCTGGCATCCAGCCTTGTACACCGAGTGTCTGCTGGATTCACAGTCTTCCAAGTGAATAATCAAGTCATTGCTGGATTACCCAGCCGGTATCATGTAAACCAATCTAATATATATATATTTGTTTTATCAATTCTGCTCCTCTAGAGAATGTCAACTAATGCATCCCTAATTACACAAGTCCTCCAATAGTGTGGTAGTAGTGTACCTCTCTCAAGCTCATGCCTTTCCCATAATATTAGACCTCTAGCTGTTGGAAACGGTGGAAGCATTTAGGAAAGTTCCTCTTTGAGACTTGGCTAGGCCATTGAGAAAACTGCATTGCTGAAGGCCATGTCCCTTTCTGAATGCAGGCTAGCCTGTCACTAGTAATTGATTTATACAGGAGTGTGAAGGGTGTGTATTCTTGCCAAAATCACAACATTCTGATGGTCTACCTCTGCTTTCTCTGGCTCATCCTACTCATTTAATGTCTCCATAAGAATGTATTCCAAAAGAATGCTCCAATAAAATTCCACCATGGCACTCTTGCCTGAGAATTTGATCCTGGCAAATTTGAAATGTGTCTTCTTGTAGTTCTAAGAGCACCAGAATAGATAATTCATCTGTACAACCCTTACATTGCCAAGACTTATTGTCACTGTGACTCTACCACCCATTTTGTGTTACTGCGCCTACTTTGTCTCTCCTGGATAAACACTTTCCATTGGCCTCCACCATTCGGAAAATTTACTGTTCTTAAAGTAAGAAGCCCACTGTAGTGGCAGAGGGCTGTCATCCTAGCAATCTGGAGGCTGAAACAGAAGAAATACAAGCCCAAGTTTAGCCGTAGACTTTGTCTCAATACACAAGAAGGGGATAGAGACTAACTTAACGGCATTATCCCCCACCATCCCTGACGTCTTGAAGAGGACAATATGCTTACATTGTTGCATATTTTATACTCTGTTTTAGTTGGTTTGATTTGGTTTCTGAGATATGGTTTCATTATGTTGCCCAAGATTTCCTGGAACTCATGATCCTCTTGTCTCAGCTTACTAAATTCTGGGGTTACCGTTATATGGTGCTATGACAGATTTTCAAGTTCCTTCTACTCATGAGTTTCTCATTGCCTTAAGAAAAAAATGGAGCGTGGACACACATTGCCTATGTCTTGTCATTAGATCAGTTGAGAGAGGAACAAGCACAACAACTTCCAATCTCTACCTCCCAGCCCTTGGATTCCTTTGGGCTACATCTGGCATCTGATCTTAATGAGCATAGTAGGCATGTCACTGAAGATGGGCTAGTCCTTTTATTTGACCATTTTCATCTGTTTCCAGTAATACAGACAGTTCAGTCTTCTTGAACTTCCCAGGTTGCTGAGTTTCTGGATAAAGTAAAATTGATCATAAGAGATATACTTAGCCAAGGGTTTAAAACCATCACAAATCATAGTCATACATAGTTCCCGGAGTTTTAATGATACAGTTTAGCAAAAACTCACCATTCTGTCAATATTTAAGTGCTTTTCTCCACTCAGTATTTTCATTTGTCCCTGACCATAATCACTATGGCATGGCTCCAGTTATGGCTCTGGAGACACTAAAAGGAGGTGGGCTTTGATACTGCAGCCAATGAAACTGGTATAGATTTTCTCAGCAAGAGCCACATATGTTCCTGGAAAGTACTCAGTATCTTATCCTAGGTCTATAATAACAAGCTCATGGTTTCCCTTTTGAAATGCAACGTGGAACTGTCCTCACTCCTCACGTTCCATGCATACTCACTATCCACACTGAGCACATGCTATTCTTTCATTATGCCAAAGACTTTCTCCTCGAACTTGGCTACTCATTGAAAGGTATATTAGAGATGATCTCCAATTCTATAGCACATGGGATCTGTAAGAAAAATAAAACTAAGTGACCAAAGTACAATGACAGACGTCAGATTGCCCATATTAACCATAAGCTGCTTCATTCACCCATGTAAAGATTTAATTACAGAACATACATACTTTGTTCCATTATGTCTTTGTATATGAGCCATCTGTGAAAACATTTTTAAAGGATATTATGGTAGATTGAATAAGAATATCCCCCCATAGGATTATTGAATACTTGCTATCCAGTTAGTGGATCTATTTGGGAAGGTATTTGGGAAGGATTAGGAGTGGCCTTTTTGGAGGAGGTGTATCACTGGGGCTGGGATTTAAGATTTCAAAAGCTTATGCCAAAGATACACACTCACTTCTTCTTTTTCTTCTTCTTCTTCTTCTTCTTCTTCTTCTTCTTCTTCTTCTTCTTCTTCTTCTTCTTCTTCTCCTCCTCCCCCTCCTCCTCCTCCTCCTCTCCTCTCGTCCCTTCCCTTCCCTTCCTCTCTTCTCTCTTCTCTCTTCTCTCTCTCCTTTCTTTATGTATCTTGGTTATTTATTGCCTCAACATGTATACTCTAGTAACATGGTTACCTGCTTATTGCCATGCTCTCTGCCATAATGGTCATGGACTCACCCTATGAAACTGTAATTAAATGCCTTCCTCTATAAGTATCCTTGGTCATAGTATCTCTTCACAACAATAGAATAGTAACTAAGACAGGGATGTATTAGTTAGGGTTCCTATTTCTGTGAGAAAAAAATACCATGACCAAAAGCAAGTTGGGGAGGAAAAGGTTTATTTGGCTTCGACTTCCTGTCCAAGATTCTGCTTGAGGTTTGAAATCCATTACAGTTTATAATATTAAAAAAATCCACTAGCCTGATGCAAAACAAAAGTCTTATAAAAGCAGACAGAATTCTTTCTTCTCTCAACTCATTTGCAATTCTAATGTTCACTTGTATATATTTTAGGCCCTGATGTATGATGAGGCTGTTTATTTTGTGGATTCAAATGTGGTATGATTTTTCCCTTCTCCATTTTCTCATGGGCATTTAAAAATCAAACAATGTAGCTCCATATCAGCTTAACTATTTCATTTTCTTTGCAATGACTTTAGGCACTTTTCAAAATTAAAATTTACCATTATGCCAAGGAGTTTCCGCCGTTAGTATTCTGGCATACATAGCGCTAAGATATTAACAAGGGCAGTTCATTTAATGGTTATATTGATGAACTCTCATTTATTACATCAAAAATGCAAGTAACATCAGTTGGTCTTAGAAAAACCTGTCAATTTTCAACTTGCATAAATAAAATGTACTAATGTAGGGATAGATATTATGAGTAGTTAGATAAAGATTGTTCTAGAAAATGAATAATTGAGAATGCTACAACTATCAGATACTCAAAATTCATCAAGAAAATATATCACTTCCCAAGAACATCAAGAATCTGGCCTACAATTATACCCACCTTCCCAAGGATACCTGCTGGCTCCTAGGGACAGCCTGTTCTGCCTCAGGTCTATGACTCTATCTGCCTTCCTGAGGAGTCCTGTGGGTACCAGGAACACCCCGCAAACATCAGGGACAACCACATGGCTAAAGGCCAGCTTCAATAAGAGCCAGGGCATATGACAACACCAGAAGCCAGTTATCCTACTAAATAATCCCTGGATTTCGTAACACAGCAGAAACACAGAAAATAACCTTAAATCTATTCTTATGAAGATGATATAAACCATTAAAGAGGAAATGACTGAATCCCTTAAAGAAATACAAGAAAACACAATTTAAAAAAAAAGATATAGGCCTTTAAGAAGGAAATTAATACATTCCTTAAAGAATACAGGAAAATACAATCAACCACATGAAGGAAATAAATAAAATGGTTTAAGACCTCAAAATGAAATTAGAAGCAATAAAGAAAACACAAACTAAAGGAATCCTGGAGATGAAAAACCTAGGAAAGAGAACCAAAACTACAAGCTACAAGAGACAGAAGAGAAAATTTCAGCCATAGAAGATACAATTGAAGAAACTGGGACATCATTAAAAGAAAATGTTAAATATAAAAAGTTCTTGACACAAAACATGCAAGAAATCAGGGACATTATTAAAAAATGAAACCAAAAAATACTAGAAAGAGAAGAATCCCAGCTCCAAAGACCAGAAAATGTTTTCAACAAAATCATAGAAGAAATTTTTCCAAATCTAAAGAAAGAGATGCCTATAAACATGCAAGAAGCTTACAGAACACCAAATAAATTGGTCCAGGAAAGAAAATCCTCCTGCCACATAATAATCAAAACACTAAATGTATAGAACAAAGAAAGGATATTTAAAACCACAAGGGAAAAAGGCAAGTAACATATAAAGGCAGATGTATAAGAATTATACCCAAAAAATAATAATAATTATACCCAATTTTTCAAGAGAGTCGAAAAAACAATTAGCTTGAGTGTATGTCTTGCAGACTCTAAGAAACCATAGATGTCAACCCATACTACTATACCTAGAAAACTTTCCAATTACCTTAGATGCAGAAAACAAGATATTCCATGACAAAACCAAATTTAAATAATATCTATGCATAAATCCAGCCCTAAGGGGATACTAAAAGGAAAACTCCAACCTAAGGAGGTTAACTGCACCCAAGAAATCACAGGAAATAAATAACACCACTTCATCAAAAACAAAAGAAACACACACACAAATAATAATAATGATGATGATAATGATAATAATAATGATAATAATGATAATAATAATGATAATAATACCACCACTATCAAAATAACAGCAACTAACAGTCAGTGGTCAGTAATATCTCTTAACATCAATGAACTCAATCCCGGATTCCAAGATGGCGCCGACCAATAAGCCACGTATCTGATCTACTCCGAGGAGACCAGGGACATAAGTGGAGCAACAGATTGCTGGACTTTGGGAACAGTAGGTGAGTGGGGCTCCAAAGGCCGCAGACCAAACAGGGGGCCTACCCCCCTGAGACAAGCAGCATCTGGGAGGTGCTAAACGCACTCCCCAAACTCTGGATCAGAATCCACATGCAAACTGCAGCCTGCATATAAAGCACAGACTCGCTGTTTGGGGAGGGGATTTTCCGGAGTCCCCAGCCAGAGGAGTCTCAGTGAAGAGGGTGAATCTGCCCTAGGATTCCTCCTTCCACACCACCCAAAACTGCGGAGGTCACCCGCCTAGGCCGAGTGGAAACACGGGCGGCAGGACCCAACAGAGACAGCTAAAGTGGGACTGCAGCTCACTGGCCATCCAGGGCCCAACCTAACACCGATCACAGCGGACTGAGCCTGCAAACAGCGACAGTGAGAAATCAGCTTGGACTGCTTCCACAGACCTATCAGGAGACGTGGGTCTTGCCTAAAGCAATAGCTGAGCATCATTGCCCTGTGGGAAGACCTGGTTCCGCAGGCTTCCGCCAGAGCTCTGCAACCCTATTGTTCCTACCAAGCCGCAAGACACTGGCCCTGCGCTCCCCGAACGAGAGAGCCTAGCTGGGGATCCTGGCCCGAGCAAGGCAGGCACCCTCACATTATCGGGAGATGAGACGTGGGTGAGTCGTGTTTGCAGGGTCTAATTGCTGACCTAGAGCATTAGTGGTGCATCATAGCCCGGCGGGAAGATCTGGTTCTGCTGGTGACCGCCAGAGCTCTGCAACCCTAGTGTTCCTAGCCTCCCAGCTGCAAGGCACTGGCCCTGCACTCCCAGAACAAGAGAGCCTAGCTGGGGCTCCTGGCCCAAGCAAGGCAGGCACTCTCACGTTATCAGGAGACGAAACATGGGTCTTGCTTGCAGTGTCTAATTGCTGACCAAGAGCGACCTTGGTCCCTCCAGGCATATAGTTCTGGGAGATGTTGGACACCTCTACAGGGTATAGAGACAGAGCTAAAAGACAGCTACACCCCCAGAAGATCTGATCTACCTGGGGTCTTGACTACAAAGCCACAGGAAGGACAGGCAACTGGGATCAACCTACACAACCAGAACGTTTGTGTGTGGACCTTTTTCTAGGTCCCAAAACTGCTGATCTGAATTACAGCAGTAAAGTCCAAACAGATATCTACTTTGGCTGACTCAGCCTGGAGCCAACGGTGCAGAGGAAAATCACCAGAAGTGAAACTGGATCACCTACCTGTTCCATGGAAATACTCCCTGATCCCCACAGGCAAGAGCACCTGACCTATAATCAGTCATCAATTAACCACTCTCAACCAGCGAAGGTCACTACAAAATACCTTCCAACATCAGAGCCATCAAAATGACAAGAGGACAGTGAAAGAACGCTAACAAAAACCAAAACAGTTTGGCATCTCCGAATCCCAACATTCCCAATGAAAACAACCTAGAGAACCTAACAGCAATGGATAGTCAAGAAAATGACCTCAAGTCCTTAGTAAAGAAGATGATAATGGAAGAAACAAATAAAATCTGTAAACAAATGCAGGAGGAGGCAAACAAGAGGGCTGAAGAGTTAAAAGAGTCATATAAAGAGGCACTTGAAGAATTTCAGAAAAATATAAATAACCAGATGAAGGAAATCATTAAAACAGTCCAAGACATGAAGATAAAATGGAAGCTATGATACTGGAACACACAGAAGAAAAACGTGATCAAGAGGCATCAGAGAAGAAAGCAAGCAACTCAGAAGTGGCCTTATCTAACAGATTGCAAGAAATGGAAGAACGAATATCGGGACTTGAAGATACAATCACAGAACTGGAAACAACCATCCAGAAAAATGCTAAATCTGAAAAGTTCCTGACACAGAGCACTCAAGATATAAAAGACAACATGAAAAGACGAAACTTGAGAATAGGGATTGAAGAAGGCAACCGACTCCACAGCCCAGAAAATATCTTTAATAGAATAATAGAAGAAAATTTCCCCAATTTGAAGAAGGAGATGCATATGAGCATACAAGAGGCCTACAGAACACCAAATAGAATAGACCTGAAAAGAAAATCTTCCCGTCACATAATAATAACAACACAAAATATACAGAACAAGGGAAAAAATATTAAAAGCGGCAAGAGAAAAAGGCCAAGTAACATATGAAGGCAAACCTATCAGAATTACTCCTGACTTAGCAGAGACCATGAAAGCCAGAAGGGCCTGGACAGAGGTTCTGCAAACCCTAAGAGAACACAGATATCAGGCAAGACTACTATATCCAGCAAAATTATCAATAACCATTGACGGAGAAGACAAGATATTCCATGACAAAAACAAATTCAAACAGTACCTTGCCACAAATCTGGCTTTACAGAAGTTACTAGAAGGAAAACTCCACCCCAACTGGTCAAACTACAACCAAAACTACATAGGAAATAGGTAACTATACCATTGCAAAATCACAACCTCTCAAAATCTCGACTGTTATAAATACCAAAAATGAAGGGACTTACCACTCACTGGTCATTAATATCTCTCAACGTCAATGGTCTCAATTCTCCAATAAAAAGACACAGACTAATGGAGTGCATGCATAAACATGACCCAATATTCTTCTGCATTCAAGAAACACATCTCAACCACAAGGACAGACATTGCCTTAGAGTAAAAGGTTGGGGAAAATTATTCCAAGCAAATGGTCACAAGAAACAAGCTGGGGTAGCCATTCTAATATCTAATAAAATAGACTTTCAACCAAAATTAATAAGAAGAGATGAGGATGGACACTTCGTACTCATCAAAGGTAAAGTCAACCAAGAAGACATCACGATTTTGAACATCTATGCTCTGAATACAAGGGCTCCCACATTTGTAAAAGAGTTATTAACAAAGCTTGCCCCACTCATCAATACCCACACATTAATAGTGGGAGACTTCAACACCCCACTTTCACTCAAGGATAGGTCTTTGATTCAAAAACTAAGCCGGGAAATAACCTCATTAACCAATGTCATGAATCAAATGGATCTAACAGATATCTACAGAACTTTCCACCCAAACGCAAAGGATTATACCTTTTTCTCAGCACCCCATGGAACGTTCTCCAAAATTGATCACATAGTTGGTCACGAAGCAAACCTCAACAGATACAAGAAGATTGAAATAATACCTTGTATCTTATCAGATCACCATGGTCTAAGGCTGCACTTCAACAACAACAGAAATAACAAAAAGGATACTAACACGTGGAAACTAAACAACTTTCTTCTTAATGACACGTGGATCATGGAAGAAATAAGGGAAGAAATAAAAGACTTCCTGAAATTCAATGAAAATGATGGAACAACATACCCAAATTTGTGGGACACATTGAAGGCAGTGCTAAGAGGAAAATTCATAGCACTAAGTGCCTTTAAAAAGAAAATGGAATCATCCCACATAAAAAACTTAACAACACATCTGGAAGCTCTAGAAAAAAAAAAAGAAGCAGAAACACCCAAAAGGAGTAGACGCCTAGAAATAATCAAACTTAGGGCTGAAATCAATAAATTAGAAACAAAGAGAACAATCCAAAGAATCAACAAAACCAAGAGCGGGTTCTTTGAGAAAATTAACAAGATAGACAAACCGTTAGCCAATCTAACTAAAAGACAGAGAAACACTATCCAAATTAACAAAATCAGAAATGAAAAGGGAGACATAACAACAGACACCGAAGAAATACAAAGAATCGTAAGAACCTACTTTAAAGGCATTTATGCCACAAAATTCGAAAATTTAAGGGAAATGGACAAATTTCTCGACCGATTCCATTTTTCAAAATTGAACCAAGACCAGATAAACAAATTAAATAGCCCTAGTTCGCCTATAGAAATAGAATCAAGTATTGATAGTCTCCCAACCAAAAGAAGCCCAGGGCCAGATGGTTTCAGCACAGAATTCTACCAGTCCTACAAAGAGGAGCTAATACCGATACTATTCAACCTATTCTGAAAGATAGAAATGGATGGAATATTACCAAATTCCTTCTGTGAGGCCACAGTCACATTGATACCTAAACTTCACAAAGACCCAACAAAAAAAAAAAGAGAATTTCAGACCAATTTCTCTTATGAACATTGACGCAAAAATACTCAACAAAATACTCACAAAGCAAATACAACAGCATATCAAAGACATCATTCACCATGACCAGGTAGGATTCATTCCAGGAATGCAGGGATGGTTTAACATACGGAAATCCATCAATGTAATCCATCATATAAACAAACTGAAAGAGAAAAACCACATGATCATCTCTTTAGATGCAGAAAAAGCATTTGACAAAATCCAACACCCATTTATGTTTAAAGTTCTGGAGAGATTGGGAATACAAGGCATTTATCTAAACATAATAAAGGCTATATACAGGAAACCAACAGCCAACATTAAATTAAATGGAGAGCTACTCAAGGAAATCCCTCTAAAATCGAGAACCAGACAAGGCTGCCCTCTGTCCCCATATTTCCTCAATATAGTTCTTGAAGTTCTAGCCACAGCAATAAGACATCAAAAGGAGATCAAGGGGATTCAAATGGGAAAGGAAGAAGTCAAATTATCCCTATTTGCAGACGATATGATAGTGTATATAAGTGACCCCCAAAATTCCACCAGAGAACTCCTACAGCTGATAAACACCTTCAGCAAATTGGCAGGATACAAAATAAACTCAAAAAATCAGTAGCTTTCCTGTATACAAATGACAAACAGGTAGAGGAAGAAATTGGGAAAACTACTGCCTTGACGATAGCCACAAACAATATAAAATATCTAGGAGTAACTCTAACCAAGCAAGTGAAGGACTTATTCAAAAAATCTTCAAACCTCTGAAGAAAGAGATTGAAGATGACATCAGAAGTTGGAGGGATTTACCTTGTTCGTGGATCGGGAGAATCAACATAGTAAAAATGGCCATCTTACCAAAAGCAATTTACAGATTCAGCGCAATCCCTATCAAAATACCTACAAAATATTTTGAAGATATTGAAAGATCAATTCTCAAATTCATATGGAGAAATAAAAAACCCAGAATAGCAAAAACAATCCTATACAATAAAAGATCCTCCAGAGGAATCTCCATACCTGATCTCAAGCTGTACTACAGAGCAACAGTAATTAAAACAGCATGGTACTGGCAAAGCAATAGGCTGGTGGATCAATGGAATCGAATTGAAGACACAGAGATGAATCCACACACATTTGCTCACTTGATTTTTGACAAAGAAGCCAAATCTATTCAATGGAAAAAGGATAGCATAATCAACAAATGGTGCTGGTCAAACTGGAGGTCTACATGTAGAAAAATGTAATTAGACCCTTATTTGTCACCATGCACAAAACTCAAGTTCAAGTGGATTAAAGACCTCAATTTAAAACCAGAGACATTAATTCAGTTAGAGCAAAAAGTGGGGAAGAGCCTGGGACACATAGGCACAGGAAACAACTTCCTGAACAGTACACCAACAGCCCAGGCCTTAATGTCAACAATTAATAAATGGGACCTCATGAGGCTGAGAAGCTTCTGTAAGGCAGGAGACACTGTCAGTAGAACAAAGCAACAGCCTGCAGACTGGGAAAAGATCTTCACCAACCCTTCATCTGACAAAGGTTTAATATCCAAAATATATAAAGAACTCAAGAAATTAAACACCACAAAACCAAACAACCCAATTGCGAAATGGGGCTTGGAACTTAACAGAGAATTCTCAACAGAGGAATGTCAAATGGCCGAGAAACACTTAAAGAAATGCTCGTCCTCATTAGTCATCAGAGAAATGCAAATCAAAACGACACTGAGAGTCCATCTTACACCCATCAGAATGGCTAAGATCAAAAACTCAAATGACACCACATGTTGGCGAGGATGTGGAGAGAGAGGGACACTCCTTCATTGCTGGTGGGAATGCAAACTAGTACAACCACTTTGGAAAGTTATCTGGTGCTTTCTCAGAAACATGGGAATAGGGCTTCCTCAAGACCCAGCTATCCCACTCCTTGGAATATACCCAGAAAATGCCCTACCACACAACAGGGACATATGCTCAACCATGTTCATAGCTGCTTTATACATAATAGCCAGAACCTGGAAACAGCCTAAGTGTCCCTCAGTAGAAGAATGGACTAAGAAACTGTGGTACATTTACACTATGGAATACTACTCAGCTATTAAAAACAAGGAATTCCTTAAATTTGTGGACAAATGGATTGATCTAGAAATTATCATAATGAGTGAGTTCACCCAGAAGCAAAAAGAGACAAACGGTATATACTCACTTATATCAAAACACTACTCCAAGGGATACGTACCATGAAAAACTTTACTTACCAAGAAAGTGGGTCAGGGGAGAGGACATCCTATTGAGACTTTAGGCAAGAGTAGCATGGAAGAATGGGGAAATAGTAGGATCCACAGGGTCCTGGAAACCTACAAGAAGAACTTTAGGACAGGCAGATCTGGGTCCTGGGGTCCTTCTCAAACTAAGGCACCAGCCAAGGAGAATATAGGCAGTAAACTTCAAACCCCTACCGAGACCTAGCCAACGAACATGATATTCTCCACCGTTGAGTGGAGAGTGAGATCTGACTCTCACATGAACTCTGGTGCCCCTTTTCTGGATGCGGAAACAGGACCCATCATTCTGCTACACACAAGAAACACACCTCAGCAACAACAATAGACATTACCTCAGAGTAAAAGGCTAGAAAAAGGTTTCCCAAGCAAATGGACCCAAGAAGCAAGCTGGACTAGCCATTCTAATATCTAATAAAATAAACTCTCAAGTAAAATTAATCAAAAGAGATGGGGAAGGACAGTTCATACTCATCAAAGAAAAATTCACCAAGATGACATCTCAATTCTCAATATAAATGCCCCCAAATACATTACTAATGCTTAAATAATACAACAAAATCCACACAACAATAGTGGGAGACTTCAACAACCCACTCTCATCAATGGACAGGTTATCAAGACAGAAACTAAACAGAGAAATAATGAAACTACCAGACACCGTGAATCAAATGGACCTAACAGATATGTATAGAATTTTCATCCAAACAAAAAGAATATTACTTCTTCTCAACACTTTATGTAACCTTCTCCAAAAATGATTACATAGTCAGTCACAAAGCAAGCCTTAATGGATACAAAAAATGGAAATAACCCTTTGTATATTATCAAACCACCATTGATTAAAGCTTCAACTCAACAGAAACAACAGAAAACCTACAAACTCATGGAAACTGAAAAACACTTTACTCAGAATCACCCAGTGACCAACAGGTCAGAGAAGAAAGAAAGAAAGAAAGAAAGAAAGAAAGAAAGAAAGAAAGAAAG
>OU015760.1:11140162-11159013 GCA_907169655.1 Acomys percivali | reverse complement strand
AAAGAAAGAAAGAAAGAAAGAAAGAAAGAAAGAAAGAAAGAAAGAAAAGACTTTCATTGTAAAACTAAGCTACCTGGTCTTCAACTCCATCAGAGACTTGAGAAGGAATAAACTTGATTACCTGAGTATGCTAGGAGTGCAGGTTAGTAGCTTTCCAAATGAAAAGATGACATAGAAAGTTTTCTAACTGAATAGTCACCCAAATCTTTTAATTATGTTGGATCATCTTCTTCAACCTTCTGGCCCAATATATCTGACAGGCATATTTGTGAGGCAGGAACTACTGAGGACTTGCTTACCATGTCTTGGCAGAGTCTGGCCACTGACTCTGCCTGCATCCAAGCTTGCATTTTTTTAGGCAGAATTCTGTCTGTGGTAGAAACAAGGATATTTTCCCAGTGCTTGTTTGCCACATTTGAAGCCATCTTTAAGGGTTAAGAAGTTTTTAGGTCTAGATAGAGGTTTTAAGTTGATAATGACAAGATGTGATGGAGATTGATTTGCATTCAGAATTTTACACACACCAAGATAGGAAATATGTTCTCTTCAAGACTGTCAAATACAAATAGCCAAAATACTAAGAATGTAACATTTATAGAATTCCTGATTGTGTCATGGTTCTTCTTTTTATAGGTAGTTTATTGTATATATGTGTGATAATATAAGTGTATATGTAAAAATGAAAAAATGTTTTTAAAAAATGTCATCCAGGATGGTTTTAGTTTATCTGGATATCGACAATGAACAGTTCCCCAAAGGCAAATTCTGCTGGAATGTTTACTGAACAGTATATTGTTTAGACTATACCTTGTGACACATGATCATTACAGACTACCTCTGTATTAACCAATGAGTGATGCTTCCCAAATTTGTTTATTAAATCTTGAAACCATTGCCACTATAAAAAATTTCCAAAAATCCAATGAAAATTAAGGCACAACATACCCAAACATATGTAACATAATGACAGCAGTGTTGAGGAAAGTTCATAGCACTAAGTACCTTCAAAAAGAAATTAGAGAGAGCCCATACTAGAAACTTAAAAGCACACCTGAACACTCTAGAGAAAAAAGAAGCAAAGAGAACAATACAAAGAATCAAAAGCAAGAGATGGTTTTTTGAGAAAATAAAAAAGACAGACAAACCCTTAGCCAAACTAACAAAAAGACAGAGAGACAGTATCCAATTTAACAAAATCAGAAATGAAAAGGGAGATATACCAACAGACACTGAGGAAATCCAAAGAATCATTAGGTCTTACTTCAAAAACTGTACTCCACAAAAGTGGAAAAGGTAAACAAAACGGATTATTTTCTCAATAGATACAATTTACCAACATTATAAAAAGGTCAGGTAAACAATCTAAATAGACTATGACCTCTAAGAAAATAGAAGCAGTCATTAAAAGTTCCCAACAAAAAAAACAGGAAAAGCCCAGGGATAGATGGTTTCACCACAGAATTCTACCAGACTTTCAAAGAAGAGCTAATACCAATATTCCTCAAACTGCTCCACAAAATAGAAACAGAAGGAGCATTTACACATTTATTCTATGAAGCCAGAGTCACTACGATACCTAAACCACATGAAGAACCAATAAATAAAGAAATTTCAGACAAATTTCCCTTATAAATATTGATTCAAAAATACTCAAAAAATACTCATAAACCAAATCCAAGAACACATCAAAAATACCATTCACAATGATCAAGTAAGCTTCATCCCATGCATGTGGGGAAGGTTCAACATATGAAAACCCACCAATGTAATCCACCATATAAACAAAGTGAAAGAAAAAAACACATGATCATCTCATTAGATGCTGAAAAGGCTTTTGGCAAAATCCCAAACCACTTCATGATAAAAGTCTTGGAGCAAGGCCCGTACATAAACATAATAAAGTCAATATACAGCAAGCCTATAGCCAACATCAAATTAAATGGAGAGATACTTAAAGCAATTCCACTAAAATCAGGGACAAGACAAGGATGCCCACTCTCTCTGTATCTATTCAATATAGTACTTGGAGTTGTAGCTAAAACAAGAAGACATGTAACAGAGATCAAGGAGACAAAAATTGGAAAGGAAGAATCCAAAGTATTGCCAGATAAAATTATACCAGATAACTCCTACAGCTGAAAAACACCTTCAACAAAGTTGATACAAGATCATCTAGAAAATTATCAGTATCCCTTCCTTCTAAAAATGATAAATGAGCTGAGAAAGAAATTAGGAAAACAATACCCTTCATAATAGCTACAAATAATATAAAATATCTTGGTATACCTCTAACCAAACAAGTGAAAGACCTGTATGATAAGAACTTCAAGTCTCTGAATAAAGAATTTGAAGAAGATATCAGAAGATGGAAAGATCTCTTATGCTCATGGATGGGTAGTAATAACATAGTAAAAATGGCCATCTCACCAAAAGCAATTTACTGATTCAATGTAATTCCCATCAAAATATCAACACAATTCTTTCAGACCTTGAAAGAACTATTCTCACTTTCATATGAAAAAAAAAAACAGAAACTCTAGAATGCTAAAACAATACTGTATAATAAAAGACCATCTAGAGGTATCATTATTCTTGATTTCAAGTTGTACTATAGAGAAACAGTAATAAAAACTGCATGGTATTGGCATAGAAAGAGACATGTTGATCAATGCAATCAAATCACAGACCCTGAAATAAACCCACACAACTATGGCAGTTGATTTTTGACAAAGAAGCCAAAATTATACAGTGGGAAAAAGAAAGCATCTTCTAAAACAAAAAGACAAAAAGGTGTTGGTCTAACTGGATGTCTGCATGTAGAAGGACACAAGTAGATACATATTTATCACCACACACAAAACTTAAGTCCAATTGGATCAAAGACCTCAAAATAAAACTGGATACACTAAATCTAATAGAAGAGAAATGGGGAAGAGCCTTGAACTCATTGGCACAGGAGACAACTTCCTGAACAGAACACCAACAGCTCAGGCACTAAGATCAACAATTAATAAATGGGACCTCATGAAATTGAAAAGCCTCTGTAAGGAAAAAGACAAAATGACAGCCAACAGAATGGAAAAATATCTTTTCCAACCCTACATGTGATAGAAGACTAATATCCAAAATATATAAAGAACTCAAGAAATTAGACACCAACAAACCAAATAAAAAGCCCAATTAAAAAATGAGTTACAGAGCTAAATGGAATTCTCCACAGAAGAATCTCTAATGGCCAAGAAGCACTTAAAGAAATGTTCAATGTCCTTAGTCATCAGGGAAATGCAAACCAAAATGACTGTGAAATTTCATCTTATACCAAGTCAGGATGGCTATGATGAAAAACTCAAGAGATAGCATATGCTGGCGAGGATGTGAAGAAAGGGAACACTCCTCCATTGTTGTTGGGAGTGCAAACTTGTACAACCATTTTGGAAATCAATCTGTCATTTTCTCAGAAAATTGGGAATTGATCTACCTCAAGACCCAGCTATACCACTTCTGGGAATATATCCAAAAGATGCTCCACCATACCACAAGGACACTTGCTCAACTTTGTTCATAGAAGCTTTATTTGTAATAGCTAGGAGTTGGAAACAACCTAGATGCCCCTCAACAGAGGAATGGATAAAGAAATGTAGTACATTTACACAATGGAATAATACTCGGCTATTAAAAACAAAGACATCTTGCATTTCGCAGGCAAATAGATGGAACTAGGAAATATCATCCTGAGTGAGGTAACTCAGATGCAGAAATACAGGCATGGTATGTACTCACTTGTAAGTGGATATTGGCCATATAGTACAGGATACTGATGGCACAATCCACTGACTCAAAGAAGCTAAGTAACAAGGAGTACCCACAGGAGGGTCTCAATCTCACTCAGAAGGGAAACTAAAATTGACATTGGAGGTGAATGGAGGGAGAGAACTATGTAGGATAGATGGGGAAGGGATCAGGGGTGTGAATTAGCAATTGGAGGGAGTTGGGGAGGGAGCCCAGGGTGAAAGAAGATAAATTAGAAGCAGGGGGGACATCTCTGGGACATGCTAAAAACCTGGGTAGGGGAGGCCCCAAGAAGTCTATGGGGTCACCCTAGCTGAGACTCCTAGCAGTGGAGGATATGGAACCTGAAGTTGTCACTTCCTCTAGCCAGGCAAGACTTCCAGTATTGGGATGAAGACACGAACCAATCCACAAAATTTGTCCTGTCTACAAGATGTACAGGGACAAAAATGGAGCACAGATTGAGGGAATGTTCAACTGAAGAGTGGCCTTTCTCGAGATCCATCCCAGAGGAGAAAAGCAATCCCTGAAGCTATTTATGATATTCGGCTATGCTTGCAGACAGGAGCCTAGCATAACTTCTCTGAGAGGCTTCACCCAGTAGCTGATGGAAATGGATATAGAGACCTACAGGCAAACATTACACAGAGCTCTATGTATTACACAAAGTACTATGGAAGAGTTAGGGAAACAATTGAGGACCTAGAAGGTTCAAGGGCTCCACAAGAAGACCTACAGAGCCAACTATGCTGGGTTCATAGAGACTCAGAGAGTGAACCACCAACCAATAAGCATGCATGGACTGGTCCTAGGCTCCTTGAAAATATATAGCAGATGGGCAGCTTGATCTTCATGTGAGTCCCCAAACAAAAGGAATAGGGCCCCTCTCTGACTCTGGTGCCTGTTTTTGGATCCCATTCCCCTAACTGGGCTGCCTTGTCTGGCCTTGGTGGGAGAGGATGCACTGAGTCCTGCAGTGACTTAATGTGCAGGGTAGGTTGGTACCCATTGGGGACCTACGTCTTCTCTGAGGAAGAGAAAGGAGAGAATTTGAGGGGGGTCATGTAAGGTGGGGGGGGGCCTAGGAGGAGAGGTGGTAAGCTGTGATCAGGATGTAAAGTAAATAAAAAAACAAATTAATGGGGAAAAAAGAAAACATATCCATTACTAAGTTGTTTTTTTGTTGTTGTTGTTTTTGTTTCTGCTTTTTGTTTGTTTGTTTGTTTGTTTGGTGTCTTTACTGGCTGGTTTTGTGTGTAAACTTGACACAAGCTAGAGTCATCAGAAAAGAAGGAGCCTCAGTTGAGGAAATGCCTCCATGAGATCCAGCTGTAAGGCATTTTCTCAATTAGTGGTCAATGGGGAGGAGCCCGGCCTATGGAGGATGGTGCCATCCCTGGGCAGGTGGTCCTGGGTTCTGTAAGAAGGCAGGCTGAGCAAACCAGGGAAGGAAGCCAGTAAGCAGCAACTTCCATTGTCTCTGCATCAGCTCCTCCCTCCAGAATCCTGCCTCTTTTGCACTCCTGTCCCAACCTTCTCCAATGATAGACTATAATGTGGAAGCATAGCTAAATAAACACTCTCTTCCCCAACTTGTTCGTTAGTTATGGTATTTCATTTCAGCAATAGACACCCTAAGTACAACAGTGTCCTAGAGCTCTCTAATTATATAGAAAATATACTAAATGCAGCTTGTCAGGTGTTATTATTTCAAAGAGCGAAGTTATACTTTGTCTGGAGAGTATCATAAAACAACTCCCTGACACTAATTTTTCTAATTGGTGAATAGGCCTGTAGCCTGTAGCCTGTCTGAGGTAGTAGAAAATTTATCTGTTTTTGCATTTCTGTCTTCAGTCAAGAAAGAGAAACAGAAGGAGGGAGAAAGGAAGTAAACAAGGAGAGAGAGAGAGAGAGACAGACAGACAGACAGGGACAGAGACAGAGAGAGACAGACAAAGACAGACAGACAGACAGAGACAGAGACAGAGACAGAGACAGAGACACAGAGATGAAATGCAGAAGAGTACAGGGTCCAGAACTCTTCCCCACGACCACTCTCAATCTTCAAAGTGGATGTCCAAGCTGTGCATAGATTAGCCATTCATGAGAGAGACTAAATGTATGCTTGGTATTATTGGTTTGGGCAGTATTGGGATGGAATCCAAGGATGACCTACATCTCCAGCTCTTAGACTTGGTATTTTTAAAAAATTAAATTTGTATTAGCTTCATAAAAGTAAGAATCAAGAAACCTTATTTAATCTAGAAAAGCAAATGAACAAGTTTTTAAGGAAATCACTCCATTTCAAGTCCTATGCTCAAAACTAAATACTATCATAAAGCATCTTTAATGATGGATCAGTTGTTAATTCAAATAGGCCAGTCTTCAAATTACTTGAAAACAAATAACTGGAAAGTATGTGACTTGCAAAATGATTTGTCATCCAGTTAGTTCAGTTATTCACTTTCTTCTTTACTGAACTTTAACAAATAACTTTTCATTCCTGTGAACTTCTCCACTTAGAGGTACCTTGCTTACAGCATATGATTAGAAAGGATTGGGGAAATCAAAATATTTAATTATTGTTATGCTTTTATCATTATATTTATCTTATGTGAATTAAAATTTATTTCCAGCAAAGCCTTGGAACTAAAATAGGTACTAATACAGGATGAATGAAATTTCTCATTACTGAGAATGCTGAAAGTGCTGACCAGATGGCAGTGTAGTACAAGCCTGATATTTTCCATAAGACTTTAACTTCTGAATATTTATATGGTAAAAAGAAAATATGAACCCTTGTTATGAATTTTCATCTGAGTGAAATAAGCCTTGGAACTGTCATTTTTTTTCCTATACTCTTTCTCTTTTTCTGGTCTCTCAGGAACGATGTGTGCAGTCTTCAAATCCTTGCCTCTTCCATATCCTGGATATTGTCAGAATAAATTTGTTATCACTTCTGCTTCTATACTCCAACTATACAACTAAATCCAGAATATCAGGACACGAGACAAAATATTCCCATTTAATCCAATTTCTGAATTCATCGTTAAGAGAAATGTATACATTGGGAGAAAATATGAAATATAAGAGCAGGCTTAGGGTACCTTGTTGATGGAAGCTTGTATCCAAATGTCAATATGTTAATTCCCAGTGTGTTTTATACTCTGTAGCATTTCACTTCAATAGAATGTGGTATAGGTGTGAAATAGATCTGTGTTCTTTAAAGTTGGAAAATGACATCTATGAAAAAAAGTAAAGTTTGAAAAAAAGAATCCTCATAACCATATATGGTCTCACTTTTACCAAATATTACAAAGGAGAACTGAGTCTACAAATTGGTTCTTATAAAATTATGTGATTATTGTCTATCTAGATTGAACTGTGTTCCATTAAAATATCTATGTCAAAACCCTACCCCCTTAAAAGGCTATATTTAAAAATAGAACCTTTACAGAGATAACGGTGGTGAATGAAGTCTTGTGGGCAGAGAATTCAGTCTTACTGACGTCCTTGTAAAAAAGGCTGGTGATGTAATAACATACTTGCCTAACATGCCTGAGGCTCTGGTTTTAATCTTAGGACTGAAAAAAGAAGAAGATAGCCACCAGGAGTGTGCATACACAGATAAAAGGTGAAGGTCACATAAGGACAAAATTGGAGCTATCTGTAAGCCAAGGGGAGAGAAGGCAAAAAATAAAAAATAAAAAAAATATCAGCACCATAATCCTAGACTTCAAGCCTGTAGAACTAAATTTCTGTTGCTTAAGATGCCCAATATCTAGTGTACTGTCAGAGCAAGCTAGCCCAAAAAATAATACATGTTCCTTCGGAAGACTTGTGTGTCTTCTTTTGAGAGAGGATTTCAAAAATCCCAGACTGGCTTAGAAATCATTAGGTCATGATGCTGGCTTTGAATTCATAACCCTCCTGCCTCCACTTCCCAAGTCTAAGATTATAGATTTAGACTACTATGCTCATATCTTTGGGAATTGCTGATGCATCTTTAGAGTCCCATACCAAATCTTCCCTATGTCACTTTACTAGCCCAGTCCAATTTTTGGTTGCTGGTGCTCTATCTCTATTACATGGTATAAACATTAAACTTCATCTACTGTTCAAAATGCCAAAGCTGAGGACACAGTCAAGCCTTGTGAAGGTACATTTCAGGGTATTTATGTCCAGGTTGTACTAGCTAGATTATCCCACATACTACTATGTCCCATGCCACCGAATCGACCACGTGAGAATTCCACAATAGCTGCCATGGACAGTTCCACATGAGCTCAGGGTCTCACTTTAAGCTTTCCAAAATTATCTCTCCATTTTAACTTGGAGGTTCTTTCTGACACTTTGAGAGTCGGCTTAACCATGGTGACAATGACCCAACCAAAAAAATATGGAAGAGTAATGACTACCCAGGTTTATACCTTTGACCAACAGAAGATTGAAAGCAGTAGACAAGTAAACTGACTTCCCTGTCCTTAGGCAGGCAATTTGGCAGAGGGAGAAGTGTCTGTGTTTTATAGAATGGTCCAGCAAAATATTGGTCACATTTCCCCACAGAGGGAATCTTTAGGAAGCCGGTGTGAAGGAATGGAGTCACAAGTGGAGACTAAACTGACTTAAGGTATAGTATCACCACATGTGGCTAAGGATTGGCCCAAAACAAAACTATAATCTTCCTTAAAACATTATCTATTTTTTTTTTAGTTTTTATTTATTTATTTATTATCTAACTGTATGGTTCTTGAGTATGGATGTATGGAAGACAACATTATGTCATAATGTCAAGAGGTTAGATATTCCTGGCTCCAAGTACTCTGCTTGGTCTCTCTGCTTTTACACACTTTATTTTCCATAGCTTAAATCTGCTATTAAATACCTTTGTCTGGTTAGCATTGCCTTATCAGGAGACATCCAGAATAAGAAGTGACTCAGAGTTTATATCTCCAAGATTCCTCAAACCCCATGGTTCTTTGAGCCTGACTACTTAACAGTTAGTAACTGGGTACCAGATGCTTCTAGAAAACTGATTTGAGCAGAGCATCATGGTCTATGCCTGCAATCCCAAACAGTGAGAGACTGACATGCAAATATTGATGTCTCATATCAAAATCAACCAAAAAGCTGCTGATATTTATTGACTATATAACGAATGAGAAACTCTTGCAGTTCCAGGCAGTTGTTAAGCCACTCTATGTAGGTTCTGGGAACTGAACTAGAGTTTTCTGGAAGAGTTTCTAGCACGCTTATCTTCTGGCCCATCTCTTTAGTCTTTAAATGAACTATCTTGAAGAGGTATTTCACCAAAGAAGATAGGCAGCTGGCAAGTAGGCAGAGCAGTTGTTCAGCCTTCTTTGTCATTAGAGAAAAGCAAAATAAAATCACCATGAGATGTGCATAATTCTAGAAGGGCTAGAGGTTTTAAATAGAAGCATTGGATAATACTAAGCACACAAGAGAATGAAGAGTAACTGGAACTCTAATGTGTCACTCATGGGAGTATGACGATCATAAAGTTACTTAGCAAAAACATTTCATCCAATTATTTCCTTCCTTTTCAGAGATGAGTTCACATCCAATGATTTAAGACCCAACCTCCTTGCCCCAACTTCAGACAACCCTGAAGAAACATCGCACCCAAGAGTGTCCCCTAAAGGATTAATTTGGTTCTTTGTGGAGAATATATTACAATTTCTCCCTAGAACCAACCCTGATTCTTTTTGTTCTTCCAAAGGGGTTAACACAAAGAACTACTCCCGAAGAAACTTTCTGCCTACTCTTCTTCCTCTTTTGAATCTGCTTTCTAGAAAACTTAACCTGTGACATTCCTCTTTAAAACCTCTGGCATTTTTGTTTGGCATCAAATGGAAGAATTTCATACATGAAGAAGCTGAGATGAGATTGAGCTCGTTGTTTTTCAAATAAGATCTAGGTCTCTAGAAAGCTAAGTCACATTGATTCAGAAAGAAAAGTTACAATGCTATCAAAAAAGATTCTGAGTTAGTCTAACGTTACGGTTAATTTAAATGGTATGCCTAATAAATATTATTAGGCTATAATTATTATGTTGGTATTCTCTAACCCACTATCGAACAAAGACACATACACCTGTTGTATATTTTAGGACAAGCCTTTACCTGGGGCATGGCAGATATTAACGTTCTAAACTAACATTACCTCCCAGCCCCATCTCAGGCTGCTTCCCATTCATGATCCCAAAATACTTGCTAATGTTCTCCATCTCCTCCATCCACACTGATCCAGCCATGTGCTTCTTTCTCATGCTAGCTAACCCATGGCAGTGGCCCATTTCTTTCTCCTCTGATCCTGTCTTGCTTCTTCCTCCTTTTCCTTTCCCTCATGGTTCTTCAACTCCAGCCTGTGAACCCCAAACTCTACCTCCCTTTCTTCTACCAAATCCCAAACTTCAGCAATTTTATTAATCTATTACTTTAAACTAGGTGAAGCAAGGTTTACACAAGGACAGGTATAAGTGAGAATGTGTCTGAACAGGGACCAGATCTTGAAGGCCAGTAATTAGCATTAAAATACATAACACCAGACCAACCCCCAACAGTCTAACTTTTTTGCCATGGATCTAGGTAGTGAATTACAATTCACTTATACTCCAAATGTATAAGACTCCCTTCCTCACGCATTGGACTACTCTGTGTAATAAGTTGGGTTAATAGTGGAACAGACTAAAATGTATGAGAAGTTTAACAGGACATGCTCTTAGAAAGGGTTCATATGAGGAAGCTACAGGAGTTATACAAGGAAGAGGGAAATGTTAGGCTGTGCTACAACCACAGTCAAGATGAGACAGGTAGAATAATGACCATAACCCACTCCATTAGCTCCAAGATTGTCACATACTAATTGCTGGAATCTGAATCAACTACCTTCGATGGCAAAAGGGACTTTAAAGATGTGACTAAAGATGTTGAGATGGAAAAGCACATTGTCCAGATGAGTCCAAAGTGATCACAGGGGCCCATTTATGGATGAGAAGGAGGCATCTTCTGTCAGAGACAGAGAGAAAAGAGAGGAGGTAGTAAGCTATGCTTCTGAAGTTCTGTTTTGTTTTAAGACCAAACCGCCCCATGTTGTTCAGGATAGTCTTGAACTTCAGAGCTCAAAGTACCTTTAACATTTATTATAGGCATACGCCACCATGCTTGGCTACACTGTTTTTCTGTAAGAAGGCTTGTCACGAATCACAGAATATAGGCTTCTCCTGAAAGTGGAAAAGGCAAAGGAATTGATTGTTCCCAAGAACCTGCAGGAAGAATGCACCATTTGCTGACAAGTTGATTTTAGTCCAGTGAGCTTTCATTTCAGACTGCTGACCTCAACAACCATAAATTACAAGTTTGTGTTGTCTTAAGACACTAAACTTACAGTGAGACAAAAGTTCGGTGTAAACTGGTTTTAACTAGTTGTTTCTAACAAATAAAACACACAAGTAGGGATAGAAAGTTACAGCGGAGACAGAGTTACAAAAGCTTGTGGCATCTGTAATGGGTATTCATTCCCTCTGAGGGAATCCAACCCTTATATCATCCTCTGTGGAGAAGCTGTATAAGGAAACTGAGGGGAGTCAACATTCTGGGTCAGCTAGAATTCAAAAGAAGAATTGTGAGGCAGGGAGTCCTGCCTACAGGATTACTTTTTTAAAAAATTTATTTACTTATTCATTTTACATCCCATTTGAAGCTCCCTCTCTCCTCTCCACCCAGTCCTGCCTCCTCTTCTTCTAAGAAAAGGGGAGCACCCCCAACAAACCCACCCTGGCACATCAAATCCCATCTTCTTCCACTGAGGCCAGAGAAGGCAGCCCAGGTAGAGGAAAGTGATACAGAAGCCCGCAACAGAGTCCATGTCAGAGACAGCCCCTGCTCCACTTGCTAGAGGACCCACATGAAGACCAAGAGCTCATCAGTTACATATGTGTCAGAAGCCTAGGTACAAACCATGCTTGCTCTTTAGTTGATGCTTTAGTCTCTCTAAGCCCCTATGGGCTTAGGTTAGATGACTCTGTTGGTCCCCCTGAGGCGTTCTTGTCCCCTCCCAGATCTTCCGTACCACTCTTCCACAAAACTCCCTGAGCTCTGCCTAAAGTTTGGCTGTGGGTCTCAGCATCTGTTTCAATCTGCTGATGGGAGGAGTTTCTCAGAGGACAGTTATGCTAGGCTCCTGTCTGCAAGGATAGCAAAGTGTCATTAACAGTGTGAGGGGTTAGCTCTCTCTTATGAGATAGGATTTAGGTTTGGCCAGTCTTTGGTTGGCCATTCCCTCAATCTCTGCTCTATCTTTATCTCTGCAGGGTATCTCTGGCAGGGTAAATTCTGGGCCAAAGGCTTTGTGAGTGGGTTGGTATCTCCCTCCCTCCACTAGAAGGCCTACCTGGCCAGGAGGTGGCCTCTTCATTTTCCATGTCCCCTGCAGGTAGGAGTCTCAGTTAAAATCACCCTCATATCCTCCTAAAAACCTACCCAGTCACAAATCTTCAGCTTGTCTCAAAGATACCCTCTCCCCTCTCCCCCTAGTTACCCTTCTTTCTCCCAGCCCTCTCCCCTTTCACTCCTACTCTCCCCACATCTGATCCCCATCCTCATTCCCCTCCCCACATCCTCTCCTACCCACTTCCCTCTCTTGATCCACTTCAGCTGTCTATTCTATTTCCCTTTCTGAGTGGGATTCAAGCATCCTCCCTTTGGGGACCTCCTTGTTACTTAGCTTCTTTAGGTCTGTGGATTGTAGTATGGTTATCCTCTACTATATAGCTAATAGCCACTTAGAAGTGAGTACATACCATTCTTGTGTTTTGGGATCTCGGTTACCTCACTCAATATGGTCTTCTCTAGTTCAATCAATTTGCTTGCAAATTACATGATGTCTTGGTTTTTAAAAGCTGAGTAGTATTCCATTGTGTAAATGTACCACATTTTCTTCAGCCGTTCTTTAGTGGAGGGACATCTGGGTTGTTTCCAGTTTCTCGATATTACAAACAAAGCAGCTATGAATATAGTTGATCAAGAGTCCTTGTGGTATGGTGGAACATCTTTTGGGTATATGCCCAGGAGGAGTGGTATGTCTGGGTCTTGAGGTAGATTTATTCCCAATTTTCTGAGAAACCTCCAGATTGATTTCCAAAGTCGTTGTACAAGTTTGAAAAACTATACAATAGGGGAAAAAAGAAAGCATCTTCAACAAATGGCGCTGGTCTAACCGGATTTCTGCACATAGAAGAATGCAAGCAGACCCACATTTATCACCCTACACAAAACTCAAGTCCAAGTGAATCAAAGACCTCAACATAAAACCAGATACACTAAGTCTTCTAGAAGAGAATGTGGGGAATAACCCTGAACTGATTGGTACAGGAAACAATTTCCTGAACAGAATACCAAAAGCTTAGGCACTAAGATCAACAATAAATAAATGGGGCCTAATGAAACTGAAAAGCTTCTGCAAGGCAAAGGACACTATTAATAGAAAAACGTGGCAGCCTACAGACCGGGGAAAGAACTGTACATCTGACAGAGGGCTAATATCCAAAATATATAATGAACTCAAGAAAGTAAACACCAGCAAATCAAATAACCAATTAAGAAATGGGGTACAGAACTTAACAGAATTCTCAAGAGGGGAATCTCTAATGGCTAAGAAGCACTTAGAGAAATGCTCAAAGTCCTTAGTCAGGGAAATGCAAATCAAAACGACTGTGAGAATCCATCTTACACCCCCATCCCACAGAATGACTAAGATCAAAAATTCAATTGACAGCACATGCTGGCAAAGATGTGGAGCAAGGGGAACACTCCACCATTGCTGGTGGGATTTCTGTGAGCAGCAGTAAGTACATACTCTCCTATTCAAGTATTCAGTTGAAGCCAGGTCAGTCAATAGGAAAATGCGGGACCTCTGAGTCAAAGACAAAAGGCTGATTCGTACTGAGATTCCTGTGAGAACTAACAAACACAAACCAGAAAAGGTACTTTCAAAATATTACAAGCTCCTTCAGAGATTTCTTTAAAAAGATAAATATTTTTATAATTACCATTTGATAAGCTAATAATTATGAAAATCTGAAGATACTACATCTTTCCTCAACAGGGAAGTTATATTTCTAAGATTTTCCATTTCAAACAATGAAATGTATTTTTAGGGAAAAAAGAACCATAAATTACAAATTTGTGTTGTTCACATTATTATGCCTACAGTAATTTATTATAACTAGCAATAGAAAACTCATGCAAGAGAGCTTTGTCAACTTCCCTGGAGAATTCTAAAACTGAAATGGCCTTCTTGAGTGGCCTTAAGCTGGATAAATGAGTTGGAATTTTTCCTCCCAAATAGACCATCCTTTGCATGCAGGCTGCTCCCTAGAAAAGAGCATGACTTTGAGCAAGACAGGTTTGGGGGGTTTTGGATGGTTTGTTTGTTTGTTTGTTTGTTTGTTTTTGTTGTTGTTGTTGTTTTTAGTGAAAGACAAATCATAGAGAGAACTGATACAGTCAGAGTGCTGAAGGAATCAGTGTTTAATGAGAAGAAATGGGCCTGAATGGCATACCATGACACATACCTCAAAGTCAACCACACAGGATCTTAATGTACAGAGTCTGCCCACCATGGAGCAAGAGTGGCTGAAAGAAGTGTCTATATATAATATCTACTGATTGTTGATTTTTATTCTCTAAACAATACAATATAAAAAGTATTCATATAGCATTTCCAAAGGCATATTTAGACTACATGGAAATATGTCATTTTGTAAAGGTCTTGCATATTTGACATTTTGTTATCCGTGGTAGATGTGGGTAAGGGGTGGTATCTTGAAAGCAACCTCCTACAGGAGGACATCAGTTCCAAAAAAGTCTGTGTATATTTGCCTTATTTATCTCCAGCACTTTTAGTATTCTTATGTAGTCCTAATCAGGAAAATAAATGCAGTTAGAATTGCAAATTATTTTTTTTATTCTATGCTCATTTCAGTATTCTGCCACTCTCCTGCTTTAGTTGGAGGAATAGGTCCATTAATGTTCTCTAGGCTAAGTTCCCCCGAGGTCTCTAAAGTTAAGAAAAGCTTGAGAATATGGATTTTCTCCAACACTATTCAAGAATCAAGATCAATACAATTAAAAGGGAAACTGATATGGGGTAATTGAGGATTTAACATTCAGAGATTCATCTTAGGAAACACATACAAAAATGTTAGTCTTTGAAGAATTTGACAAATGATTAAATTCGTATTCATAAGTGCTCTGAATATTATTTATTTAATGATGATAAGACAATGTTAATTCATAATAGAAAAACTTGTATAATAAGTAGTGGCATTGTTAGAGTCATAGCTTCAGAAACACAACAGGCAGCATGGAACAAAAGCTGCAGGGAGTGGGGGTGGTGTTCACTCAGTTCCTTTCATTCCTGCCAAAATAATAAAGCAGCAAGGATCTTCTTTTTGTCTTCATTTATGTTTTCTGCATTGTTGCTCAGCCTGTTCATCTTGTCAAACATTTATTGAGTACTCATCCTTCTATAAACTGCCTTTATATGTACTTTGCCTATGTCTATTGGGCTGTTTATCTTTTCTCCTGATTTATAGAACTCTTAGATGTTATGAATATTAAATTTTTATCTAATAACCTGGAAGGCAATAAAGTACACCTTTTATCTTTAAGCTTCCTTATGCTTCCTGTTGTAATACCTTTTTAGTTAGACAAATGTGCTAAAGTAAACTAGATGTAAATGCTAATGGGATTAAGGTCAAACTATATTTGTTGTTCTTTTTCCAACTTCACTCCTTAAAGAACAATGAGAAGGAAATATTGGCACATTTAACTGTAAACTTTTTAAATTCTACATGGCAAGCAGGGATTCTGATATCATAAGAACAATGAGATTATTTGAAGGACTTGTATATAGGATTTCATAGAGGCAAAATCATTTAATTTGTACAATTAACAGCTAAATAATATCACTTTTTATTTGACAAACAAGCAAATTGAGGATTAGATGAATTCAGTATTCTCATAAGGCCAGAGAATAGATGAATGACAGATGGTTTAAACCCAGGCAGTCTAACAGTCTATCTGTCTGGGACCATGCTTTCAAGTCCTGCACTTTTACTTCTTGGACAGGCAAACTCTGTGAGGAAAAAAAATCTTTCTTCAGAGCACAAGGCACTGAATGTGGCCACATTTTTCACTGACCCATGGGTGCTTTCTTCCTTATTGTGACTCTATCTTGGAGGTGCTGACCCCAACTCCAGAGCCAGAAGAGTTGAGTGTTTGTGAAAATTGCTCTAAGCCAAGGTGTCCAGGTTCTTAGTACACATTCTACAAGAACAGTTAGAACAGGCACAGTGTAATGGGTTTCCCAAGGAACAACAAACAAGCTGTTTTGGCAGTTTCATATCCTACCAGAGTACACTAGCTGCCTCTGAGAGTCTCTGTGCGAATCCAAACCAACTTATAGTGCATCTATCCTTTGTCTATGTAGTACCTCATTTCCACTAAGGTGGGAACATTTCACAAATGGACTGAGGGAAGAGAGAAGAGTAAGAAAGAGAGAAGGAAGGGGAGAGGAAAAGAGTGAAGGGGCATTGAGAGATACAGAGACGAAGGTGAGTAAGACAGACAAAAAAATTAAAGCAAAGAAAGCACACCCCTTGTTTTTGCTTCTTGGACAGGCAAACTCCGTGGGGAAAAAATACCAAACGAGCTCAAATGCCTTGGTCTATATGACAAACAAACAATTGAAAAGGCCCTGTTGTGAAACATGAACCTATGTTTAATAGGATAAATAATAAATGTAATATCCTATGCCAGCCAGGGTCCCAGCAAGAAACAGATGGTAGAGTCAAATTGGGATAATTGAAGAGGAATTGTTGCAGGTAATCTCCCCTGGGAAGCAGAGTCTGTGATAGAGATTAACAAACAGAAAGTTTACCATGCAGTGCTCTAAGAATCTAAATTGGGGGCGGGGGAGGCGGAAACAATGGAATTAGGTTGCAAGAAAGCTGAGCTAGTGATGCCACTGCAAGAAGGGTTTCTAAAAAGAGCCCTAAAAGTGTGATGGTCTTTCAGAGTTGTTCTAAGTTGGACAGAGGAACCTGTGCCTGTATGCCCCCTGCATTGGCTAGCCATCTGTAGGAAAAAAAACAAAACAAAACATCGCTTTGGACAGGGCAGCTTCGTCCGTAGAGAACAATTCGCAGAGGGAAGAGGCTGCCTCTTAAGGGTAGTTAGTGAAGTCAGTCCTCTCATCTTGATGTAGGAGCCTGTCAACACAGAATCCTATTCCAGCATTTATCAGAGGAACTGTTTTCAAAGTACATGCAGGTTGTATGAAAAACTTCAGTTGTCAGGTAGATTCACGAAAGAGATATGAAATATGCTTCTAAACTGAGAGGATGAACACATACATAAAGGGGGGAGAAAGGCCAGACTATATATGTGAAAATATCTAACTGAAGACAAGTCGTGACCAAGGTCAACTTATAAAAGAAAACATTTAGATGGGGCCTTGCTTAGTTTTGGAGAGTAAGTCCAGAGCCATCATAGTGAGAAAAACACACACAGGCAGATACCCTGGGCAGATACCCATGCTAAAGTGGTAGCTGACAGTTTGCATCCTGGTCTGAAGATAGGAGGCAGAGTGAGAGAAAACGGGCCTGACCTGGGTCTTTGAAATTTCAGTGACCACCTCCTCCCACAAGGCTACACGTTCTAATCCAATAAATCTTTTTGCCAACTAGGGATGAAGCATTCAAATATATGAGCCTGTGAGTGCCGTTCTCATTCAAACAACCACACCGTATGTGAAAATAGCGCACTGGCAAACTGCAGCAATCATCCCAGGAAACACAAACTCATAGCCTACAATGAACCATCTAAGAAGGCCAGCCCCATTTCTCTAAGTCACATTTATCTCTATGTTGTTGTTGTTTTTGAAGTATTCCCCAAAAAGACTCATGAACTTGCTCTCTGATGGTCAGTTTTCAGAGGTGCTTTGTGGAAAGGACTGGATCATGAGGGTATTGTATTGGTCAGTAGGTTTCTCTCACAGAATTCAAAATTTAGATAGCTGTTGGCAGATTCAGGAATGTGGGGCCTAGTCGGTGTGTGACCTGGAAAGATATAACTAGAGTCTCTTCTTGGTGACCTATTATCCTTCCTCTGAGTGCCACCAGGCATCCCCATCCAAGGGACATGGTCAACTATGGGGTACCAGAGTTTGTGTGAAAGTCAGATCTCCTTCTCCACTTAACAGTGGAGAATGTCCTGTCCATCGGCTAGTCTGGGTAGGGGTTCGAAGTTTACTGCTTATATTTTCCTTGGCTGGTGCCATAGTTTGAGGAGGACCCCATAGGTCACCAAGAAGAGACTCGATACCCTATGAGCATATACAGGGGGAGGAGGTCCCCCTCAGTCACAGACATAGGGGAGGGGAGTAGGGGGGGAAGCGGAAGGGAGGGAGGAATGGGAGGATACAAAGGATGGGCTAACAACTGAGATGTAATATGAATAAATTAATAAAAATTAAAAATTTTTAAAAAAGGAAAAAAAAGATATAACTAGAAATAGGCCAACCAAGGAAACTTTACTTGTACCTTTGAACAATCAAAAAATGTCCCCGGGTTGTTAAGCATTTTAGAAGCTCTTGCTTATTTCTTCCTGTTGTATCAAAAACAAGGTTCCAGAAGGATTTCCCTAGTCATAAAATATGCACATTGTAAAACCATCTGCACATATGTGAAACATATGCACACTGTCTGCATTCTCAAAAGACCCCAGCTTCCTCATAATACCATTAGCATTATCCATTTGGACTCATTTATGGGCTTTCCAAGAGGCTCATGGAAAGGGATACTCTCAGGGAGTTCTTGTCTGCCATAATAGGAGAGAGAAAAGGGGTCATTTTACTCTCATAAATACTGCTATTCACTTCATACATGTCCATAAAAAAAAAAAAAAACTCTTACAAAAAAGCAAACCCAAGACACACACACACACACACACACACACACACACACACACACACACACA
>OU015760.1:11109410-11140152 GCA_907169655.1 Acomys percivali | reverse complement strand
ACACACACACACACACACACACACACACACACACACACACACACACACACAAAGGTTATGAGGAGGAAAGAAGAAAGGACCTTTGTCTTTATATTCTTCCTGTCACTCTCATTCTGTTTCCTGGCCACCTGGAAGTGAGCAATTATGTTTCTATACAAGTCTTGCCACCACAATGCTCTACTTTCACCCCAGACACACCGCAGTGCAAAAAGGCAATTGTGGACTGAAGCCATGAATCAAAAGAAACTTGCTTTCTGTTAAGGTGCCCTCTCAGGAATTTGTCACTGCAATAAAAGTTCTGACTGACACACTTTAATGAAAACTCAGGAAGCCCATGACTCTTATAATAACCAGCCCAAGTTGTTCAGAATTTATGAACTGATTGCTTGCTCCCCAAATTTTTGTTCCCGCTTCCATTTTAGCATCAACTCCAGAGAATCAAATATTCATCCCTAAGTAATCTAAAAGGATTCTGTAGTCTAGGTAGCCTATTTAATTTTTCTTACACCAACATCCTCTAAGCCTTAGTGGTTTCAACCTGTGCATCGCAACCCATTTGGCAAACCTCTGTCGCCAAAAAATATTTACACCACTATTCATAGGGGTACCAAAATTACAGTCATAAAGTAGCAATGAAAATTATTTTATGGTTGGGGATCACCACAACTGTATTCAAGGGTCTCAGCATTAAGAAAGTTGAGAACTCTTTAGAGTCTAAAGCATACATGAGTTCATTCCCCTTCTCCTAACTTAAAACATTTCTCATCTTGTACCTGCCTTTGATTCTTTGCCAGAACACAAATGATGGTGGCTGACTCCCTTATCTGAATAAATAGCTTCTTTTTTCTCACTTGTGTATGCTCTGCATTTCCCTCCACAAAATAGAACCTTCCCTGAGAATATGGTCTCAGAATAGTCTACCTAGTCTTGAGGCCTCTGACACATACCTGCAAATTCTGTGATTCATATAGAAGAGTTTTCTTTGCGAATATATTAACTGTTCTTTATGATATATCTAGTCAGAGAGCAGTTCCAGGAGAAAGAGCCAGCCTGAGGCAAGTACAACAAAGAGATTTAAGAGCTATCTCCCAATATTCAGGAATAGGAAATAAACCTCATTTTAAACAATCCAATGGAAAATTTGCACTCGGTTATTCCAAATATTTCTCATAAAAATATGTGCTGGGGCAAGGTATTGCCATGTCTGGTAGGAATAGCTATTTTTAGGAGCAAAGAGATTCTAGAGTAAAAAAAAAAAGTTATTTTCTTAAATAGAAGGGGACATTTTTGTCTGGCCCACCATCACCCGAAGAAGTCTGTCTCTGGAAATCTTCTGACTACAAGGGGCAGGAAATCAGATCCTCATGGCAGAGCCAGCTTTCCTCTCTCCTTCTCTCGGCCATGCCCTTCTATCCCATCCCTATTCTTCAATGTCAGCTCATAATATCTAGAAAGAAGATCTTAAAGGACAAATTTCAGCTTCATGTGGAAACAAACAAACAAACAAAAATAGCTAAAACAATCCTGAAAATCCTGAATAATAGATGAAACTCCAGAGGTATCTCAATCCCCAATTTCAAGCTGTACTATAGAGCTATAGTAATAAAAACAGCATAGCACTGGCATAAAAGTAGACATGTTGATCAATGGAACTGAAGTCCCAGACATAAATCTGCAAACCTATGGACACTTGATTTTTTTATAAAGAAGCCAGAAATACAAACTGTAAAAAAAATAGCATCTTCAACAAGTGGTGTTGGTCTAACTGGACAAATCCATGTAAAATGCAGATAGATCCATACCTACTACCCTGTATAAAACTCAACTCCAAATGGACCAAAGATCTCATGATAAAATCAGATACACTGAACCTGATAGGAAAAAAAAGTAGGAAGTAACTTTCAATTCATTGGCACGGAAGACAACTTTCTGAACAGAACATCAACAGCTCAGGCACTAAGATCAACAATTAATAATTGGGACCTCATAAAATTGGAAAGCTTCTGTATGGCAAAGTACACCATCATCTGAATATTAGGCATATGTCAGCAAAATGAAGTTTGGTGAAAACTTTAACTCAATCTCTTGTGCACAATAAAGCTTAAGGTGTAACTAGATCAAAACCTTTTGTAATGTAGGTTGGTTCTAGAGATTGACAAGCTCATGATAAGGGACAATCTGATGCAGTCACAAGGCTATTAATCATATCCACTCCCTGCCTTCTGGGTGGATAACAACCCTTTAAGCTTAACATTTCTGGTGCCTCTAGTGCTTATCTGTGAGTACAAGACCCTCCATGCCTACCACAGCTACACATCTAGTATATAAAGACCTCAAAAATCTAGATATTAAGAAAGCAAATAATACAAGGTAAAAATGGAGTACATATCTAAACAGAATTCTCAATAGAGGAAATTCAAATGGCTGAGAAGCACTTAAAAATATCCAATATCCTTAGTCATCAAGGAACTGCAAATCAAAACTACCTTGAGATCGCATTTTACACCAGTAAGAATAACAAAGATCAATAAGACAAGTGGCAGCTCATGCTGGGGAGGATGTGAAGCAATAGAAACACTCCTCAGTTGCTGATGGGAGTGCAAAATTTTACAGCCACTATGGAAATCAATATGGCAGCTCCACGGGAAACTAGAAATAATTGAGTTGTTCACCAAAGTGGCTCTGAGAACCCCCAACAACGCAGGCTATTGCCAAGACTATTTGTTGCACTTGACAAAAGAGACGGTAAGGTCCCATGGCTGATGACAATACCTACTCAACCCATTAAACTTGGAGAAGTAGATCTAGTGCCTACCTAGTGCTTTCACCCCTAATGACTAGTGTTCAGGGTACTTATAAGGTCCTTTGCACACTACCAAAGGTAAACACCAACACAGATACAAACCCTTTGGTCTGTAATGGTGATTGAATGAAAGAAGTGTTAGTGAATTAATCCCACAAAGATTGTGGGACTAAGCAGGCAATTTCTGATTGGATTTAAGGCTCACTCCATAAAAGGAAACCAATTCCTGACACTGTTCCTCTGGCAAGGAACCTAAAACTAGATAGACTAGGAATATATAGGAAAGTCAAATACTACTGTTATGATAAAAGAACATAGCAACAAAATGACTTCTAATTCTGCTATATTCACAGAGCGGTTGATTTCTAATGACAGGCTGCTATAATCATAGATCAGTGTCTTACTCAGCTATCATTCCAGAAGCTTCTTCCTGCAGTAGATAGAATGAAATAAAGAGATGCACAACTAGGCAACATGCAGAGAGGGAAAGACCTTGAAATACTCAGTCCTACATGGGATGTCTACATTAACTTTCTCCCCTCACAGCTCAGTGAACTCTCTAGAAGAGGAGGCAGATAAATAGTAAGAGCCAGAGGGGATGAAGGACACCAAGGAAACAAGACTTCTAAACACAGCAGGGCTGATGCACATATGAAGTCACAGAGACTGTGGCAGCACACACAAGGCCTGCACAGGTTTGGGCCTTGTGGAGACCCAATGAGGAAAGTACAAGTGGACACAAGCCCATATCCCTAACCCAAAAGCTATCTCCAACTGATAACCACTCACATATAAAATAAAAATTCGTTTTCTCCAACAGAATCTTACTGGGTACATAAACCACTCTTAAGGATAGTCTCCATGCCCCACAGTAGATGGCCAGCACCAAATGAACTCAATGACATTGACATATTCTCTCTCTCTCTCTCTCTCTCTCTCTCTCTCTCTCTCTCTCTCTTTCTCTCTCTCTCTTTCTCTCTCTCATTTGATTTTTTCCCTTACCATACAGATCTTTTGCTAATATATTATGGTTTTTTTGATTTTGTGTTTTTATGTGATTTCTGTGTTTGACAATGTGTGTTTCTCTGTGTCTCTATATGATTCCCGTGTTTTTCTCAGGCTTTTTGTTTTTCTATTTGTTTTGTTCTATTCAGGTTTTTTTTTAATTAACTTATTATGTTTTCCTTTTTAAATGCCTATTTGTTTTCTTATTAGAGAGAACAAGAAAGAATGTGGATTTGGGTGAGTGCTTAGATTGAAGGTGCATACCACCACCACCAGGCCTCTTTTTTAAATAATTTATTTCATTCTATTTTATGTGGGTTAGAATGGGGGTGTCAGATCCTCTGGAACTGGAGTTACAGACTATTGTGAGCTGCCACGTGTCTGCTGGGAATTGAACTCAGGTCCTTTGGAAGAATATCCAGTACTGTTAACCTCTGAGCAATCTGTCCAGACCCTGATAAGAATATATTGCATGGAAAAACTACTTTCAATAAAAAAGAAGGAAAATAGAATAGGGACATTTTAAAAATATATTCACTTTACATCCCTATCTCAGCCCCCTCTTTCCTCTCCTCACAGTCCCACCCTCTTCCCCCTTCCAATGCCCCATTCTCCTCAGAAAAGGGAAACCCCTCCCTTAAACAAACCACCCCGGCACATCAAGTCACATCATGGAAGAGAGACATTGCCTATGTTCCCACCCTGGTTTAACCTACCCATGGAAACCAGACTGGAGAGCTTTTGCTTGAACAGGTGACTTTTAGTAAGGTCTCCCCATTGTTCCAGCAGACCCCCTACACTCAAATTTCATAATGAGTACTTGTATATCTGCCCTACCAAGGCCTAGGTAAGGCAGATACAGTTAACTACATCCAAACTTTTTGGCAGGTTTTTTTTCCCCATATCTTTCTCCTGATCATTCTTAATAGCCTGTTGTAAGTCTGAAAATGTTGCGTACTAACCATTCACTTTAGTTAATGAGCTAATGTGTGTCATGAATGTTGAATCCTTAAGTAGGGTCTGCTGGAACAACAGGGAGACCTTGCTGAAAATCACCTGTTCAGATACATACATGCAACACATGCATACATGTCATTTTGATTAGCCCATAATTTGCTTATGGATGGAAATCATTAGAATGCAGGAATAGTACTACTAAATACTATGGCGGAAGTAGGAGGAGTAGCCACTAAAGATGATTTAGTGAGCCGTTGTTTCTTACCTGCCTTCCAGCCATATCCTCTCAGGATCAACCCACTCTAAGCTCTACAGGAGATAAAAGGCCTTCAGTGTGAAAATAGTCTTTTCTGCCTGAGATTATGTGATAAGCCTTCTTGCTTTTGTAGGATGCTTATTGGAGAAGGCACTTTGGTTTCCTAGTGGTCCCCTGAGCAGTATGCCTATACTTTCCCAGATACGTAGTTTGGAATCTGTTCCACTATCTCATTAAGAGAAAGAAAGGGCATTTGTAAAACTTTTACTGTGCATAATTCTTTTTTCCAAGACAGGGTTTCTCTGTGTAACCTTGGCTGTCCTGGACTCACTCTGTAGACCAGGCTGGCCTTGAACTCACAGAGATCCGCCTGCCTCTGCCTCCCCAAGTGCTGGGATTTTAAGTGTGTGCCACCACGTCTGGCCATAATTCTTGTAACAACTGTCTGAGTTTCTTGCTTTTTACACTTTACATGGAAGAGAATCAGAATGTGTTATCTACACTATTGCAAGATGTGTAGGTTTAAAAAGGACTCTCTAAAATAATGATAAATAAATGGTTGTGAAGAATTTAAGATTTAGAGATTCTCCTAATTTAGGGGACTTACGCGTAATTTAATGAGCTTCTAAGTATACAATGAATAAACATATTGTTTAGTAGAAGACATCTTTTCTATTCTTTCTTTTTTCCTTTCTTTTCTATTTTTATTTATTTATTAGGATGGGACCACACTTATGTTTTTTTTTCCAGCTGCTCTCAAATAGCTGGAACTGCAGGCAAATGCTGCACAGCTTCATTCTTCATATTTTGATCCTTGCCTGGATTGACATGTATAGTCCAATTCTCCCTCACAATAATGACCAAGGGCAAAAAGCTGCAGCTCCCAGTCAACCTGTGATCCTTATGGGACACAACTGACACCCTGGATATGTGCTGATACTAAGTTATGATGTGTAATAGATTATGTGAACTCACACTTTTAACTTTCACTATTTGCAATTTACAATGGGTTTAGCAGAACCTAGCCTCCTTATAAGCCAAGGAACATCTGTGTGTTGGTGACAGTCCCTTGCCCAGATATTATTTCAAGTCAGTCGACGACTCTATGGCAGAGAATTACAAAACATGATGTCTGCTGTTTATTAGAAGGCAGCCCTGAAGCCACATGCAGTGGAAAGGGCAGCAGTGCTTTGGATGAACTCAGCAGGAGAAAGAGCAGCCAGGAGGGTAAGAGAAGAAAGAACCTCAAGGAATGCTCCACCCAGCATGGCTGCTGTGGGGAGGCTAGGCGCTGAGCGATTCTCACAGCTTTCCTGTTTCTTGTGGGTTTTTTCCCCCTTATATTGATAAAATAGCACTGAGGAATTTCTAAGACTTGGGTCCGGTGGGAATGTTTAGATGGGCTGAGATAGATGCCATGTGTATATCTACATAGCTCTCAGAGACTATGGATCTGCTAAGAAACCTACAACCACCACTTTCATTATATCCAAAAGACTGTTCAAGTGAGTGTGAATGCACCCCTCACTTGGACAGAGCCACATGCTAGCTCCTCATTGAATGAAGGCTTTAAACAGAGATGGCAGATGCCACAACTCCCACCTTCCCTCCAAGGGCTTTCAAATGAAAAGAATAAACATGCTGCCACCTTAAACACGCCTTGTTTGTTCCACATAAATGGAAAGTCTATGATCTGGCTACAAGTATTGGATTTCAGGTCGTTGACTTATAACAATTCATTAATTTAAAACAAACTACTGGAGCGTTCAATTACATGCTGGTGACTAAATGGGGAGCCCTAAAGAACACCTTGTGGTCCTCACTGAGCTACAGATCATATTTCTCCAAAATGACAGATTTTAAATACAACCATCAACCTCACTGGCAGAAAAAATTTTATATTATCTATATATCTCAGGAATAATGGTGTGGGTGTAGTAAGAGGGGAAAAAAAGCAAGAGAGGAGAGTGGGAAAATATGGACAGGATAAGAAAAAGAGGAAAAGAGAATTGGGAAAAGAAACAAATGTAGATAGAAAGGAAAAAGAAAGAAGCCAGTGAAAGGAAATCAGAATATACTTGATGAATTGGAATTGGAGAGAAAGAAAAACAGTTGCCAAGCAAAGGTATTGTTTGTTGTTTCTTAATACAAAGAGGAAATCAGTTGCCATTCCTGCCACTAGCTGTACTCCATAACTATAGGAAACTAAGTATTTCCTATACTTAGAGGATGGCTTTATGTAATCTTAAGAATTTTTTTCTTTTTTTTTAATTTTATTTTTCTTTTTATTTTTATTTTAAGAAAATAAGAAACACACCACAAAAAGGAGGCGTGTTAGAGACAAGGAAGAAGCTTTTGATTTATCACCATTGCTATAAGATAAGGGAGCAGATAGGGTTTTAATCAAAAGAGAGAGGAGAAAAAGAGAAAATTATCAGTCATCAAATGTTATTTACTGTTCTAGCTCCTACCTAGCATTGAACTGAAGGCTGAAAGCAAGAGCTAGGACAAGCAAAAGTGAAGGTGGGAAGGTTCCAGTGTTCAAGGCGGCACTGCAGTGCAGATCTGATAAAGCAGAGGGACAGGGAGGGACAGGCCCCAGAGTGCCACAGAGAGCATGCACTACCACTGCGATTAGCTGCCCCTTACAAGGCTTTAACACAATGCATCTCTTTGCACTATTCAGCTGTATAAACTGGTAGACTACTTGGCATGTTTTTGTTGACACTATTTCAGCAAAGAATCAAAAAAGAAATGTGAAGGAGTAAAAGTTTAGGTTGGGTATCATTGCACTTGGGAGGCTGGGATAGGAAGATAGTTTGTGTTTAGGAGTTCAGGACGAACCTTGGAAGTATAGCTTGAAATCATATAAAAATATGCAATAATAAACTAAAATCTAAAGGCCCAGAACTAAAATACAAATGCCCAGTACCAAAATCATGGCACAAAGATGACAGCAGCGGCAACATTTGAAAATTATTAGAAAGTCAGGGTGCAGGACCCTTCCCAGGCAGAACTTGTGTATTAATAAGGCCCTCTGGAAACTCATATCCCAATAAAAGTATGCTAATTCCACTAGTGTTTATTAGTTGAACACCTTAGGTCTGTCTGAGATCCATGGTGCTTCCCTTGGGCATGCTTCCCCTTATGACTGACAGGTGCAACCTCCACTCCCTATACCATTCTACCAGCCAAGGAAGACAGTCCTAACTGAGAAGTCAATAGTGGATACCAGGAGCACTATCCTGACCTGTCAAACAAAAAAATGACTGAGGTTGGCATTGGGGCTTAGCCTTTTGCTGGCACATTTATGAAAGAGACTCAGGCACCTGTAAGAATCATCTGGAGTACTTTTTTCTTTACTTTTGTGATTTTCATATATGAGTGTAATGAAATATAATCACATCTACCCTCATTTCCCACTTCCAATTCTTTCCATGTTCCTGCTAACACACCCTCTCTCAATTTCATGTCTTTCTCTAGAATCCACTAAGTCTAGTTAATGCTGCTTGTATATGCATGGGGGGCATCCACTAGAGCAGTGCTTCTCAACCTTCCTAATGCTGCTTCCCTTTAGTACAGTTCTGAATGTTGTGGTGACCCCTCAACCATAAAATTATTTTATTGCTACTTCCTAACTGTGATTTTGCCAGTGTTATGAATCATAATGTAACTATTTGATTTGCAAGCTATCTGATATGTGACACACACACCCCAAGGAGTCACCACCCACAAGCTGAAAACCACTGCACTAGAGCATAGGAAACCAGTGGCCAAAACTTCAAAGAAAAAAGATTCTCCCTCCCACAGTAACTATTCAGTACCAACTATTCAGCTCCGCAATAAGGAACGGAACATGGATAATATCTTTGCCATCTATGCCAGAAGTTTTGACCAACTTGATCTTGTGTCAGCATTCAGCAGGTAACCACAGCTACTGTGAGATCATGATGGCAATAGCCATGCCATGTCCAGAAGACAGTATTTTGTAGCATTCCTCACTGTTTTTTAACTCTTAAAGCCTTTCTGCTTCTTCTGTGATGTTCCCTGATGGTGGTAGGATGAATATAGATGCCCTATTTAGTCCTGAGCACTCTTATTCTCATCACTATGACCAATTAAATATCTCTCATTTGACTAACTGTCTAACACAAGAAGAAGCTTCTCTGACCAAGGTTAACAGAAGACCAGATCTATAAGTATAATCACAAATAGAAGGCAATTTAACAATGTGACTACTTAGCAAATTAGCAATAGCAGGTTCTATCCTAGGGCCTATGACATATCCAGCCATGAGCTTTTGACCAAGATTGCAGTACCAGACATGATATTTCCTACTGGGGAGCAGGCCTCTCATCCAATCAGAAAACAGTTTGTCACTCCCATAATATTCATGCCACTATTGTACCAGTAGGCACATCTTTATAGCAGAACCTGTACTGAAGCATGCAGAATTCAGCTCTAGATAAAACTTCAATGTCTTTAGCACTGCAAATTTTCTTCTTAGGACAATCTTCATTGTGTCTCACTGATTTGGATATGTTGTATCTTCACTTTTATTCAACTGTAGGATTTTTTTTTAATTTTCCTTCTTGATTTGTTTTCCAGTGGCCCAATTACACATTCAATAATGAATGCTTTAGTGTTTATGGGTTTCTATAGTATCTACTAATATTTAAATGTATGCCATTGTGGTCATATAGAATGCATGTTATTTCTATTTCCTTATGTTTGTTAAATTTTGCACTGTATCCTAATATGTGCACAACTTTAGAGAACATTCTGCGAATACTGAGAAAGAATGTGTATTCTTTAGTATTAAGGTAGAATATTCTGTAGATGTTTATTAAGCCCATTTGATTTATGGCATGATTTAGCTTCAACATTGTTGGTTTAGTTTTGCCCAGATTATCTATTGGTGAAAATGGCTTATGAAAGTTGCCTACTAGTACTGTGCTAGGGTCAATATGTGATTTTATATATTGTAGAATTTTTATTTTTTATTTATTTTTTATTGGATACACTTATGTTTGGCACATGTATGTTTAGAATTATATTATTTTCTTAGCAGGCTATTCTTTTGATGATTATTAAGTAACCTTTATTATCACTTTTGACCAGTTATGGTTTGAAGCCTATTTTGTCAGATTAATAGCTATGCCTGCTTTCTTCCTGGATAAATCTGCTTTGAATGCCTTTTTTTCATCCTTTTACCCTAAGGTGGTCTCTGTCTTTGATAGTAAAGTATGTTTCTTTCCTTTTTCTTTTTTCTTTTTTCTTTTTTTCTTTTTGTTTTGTTTTGGTTTGGTTTGGTTGGTTGGTTGTTTTTTCAAGACAGGGTTTCTCTGTGTAGCCTTGGCTGTCCCACACTCACTTTGTAGACCAGGCTGGCCTCAAACTCACAGTGATCTGCCTACCTCTGCCTCCCAAGTGCTGGGATTAAATGCCACCATGCCCCTCCTAAAGTATGTTTCTTCTTTCTTTCTTTCTTTCTTTCTTTCTTTCTTTCTTTCTTTCTTTCTTTCTTTTGGGGGGGGGGAGGTATGTATCTTAGAGGTAGCAAAAAGATGGATTGTGTCTTCTTATCCAAACTACTAATTGTCTTTTATTGGGATAACTGATACCATTAGTATTCTGTTATTATTGTTATGTTGTTATTATTATTATCATTATTGTTGTTGTTGAAATGTGTGTTAATTATTGGCATTTTGTTGATTTTCTGGTTTTTTTTAGATCTCTTTTGACCTTTAGTATTATGTGCTCCCTGTGACCTCTTATGTGTACTTATCCTCTTCAGACTGAAGTATAATTTCCAGTATCCTCTATAGGGCAGGCATCTTGTTCATAAATTCCTTTTATTTGTTTTTATGATAAATATGTTATATTTCTACTTCAATTTGAATGGACAGTTTTGCTGAGTATAATAGTCTAAGTTGACAGTTGTGATCTTTCAGGACTTGTAATTCATCTTGCTAGAGCCTTAAATCACAGCATTCAGGAGGCAGAGGCAGACCTTTCTCTCTTGGTTCTGTGTTTTTAATGTTTTAGGTATAATATGTCATAGGAAGGCTCTTGTCTTGTGCTGTCTATTTGGATTTCTGTAGGCCCCTTATATGAGAGTGAGCATTGCCTTCTTTAGGTATGGGAATTTTTCTTCTATGATTATTTGAATATATTATTTAACTTTGGTAAGCTATTCTTCTCCCTCATTTATGCTCATAAGGATTAGTATTTTCTTGGTATCTCAAAGCTCTATATTCTGCTTAATAGATTTTTATTGACTTTTACCATGTGTGGTCCAATTCTTTTGCTTTGTCTTCAATCTCCGACACACTATTTCTCACATGATCCATTTTATTGCTGAGACATTCCACTTAAGTTTTTTATTCTGTTAAGTTTTTCATTTTTGGCACCATTTAGTTTTGCTTTTCTTCAGCAATTATCTTTTCTGCTTTCATGGCTTCCTTGTTTCATTCATCTCTTCAGTTTTGTTCATATCTTCTTTAAGTTATGTGAAGATAGTTCCAGTCATTCTTTTGAATTGTTTGTCTGGGGGTTTATTTGGTCCTCATCTGTGGGGTCTTTTATTTGAGGCTAGTAAATTTTAGAAGAGACATGACTTGGATTTTTATGTTGCTCTTTTTTCTGCACTAGGACTTGCTCATTCGAAGTTTAGATGGTGTGCACCTGGGGATGATAGCATTTGAACTGTTTACTTGTCAGTGCAGGAACTAGGGGAACTGAGACAATGTAGGCAAAGAACCAGGAATCCCATACATATTGGCACCAGGAGTTAGAGGAAGAAAAAAGTTTGGATCTAGTTATTAGGTACCAAGGAACTCTTCTTGTGCTTACCAGGAGTTAAGCAAGCCACTTGGTTGGGGCATAGGTACCCCTTAACTGTCAACACCAAGTGTTAGGGAAGTAAGGAGGGTTTGGGCCAAGTCAAACGAAAACAGATTTCTAGGAACCTCAAAACAATTTATAGTCCCACTGGCAGCACTGTTGTACACATGAACTCCTCTGGCTATGAGTCCTTGCACAAGGCCTAAGTTAAAATTCTAGCAGAGTTAAGGAAGGGGACCATAAAGTTCTACCCCAATATGAGGATCTATTGGCAACTGGTGGCTCCTGACAGAGGGAGAGTCTATATATTTTTAAGGATGTGGTCCTGAGAGGCTACAATCCTATGCGCATGCACATACAGGCAGCACTGGGTGGATGTCATCAGCATTTTTAAGAACATATAAAATTGGAAAGGGATATTTGGGTAGGGGAAAGGGGAAGAACTAAAGGGGAAAGAGTAGGGAATGTACTTGATCAAAACAGATGCTGTGGGCAATTCTCAAACAATGAACAAATTTTTAAACACTGACTAAACATTTTCTGTATCAGTATGTTTGGTATGAAGCCTGAAAATCTGCATTGCTATTTCATTCTAAATGCTTGTACTGACAATCTAAGGCTTAGACTTTCTATCCTTTCCCTACTCTTCTGCCTCATGTAAAAGTACTATCTTTTATCCCTTCCTTTTGAGCCTTGTGCTATGCAAGGTGAATAGTCTGACAAAGTGGTGGACATTACCTATTTAAACTACTAGAGGTTGAGTATCTTTAACCTTAAATGCTCAGGACCGGAAGTATTTCAGAATTCATACTTTATCTAATTTTGGAATATATGCATGGTTTTACAGGTTAAGCATTTGTAACCAAAAAAGGCCCCGAAATACTAAAAAATTCAGTTGTCTGAGCATATCACCACAAGATCAGATTTTTGAAGGATTTCAGACTTCTACAAATAGGTTGTTCAACATGAATGTTCCAACAAACAGTTTTGTGATTATCTTAAAAGATATGCCTGAGAATATTTCCCTAAACAAATTATCTAAATATGACATCTTTAGAAGTAAAAGTCATGTGTTAGGGATGGAAGATGTGGTCAGGGTATAAGCAAAACTGTGGTGTGCCATCACTTAGACATTCGTCTACCTAAGCCCCACCAGCAGGACTAGGAGTTGGCTACTATGAATGTCGGTGACAAAAATTCATCTCACTGGCTACATGTTACTGAATACTCTCATTTCAAGCATCCCAACTGTACGGCATGCCTTATGAGCCATATCATTTTCATTCAGTTCTCTAGTTTGCCTTGAATTTTTTTCTTATTTTTTTGAGACAGGGTTTCTCTATGTATCCTTGGCTGTCTTTGACTTGTTTTGTAGACCAGACTGGCTTTGAATTCACAGAAATCTACCTGCCTCTGCCTATTGGGACAGGTGTGTACCATGCCCAGCTTGTGCTGAATCTAAAAATGAAGCAAGTACCAAGCTTTGCTAGCAAATCATCTACAAATCTAACTAGTTTCCTTGTCCCCTGAAGACCCACTCTCATACACCACCTCTCCTAACTAAAGCTACTTGGGTTCATACATATGTATGTTTGTCAAACTGTGTCTTGCCAAGGTATGCTTTCTTGTTATTGCTGCTAATTTACTCGTGCTCTTATTTAACACAGTGGTTTTCAACCTGTGAATCACAACCTGCACAGGAGCAGCATATCAGATATTTACGTTACAATTCATAACATCCAAATTACAGTTATGAAGCAGTAATGAAATAATTTTATGGTTAAGGGTCACCACAACTGCATTAAAGGGTCGCAACATTAGGAATGTTGAGAATCGCTGTCTTAACAGATCCGTGATCTTCTATGTAAATCAAGACTTTTAATTGCAAGGTAATTGCCCTTCTGCCCCAGTAATGTCTACCCCTGAAAATTATCTGGCATCAGGTCATTGTCATTCAGACCTAATCGCATATCAATATCAGCTATCTAGCAATTGTACCAGATACCTCTGTTATCATAATCCCGTTCTCAGCCAAACTCCCACTTCAGTCAAAGCTGTGAAGGATGGTTCTGTATAATGATGACTCACTTTTGTCTTCATATTACCTCTACATGTATCTTTTTGTCTAACCTCTTATGGTTAGATAGTAATAACTCGCTCTACCCTTGCTTAAACACTGTCCAAAATGTTGAAAAATGATGTCCCCATGTGAGATTCTCAAATATTTAAACATTCAGAAGAGTAGTCAATGAGTAGAGAAAAAAAGAAATGAAAAATCTAGATTATCTGACAGAATCAAGTCCCTGTCCTCACAGTACTTACCTCAGTTATATATCTTTATACTGGATTTTCTACTTTTCCTGTTTCACTTCCTAATGCATCCACTTCTGTTTCATGAAATCATCTACTTAGTAAACTACCTGCAGTCAAGGTTTGTTTTTTTTTTAATTAAATTATTCTTGTTACATCCCTATGGTTATCCCATCCCTTGTATCCTCCCATTCTCCCCTCCCTCCCATTTTCCCCTTATTCCCCTCCCCTATGACTGTTCCTGAGGGGGGATTACCTCCCCCTGTATATGCTCATAGGGTATCAAGTCTCTTCTTGGTGACCTGCTGTCATTCCTCTGAGTGCCACTAGGTCTCCCCCTCCAGGGGACATAGTCAAATGTGAGGCACCAGAGTACATGAGAAAGTCAAATCCCACTCTCCAGTCAAGTGTGGAGACTGTCCTGTCCATGGGCTAGATCAGGGTAGGGGTTTAAATTTTACCACCTGTATTGTCCTTGGCTAGGGACAGTCAAGGTTTGTTAAAGTTTGGATTTCCACAAGGCAGAGACAAGAGAATGATGTAGTACATTTCACCATCTCCTCCCTGAAAGCATTCTAGTTGCAGAAAATATTTAAAAAAAGTAATGGTTGAACACCCCTAATCCAAAAATCCAAAATGTTTCCAAGGCCAAGCTTTCTGAGCACCTATAAAATAGACCCAAGTGAAAAACTCCACACTTGACCTCACAAGAAGGATTACCCAAGCACACAGAAATCATCATATAAAATTATCTTTAATCTATGTGCGTGAGGTATATAAAAATGCAAATAATAGACCACATACCTTATTACATGTGTACAAGTATTTTAAAATACAAAGTTCAAACTCCAAAACATTTCTAGTCATAAGTAATATTGACAAGAAAAACTAAATATGTACAACAATTAAGAGGAAGAAAGAAGAGATGCAGAGATCTATAAGTGTAATAAGCTACAGAAGCGGCACAAAGAACTATGAACATAAGCAAAAATTCTGAAGCCTCAACTGCTAACATCCTTTGAAATAGGAGTGCTGATCTCCAAGCTGACTATAGACACAAACTTAAAATTCTTAGGAGAAGGAATAGATGGTGGCTAATATGCTACTAAACTGCTTAGTATCCTAGCGTTTAGATTAAAATGTAATTGTGCCTCCAGAGATGTGTAATATAAAGACTCTGACATAGACAAGTAGTTTGTTTAAGATCCATTAGTCCAGTGGTAAAAAATAACTATTGACTTTTTAAGATGTGATTAGGGAGCTAGGGAGACTCGGGGAAAGAATGTATACATGGTTTCAAATGGATAAATGAGTATTAGAAGTAGCTGACAGATTAATTTGATCTTTAGTGCTTTCTTGCAGGAACTATAAGAACCATGAATAGTGATAGGTGGAACCTACCATATATAAATTTACCATTAACAGATATCCCCAGCCACTGTGGTTATTCTAAGTTATGTCCACAAACTCTTCAACACATCTATTTACAAAATGTGAAGAGTAACTAGCTGTGATAATACACATCTGAAATCCTAGCACTCAGGAAGGAGAGCCAGGAGGAGCAGCACAAGTTCAAGGCCAGCCTGGTGTACATAGGGAATTCCAGTCCAATTATACTACTGTCTCAAACAACAAAAAGGTGAAAAGTGGTAATCTTCCTCTTAAATGGGAACTGAAATTAGTTACTGGATCCTTTACAAAGATATATGATATGGAAATCAAGTATGGCCATATACTTGTAATCCCAGCAACTCTCGGGGCAGAGACAGAAGAGTCATAGATTCAAAGCTGTTCTGGGCAAATTAGTGAGATATTATCTCAAAATAAGGTCTTAAAAGAGCATCCCATGTGGCTCAGTTGTAGAGTTCTGGTAAAGTATGTGCCAAGTCCTGCATTCAAACCCAGTGCTGAAAAAGGAGAAAAAAATATGTATGTGACAGAATTGATTGATAGTGTGTGACCACTAAAAGAAGGCCATAAAAAGGAGTGTGGCTTCCTCCTTGCCTTCTCTTCTCTATTGGATTACTTGTTCAAAATAAAGTTAGTTCCTGGGGATATTAAAGCAGTCAGGGAGGCCCATTTGGCAAGGTCATGGGGCCACTTGTCAATGAATGTATAAAAAAGAACTCAGGCCTCCTGCCAACACCCATGCAAGTTAGCCACCTCCTCAACTTACAATAAAGCCATCAGGTCACTCTAGCCTGGATGGAGTTTTATGAAAACCTCAAGCAAGAGCTATGCAGCTTAAGTAATTTTCATGACAAGTCAGGCATAGTGACTGTCCTAGGTTGCTTTCTATTGCTGTGATAAACACCATGACCAGAAGCAACTTGCAGTTGGAAGAGCTTATTTCAGCTCACAGCTCACAGCATGGAGAGAAGGGAGAAAACTCAAGGCAGGATCCTGGAAGCAGGAGCTGAAGCCGAGGCCATGGAGAGGTGCTGCTTACTGGCTTATTTCTCATGGCTTACTCAGTCTGATTGATTGATTGATTGATTGATTGATTGATTGATTGATTGATTGATTGATTTTTGGTTCTTGAAGACAGGGTTTCTCTGTGTAGCCTTGGATGTCCTGGACTCGCTCCATAGACCATACTGGGCTTAAATGCACAGAGATCTGCCTGCCTCTGGCTCCCGAGTGCTGGACAGTCTGCTTTCTTATACAACTCAGGACCACATGCCCAGGGGTGGCACTACCAACAATGGGCTAGGCCCTCCCACATCAATTCTTAATTAAGAAAACGTCCCATAGGCTTACCTACAGGCCAATCTGATGGAGTTGTTTTTTCAGTTGAGGTTCGCTATTCCAAGACTGCCCTAACTTGCATCAGTTTTTTTTTAATTCCAGCACAGTGACTTATATCCATAATCCTACCACTCCAGCAACAGAAGCAGGATGATTATACGTTTGAGACTATCCAGGACTACACAGTGATTAGAGGAACAGTGAGTTGAGGTTGGGGAGAGAAAAAAGGGAAGGAGACCCAGTAGATTACAAGTTATGCTTATTACACCAGAAAATGCAGGTGTAATTTGTTATCTACGACTAGGTAAATAATGTACTCACCACACTAATGCATGCCAACCCAACAGCGACAGCAGGAAGCACTGAAACTCCATGCCTGAGAGGATCCTCTAGCTGCAGAGTCTCTCACATTCAGCATGTGACCATGCAACCAACAACCCAAGAAGCAGCCTTCAATCAATCTACGAGACAAGCAACTCTAGCTTTCTTGCCTCCAAATATATGATACCTTTTATTACAAGTTCCTAGGAGAACCAAGCCCCAGGTCCTCACACATAACTAGCCAGCTCAGTCATGTACACTTTATTGGTTTCCATTTGTATGCATCTTACCTATCCATTCCCCATTTCATGATAATGAATGAGGCATCTCTCTCACCTTCAAAATAAAGGACAGCTACCCAAGTCTTTGACTCAAAGTCGGCTTTGGAAGTACTATCCAAATTCCCAATTACTATAGTCTGAACATGTCTCCCAAAGGCCCATGTACCAGAGACTGAGTCTCTAAATTTATATCTTAATGGTGTTTGAAAATAGAACATTGGCTAACCAGCCAGCAGGACTAGATGAAGTCATAATGGTAGGGTCATGAAATTGGAAGAACATCTCGAGTTAGTATGCTTTGCTTTATCTCCTCATGTGATGCACTCTAGTGTACTATGATGCCATAGGAACTTCCTCACCAAGATGACAGCATGCTCTCAGACTCCAGAGTTACAAGTCAAATATAGCTCTAGTCTTTGCAAATTTCCCAGTTTGGGGTAATTTGTTATAGCAATAGAATGAACTGAAACTTAAAGTAGGATCAAAGATGAGACTTTCTTAGTTATTTTTGCATATTTGTAACCGAAGTACCCAAAAAGAGGACCTGAAGTGGTAAATTGATTTTTGGCTCATGATTTTAGAAGGTTCACCACATGGGTTGCTTGGTGCCATGCATTTGAGCAGAACATCACAGTGGCAGGAACATGTGACAGAGGGAGCTTCTTCACGTTAGAGCAGACAGGAAGCAGAGAGAGTCTCATAAACTAAGTACAACATTCAAAATAGGTTCTGGTCACTACTTTCCCCAACATTCACCTCAATTCCCCAATCTTCCCCAATCTCCTGAAACAGTGCCACTAGCTAGTGTCCAAGCATCCAGAACATGAGCTTGTGGGAGACAGCTCATATTCAAGACATAATAGAGGAAAAAATGTACAGTAAAATGTAAGTGGCACTGGGGTGGGGGAGGAGCACAGAGGCAGGCAGAGCTCTGTGAGTTTGAGGCCAGCCAGGTCTACATAGAGAGTTCTAGGTCAGCCAGAGCTACATAGTGGGATCCTATCTCCAGAAAAAAAAGGGGGGGCAGAGATTAAAGATATTTTTACTTGTGCTTTTTAAAGATAAAAAGACTATTCTTGATCACACAGCAGCTTCTAGTGCACAAGAGCATCTCAAGCTGAAAATTCTACAATTTCCTAATGATTAGCGTAAGAAGAACAAGAGTACTGATGAAAAGAAACTGGCTGCTTCACCTCCTTTCTGGCATGACAGAGATCTCTCATTTCAGGGTGTAGATCGCTACTAAAAGGGTAAAGCATTCGCTGAACTGTTCTCCCTTCTTCCCTCTATCTTCTTTAGGTAGGGACTGCCCATCACAAAATTTGCTGAATTAAAATGAAGAAATTTTATCTTTTTAGCAGCCCCTGGATTCCCTCCTCTGTACGTTTCTTTCGCTTGCAAGCCCGGGTATTGAGGAAGAAAGACAGCCTGCAAGAAGAAAGCTGAAACAATGAGAAGAAAGGGGGAAATGAGGATCTGGGGCCATTTCTAACCTCTAATTCCAATTAGCCCTAAATCCATTAATCTCTGACCCTCTCCCAGACTGCTTACAGAAGTCAATAATTCCATTCTTGCCTCATCTAATTTCTGGGTTGCAAGTGAAAGAAACTCAGCGCAGGAATGCTGATTAATTCATCCCACTTTAATAATCCCAAAATAATCAGACATGGCTCGCCTTGAACCTCCAGCTCCCAGACCAGCCTTAATCAGTCTAATTGAGCTTAATTTAAAGGTCAACCTTCCCCTTAAAAGAGAAAGAAGATGCACTAAAAAATGACATCGGGTGCTTTACAAAGGGAATTGATTAAGTGTCATTTCACCCACCTGATGATCTTCCAACAGTGTTCTTATATCATTTATGAGGGAACTAGGCTTCAGAGAAGCTAGGACAGACTCTCCAAAGCATAGTCAGCTAAAAGAGGTAGTGCTACCAAGGGTCTCAAAGCACTGGGCCTAGACAAGAGAAAAGGTAACTGGGTGCGGCTCCCACCTATCATCCCAGGCCTCTGGAACTGGAAGCAGCAGGACTGAAGCAAAATTGAGGGCAGGTGGTGCTAGAAACAAAGAGCCTTTGTCAGAGAAGACCATCAGCTTCCCCCACCCCACCCCACCCCAGTTATATTTCTTTTCAAGCTCTGACCGACCACTAAGACTCTGAAGTCCTATTTGCTGCTCTGTAACTCATTTTGCATTTAGGTGTTTCCCAAAGAATGAACACATCTTGTACTCAAATAAAGACGATACTGTATACAGTAGGCAAGGAAGTACACCTCTAGATTGCCCTTGAAGAAAGAACTCATGTATTCTGTTGTAAAAAAAAATGCGCTTAGCTGACAATTTCCAGCTTTGGACCTAAGGCTATACTCCCTGGAAAGCTCCACCTGATGGCTGAGAACAACAGGGCTTCAAGAACCCGACCATTGCTCTCTAAGAAGCAATCTAGGCTCTCAGGCAAAAACGTGTGTGTGTGTGTGTGTGTGTGCGTGTGTGTGTGTGTGTTGCACAGGACAGTCTGAAGTCTTTTTACCTAGTCTTGTTTTTTAGCCTCCCCCAGGCACCACATCAGCATCTAGATTGGGGAAGGCTTTTGCCTATCCAATCCTGGTCTCTCTCTTTCGTCCCTTTCACAAGACTTTACTCATGAACAAACCACTTGCATTTTCTTTTCTTTTCTTTTCTTTTTTTTTTTTTTTTACTTTATCTCCGCTTGCTTCCTGGAATCCCCAGCTGGCACACTAATCAGTGAGCAAGGGGCAAGACAGATAGGGTCCAAGAGAAAAATCATCCTTTAGGAAGACATAGTTTCCTACAGGTAAGGCAGCTGTGGTAGAGCTGTGTAATTCTAGCACAGTAAAGCAGATTGTGCTGAATATGCCAAATGGCTTCTCTTAGCTGGAGGGAGCACCTCCTCGAGACCTGTCAGACTGTAGGATTTATGGGAGCATTTCTATCTTAGTGATCTAGTCCCGCTTTACGAGGATGATTGCTTCCCAGCCCTGCCACAGGTATTTACCATCAGGGCCATTATAGCCCACTGAGTCATCCAGGAGAGGAATCCAAGTTGATAATTAACATCCTGAGGAAGGTAATTGTGAAACACTTAAGCATAGGGCTATAGCTTCTGGCTCAGTATCAGTAAGGACAACCTGTAGGGCACATCACACTTAATGAGTCACTAGCTACCTGAGATGATTAGAAAAAAACCCGGAGCATATTATTTTTTATTATCATGTGCAGAGTGAAGATTATGTCCTTTTGACCTATTTTGTTCTTTCATTCCCAGGTAAATAATAACCATTCAGAAGCAGAGAAAATGAACGGTTCTCCTGCTTATTAAGGAAAGTTATAAGCCCATGGTGTGTGTTCTTCTAAAGAGGAAAATTGTAGGGCAAAAAGGTCTTTCTTTCCTTTTTTGTATGTCTGATGGTGTGTATATTCAGTGTATGTGCATGTGTGTGGGTACATGCAAATGTGGAGACCAGAGAAGGAGGTCAAGTGCCCTACTCTATTGCTCCCCACATTATCCCTTTCAGACAGGGTCTCTCATCAAACCTGGACCTCATCATCAGGCAGCTAGCAAGCTCCAGTGACTCTCCTGTCTTACACAGACCAGGCAGTACAGCTTTTGATGTGGGTGCTTGGGATTTGAACTCAGTCCCTCATGTTTGCATAGTAAACATTCTTAGCTGCTGAGCCATCTGTCCAAACCATAACAGCTTTTTCATTTTCTCCCCTTATGAGTTACCTTTCCATTTTAATTGTGAAAGTGATTTTTCTTACTTTAGAGTTAGTGAAAAGTGATAGGCAAGGATGCGTCACAGTCTAGACAGAGCATGTATTGACAATGAAATGGATAGTGGGTGATTTGACCTTGCAATGAAAAGCTGCAGCAGTGCCCTTTAAGTGAAGAACGAAACACATTCAGGGAAAAGGAAACAATCTACCCAATGGCTTTAAAGTCTTCCTACATTTCTGTGCTCGTCTCAAACACTGATGATTTAAATATAACTGTCAGCCAGGCCCAAAAGGCATTGTTTCATACCCACTAAGTTTTCTCTCATCATGTCTTCTCATTATCTTTGATGCATATGCTCTAATCACCATGCACACAAAAACATGGTTTTTACTGAAGCATGCTGTTATCAGTTCAGCTCTTTGGTAAGCAGACACTGGAGAGTTAGGGGTGTGCTGTCTGTGGAAGACAGAGAGAGAAAGCAAGATTAAACACAGAAGGACTTCAGATCCCAATGCCTAGCAGACTGCTGTGAGTGAAAGAGAAGCAACAGAAGAATCTGATAGAAGGAGTCGAGGTTGCAATGCATGTGTGACAAGTCCAAAGAACAAGGTAGACAAGTCCTAAGGCAAAGGACATCTCTTAAGAGAGCCCCCATGAGCCAGGCATGGTGACACACGCCTTTAGTCCCAGCACTCAGGGAGGCAGAGGCATTGATTTTAAGGGCAGCCTGGTCAGGATGGCCAGGATGACACAGAGAAATCCTGTCTCCAAAAACCAAAAGAAAGAGAGAGAGAGAGAGAGAGAGAGAGAGAGAGAGAGAGAGAGAGAGAGAGAGAGAGAGAGAGAGAGAGAGAAAGTGAGCCCCAGGCTGAACAGAAACATCGGTGCCCTAGGTGTATTCCCCCTCAGTTTCAGTTACTGTCTCAGAGCTACACAAAATAGCATGGTGGATTTTCAGTGTGCCACAGCTGCAAGCTGTTGCTTAGCAGCATTCCTGGATTTGCAATGGAGCCAACAACTGTTTGTTGTTACTGCTGTTGTTGTGTTTTGTGTTGTAAATTGGTCCTCAAGTTTTTATCCGAGGGGCATCCAAGAAGATGCCTAGGCATGATGGCCTAGTCTATCAGAATTGAGACACCAAGCAGAACTTTACATGTTCTTCATTTACTCTCTAGTTTATACCAAGTACTTAGCTCTCAAGTCAAAAATCTAAGCTGAAAGCCTGGCGCAGTGGTCCACACCTTTAAGTGCAGCACTCTGGAGGCTGAGGGAGGTGGATGTCTGTGAGCTAGAGGCCAAATTGATCTATATAGTTACTGCCAGAACAGACAGGGCCACATAATGAGACCCTGTCTCAAAAGCTAACTAAATAAAAGCAACATGGTATTGTCACAAGAACAAACCCACCGATCGATGGAATGGAATTGCAGACCCAGACATTAATCCACACACTTATGTACACATGATTTTCTGATAAAGAGGCCAGAAATACACACTGCAATAAAAACAGCATCTGATGCTGGTCAAACTGGACAGCTGCATGTAAAAGAATGCAAACAGAGCTACACCTATCACCCTGCACAAAACTCAACTCCAAATGAATCAAGATTTTAACATAAAACCAGATACCTGATACAAGAGAAAGTGGGAAATAGCCTTGAACTCATTGGCACAGAAGATTTTATAAACTGAGCCCTGTTAGCACAAGCACTACGTACAATATATTGGACCTCATGAAACTGAGAAGCTTCTGTAAGGCAAAGGATAACCGGATTCAGACAAAGTGGCAGGCTACAGAAAGAGAAAAGATTTTTACCAACTATACATGGCTTAGAGAGCTACTATCCAATCTATATAGAGCTCAAAAATAGATATAAAGAAAACAAATAACCAAATTAAAACAGAATTCTCAACAGTAAAAACCCAAGTGGCTGAGAAATACTTAACAAAATATTCAGCATCCTTAGCCATCAGGGAAATGTAAATCAAAACTACTTTGAGATTCCATTTTGCACCTGTCAGCATATCTAAGATCAAAAAAACAAGTGACATCTCATACTGGACAGAATGTGGAGTAAGAGGAACAGTCCTCCATTCCTGGTGAGAGAACAAATTCATACAGCCACCATGGAAATCAGTGTGTCAGTTCCTCAGAAAGTTGGGAATCAATCTACCTCAAGATCCAGCTCTACCAATTTGTGGGCATATATCCAAAGGACACCCCATCGTTACCACAGAGACACTTACTCAAACATATACACTGCTGCTCTCTTCATAAGAGCCAGAAATTGGAAACATCCTGGATGTCCTTCAAACAGAATAATGGATAAAGAAAATATGGTACATTTACCCAGTTGAATATTACTCAGCTGTTTAAAAAAAAATGATATCATGAAATTCACAGGCAAATGGATGGAATTAGAAAAAATATCACCCCAAGCGAGGTGTACCAGACTGAGAAAGTAAAGGATGGTATGTATTTGCTTATATGTTGATATTAGCTGCTAAATCAATGAGAACCAAGCTATAATCCATAGAACCACAGAAGGCAGATATAGAGTAAGTGACTAGAAAGAACACTTTAGGGAAGGGAAGTAGAATACATATTTATGGATGGAGAGGTCTGGAATGGGAGGATCAAGTAGGGAGGGGGGAGGAGAGCTAATTGTGGGAGTGAATATGGGAAGAGAAAGGTAAAAATTAAGGGCTATTTGAGGGGTAGTATAGGAACCTACTATAGTAGAAACTTCTAAAATATATACATATATAAAGGGGATGTAAATAAAATTGCCAAATAATGGCGGAGACAGAGCCCCAACTGGCCATCTCTTGTCACCAAACAAAGCATCAGATACTAAGGTTGGATGCCGTCTAATTGAGTTGTTGACTAAAGGGGCCCCACAGGAATCCCCAAACAACCCAGGCTGTTCCCAAGACTTTAAGTTACTCTCCACACAATGACAGTGAGGCCCCATTGCTAAAGACTACACCTGCAAAACATATTGAAGATGGAGATGCTGGGCCAATGTCTACATAAAGCATTCACCCTTATGTTCCAGTGTCTTTGATACAGGAGGGTACTCTTTATCCTATCAAAAGAGAAACATAAACGCCAAGCCTTTTTTCTACAATGGTGTAGTACCTGCAAGATATGCTAGGGAAATAGTGGCACAAAGCTTGTGGGAGTAACCAATCAATAACTGCTCTGACTTAAGGACCACTCCACTATATGGAACCTATACCCAGCAATGCATGGGTAAGCAGGAATCTGAAAGTAGAGAGCACAGGAACCTAGTGTAAAACCAAATAATGGTAGTCTACAAAAGGGGGTAAACTTTTGGTGATAAAATACCTCCTAATAATATTGTGCTATATTCATAGATCAGTGCCTTGTTCAGGCATCATCGGAGAAGCTTCCTCTTGAAACAGATGGGAACAAATATAGGAGCCTACAGCCAGATATTATGCAGAGTGAGGCCTTAGAACACTCATTTCTAATTGGGTTATTGTTTATCAACTCCTTCCCCTCAGAGCTCAAGACAGCACCCTGAAGAAGAAGCAGAAAGAATGTAAGAGCCAGAGAGGGTGGAGAAAACCAAGAAAACAAACAAGGCCCTCTAAAGCAGTATAAGGAAAGTGCATATGAATTCAGAGACTGAAGCAGCATGTGAAGGTCCTACATGTGGGTCTGCACCTGACTCTTTGCATTTATAGTATGGCTTTCACTTTAGTCTTTTTATGGGACTCCAGAGTGTGCAAATCAGAGGGTCTCTAATTCTTGTGCCTTCTCTGGGGCTCTAATCCTTCTCATCATTTGTCTTATCTGACATCAATGGATAGTTTTTATTTTCTTTTACTTCATTATACTTTTTATAATGAATGGATGGATGGATGGATGGATGGATAGATGAATGAATAAATGAATGAATGAAAACCTAGTTACTAGGGCAAAGGTTGACATTTGAACTGTCACTTATACCTGCTGGGACAGGGAAAATAATGTTTTCCTCCAGTAGACTGACATGGATACATTGGCTATTACAGGACAGACCTCCTGTTCAGGACTAGCTGACCAACAACTACCATATAATGGACTCCTCAAGTTTTGGTATGCTTTTATTTGGTTACACTCTTTTGTTCTGTTTTGTTTGTTTATCTTTTAGGGTATGGTTTTAATTTTTTCTTGTTTTCTCTTGAGGAAACATGATCAAAATATATTTAAATTTAATAGTTGTTTTAAATAATAAAAATATAAGAAAAGAGAACAGAAGAAAATACAAGGGGCATAAAAGCACACTAACGTAGCTGGCAGCATGTCTGTCTCCACAGAACATAAAGCAATGATCTCATATGGTCAATGTTTTAAGGTTGATCAATATGCTAATTCTTTTCTAAATATTCTTTTTTTCTAAGTATTCTTAAACATTTATGCTCTTTCTAAAAATTGCCTAGAGTTCCAAACATGAAGACAAGTACAATCTCTACTTTTGTTTGTTGTTTGGAGACAGGGTCCCTCTATATAGTCTTAGCTGGTCTGGAACATGCTATATAAGCCAGGCTGTCCTCTAACTCAGAGATACCTGACTCTGCCTCCTCAGTGCTGGGAATAAAGGCGTGTACCACCACATCAGGCTACAATTTCTTTTTTAAAAAGTATTGTTGTTGTTGTGATTGTTTTACATTCCAAATGCAATTTCCACTCTCTCCTTCCAGTCCCAACCCTTTTGCCCCCCTCCCTGTTGCCCTTCAAATCCATTCCTCCTCGTTTCTCTTTAGAAAAGGGTAGGCCTCCCATGAATATCAACCAAATATGGCATATCAAGTTGCAGTAAGACTAGGCACCTCCCCTTGTATTAAGGCTGAATGAGGCAATCTAGTATGAGGAAAAGGGTCCCAAGAGCAGGCAAAAGAGTCAGAGACAGCTCCCTGCCTCACTCCCACTCTTTAGAGTTTCACAAGAAGACCAAGTTACACAACTGTAACATTTATGCAGAGGGCCTCGGTCAGTCACATGCAGGTTCCCTTACTGTTGGTTCAGTTTCTGTGAACCCTTACGATCCAAGGATAGCTGATTCTGTGGGTTTTCTCATGGTAACCTTGATCCCCCTACAATATCTTTCTTAAAATTCAACATATTAGAACTTATCTCCTTTAACAAATGTTCACTAAAAACTTGCAAAAAACAAAGACAATACCAAAGTAGATAAAGTATTTATGATAGTGCTTTCCCTAGAAGATTATTCATTTCTGGACTGCTGTGTAGCATTCATTCAAATAATTTATTGAGCAATCTATCAACGCCTCCATCCATTCTCCATCATGGCAGAGTTATTTTCCTGTAAACCAGGAGCCCAAACCAACCGCATCGCTCCTTCTTCTTGCCAGACACTTGCTGAGAGCAACAAGAAAACTAAACTACCATAATAAGGAATGAGAAAGGAACATCCATTTTCAGGGCATCTTTCTCTCTAACTTTTTTTTTTCGGACAGTCTTTCACTGAACCCGGTGCTCACTGATTGCCTAGGCTGGCAGCCAATGAGATCTCCCAGTCTCAGACTTCCAGCTATGGAGTTACAAGCCTTTCTTGCTTTTCTCTCTTTTTTCCACTTATTTACTTTGTGCATGTGTGAGTGCACACACACACACACACACTGGCATAACACTGCACACATCACACTCATGCAGCATATATGCAGAGATTAGAGGGCAACATGTACAAGTTGGATCTTGCCTTCAACCATGTGAGTGTGAGTCCTGGGGTTCAAACTCAGGCTGTTAGGCTTAATGGAAAATGCATAGGCCTTTCATGTGGCTCTGGGGATCTAATCTCAGGTCTGCACACATTTGCAACAGCATTTTATCCAAAGAACCATCTCCTCGACCAAAGAAAGTTTTTCTTAGATGCAGCACATGAGGCTTGCCTGGCTTATACAGAGAGACTTTTTAAAATCCTTTTATTAAGACTTGGCTATTTTCACAACTATAATCATCAGGCATTCAAATACATTGCAGGAGTATGCATAACATTAAAGGCTGGGCACAATTTCAATGCAACCAACTCAGGAAAAACAAACCTGTACATTTAATGACCATAGGCCAAGAGTAACGGGAAAGTTGTTCAAACTGCAATGTTCTTTTCACTACCTCTTCAGCTAAGAAACAACTTCTAAAATTACTGGTCATGAAATAGATTTTAAAGCCATTGTAAAATTTAACTTTTTATTATGGTAAAATCTGCAGAGCATAAAAGCATGCATAAACATGTAAAATTCAGTGGGATTCCAAGGAAGTTCTTTGTGGGTTTTTATTTGTTTTGTTTTGTGTTTGTTTGTTTGCTTGTTCATACTTCTTGAAATAGAAGCCAGGTGGACACTTAGGGCTAGTTGTTGTCATAAGAGCAGCCTGAATTATTGGGATTCTAGGTGAGAGAAGCATGGGAGAATGGAGAAATAGAAGGATCCAGAGGGTCCTAGAAACCTACAAGAAGAACATTATGATGGGCAGATTTGGGCCCAGGGGACCTGCTCAAACTATGGCACCAGCCAAGGACAATACAGGTGGTAAACTTCAAACCTCTACCCAGATCTAGCCAATGGACAGGACATTCTCCACAGTTGAGTGGAGAGTGGGGTCTGACTTTCACACGAACTCTGGTGCCCCATATTTGACCATGTCCCCTGGATGAGGAGGCCTGGTGGCACTCAGAGGAAGGATAGCAGGCTACCAAGAAGAGACTTGATACCCTATGAGCACATACAGGGGGAGGAGGTCCCCCTCAGACACAGACATAGGGGAGGTGAGTAAGGGGAAAATGGGAGGGAGGGAAGAATGGGAGGATACAAGGGATGGGATAACAATTGAGATGTAATATGAATAAATTAATAAAATATATTTTAAAAAAGAGCAGCCTGTCCCTGACATTATCTCCTGCCTGACACTAGGTGTATACCAATGGTCCAAAATAAAAGGACAAACCTGCCATCGATTGTCCTCTTACCTTCCTCCCCCCTTCTCTCTCCCTCCCCTCCATCTCTCTTGCACTTTATAGTCTCAGTCTCTTCCCCTATACTGCCCCTCCCCCTCTGCCTTCTCTCCTTTCTCCCTTTCTACGATAAATCTCATACCATACATGTGGTGCATAATTCATATTTAACAATATTTAGCTTGATTGATTTTCTTGTGCGTTACAAAGAGAGGAAGTCCAAAATAAATGCTTAACTCCCTGTTAATATGAATACAAATAGTGGATGTGATTCAGAAAATATTAAAATATAACATAGTCTAGATTTTAACCCAAATTAAGGACCCATAAGGATAAATTTCCCTAACTCATTTTTGTATGATCCGTCTTGATATAAGAGGATGTTCTATAGTTTAGATGGTGGACATCCCTCTTAGTAGTATTTTAAAGGCATCACAGCATGATGGTACTGGGAGATGCTAGACTATGTTTTAGAGCTTGGTACTTGGGAGAGATCCTTAGCTCATCAGTGGTATGCTCATAAGTAGGATTATAGGTTTCTGGTTCCCTTCTCTTTCTATTTCTTTTTTTCTTGGCCAGGAAACAAGCAATTTTGCTCTGCCATATACTTTCACTGTGATGGGCTACAGGGCTAATTAACCACACATTAAAATCTCCAAAACAATACTCCAAATAAATCCTTTCTCATTAATAATTTTTTTAACTCAGGTATTTGTTATGAAGAAGAAGAAGAAGAAGAAGAAGAAGAAGAAGAAGAAGAAGAAGAAGAAGAAGAAGAAGAAGAAGAAGAAGAAGAAGAAGAAGAAGAAGAAGAAGAAGGGAAGGAGGAGAAAAGGAAGGAAGGAGGGAAGGAAGGAAGGAAGAAAACTAACACAGGGTCTGCTTTTATCTGTCTTCTTTAGTACAGGATCTCAGTGTGTGTCCAGATCCTCCTGCCTCAGCCTCCAGAACGTTGCTATGACAGGTGTGTGGCACCATGCTGGCAGCCACAATGTCCTCTTTGAACCTGGACACCTACAAATCAGAGTCATCAGAACTATTTCTTTGACTCTTTTCCCCTCTCCTGCTGAAGTAAGGCCTTCAGGCTGAGGTAGAAGCAGAAACAGGAAGCATTACTTTCGGTGTCTCCACAGGATACCTCACTCAAGCACACAGAACCTTTCTCTTTTCAAGTCCATACCAGTGGCAATTCTTTGTCTTTTCCAACTGTGCTGCCTGGTAGCTAAGAAGTCAGCCTGCCCATGCCCTGGAGAGGCAGTGTCCTTCAGCTTAGGGTAACCTGTCAGCCTGGGTGAAGGCCCTTGCACTGCTGCCTCCTGGGAGTACTTTAAAAAAAAGACAGCTTCCTGGGTTATTCAGAGCCTCTTTCCCAAGCAGCTCAGCAGGCAGGAAAACTCCTCCCTCCACTATCTTTGTCTTTTAAATGTGTCTCTGGACACAAAGCAGCACTGTGTGAAGGCTAAGCTACCTGGTGTGGCCATTCCAACTAGTATTTCCTAGTTTTCTCACCCCACCCCCCCAATCCTAGGGTTTATCAAAGCATTAGGCTAAAAGATTAAGTAGTAGGTCACAGGTCCTGTTAAGATTCCCAGTCCTCCATTCTCCACAGTTGTGTAGAAAGGGGGGACTGGCTCTGACAGGAGCTCTGGTGCCCGATATTTGACCACTTCCCCTTGGTGGGGAGGCCTCGTGGCACTCAGAGAAAGGATAAGCAGGCTACCAAGATGAGACCTGATAGGCTGTGACCATATGGTGGGGGAGGATGCCCCCTTTTGTCACAGACCTAGAGGAGGGGAATAGGGTGAAAGAGGGAGGGAGGGGGGAACGGGAGGATACAAGTGAGGGGAAAACAATTGAGATGTAATCTGAATAAATTAATTTTTAAAAAAGACTTCCAGTCCTCACCTCACTTCCCACCCAAGGTTGCTCAGGTTCTCTCTCTCTCTCTGTGTGTGTGTGTGTGTGTGTGTGTGTGTGTGTGTGTGTGTGTGTGTGTGTGTGTGTGTGTCTAAAAAGAACTCACAACAAAAAATCCAAGCAAAAAAATGAGGAGAGATAAAACATGATCAAGATATATTATATGAAGAGAATTTGAATAAAATATTCAAGATAGACTCAGAATCATGCCAAAGCAATACTGGAAAGGATAGTTGACACAATCCAGTTTATTCTATGTAATTCTTTCCTAAGAGACTTCACAACCTTTCCTTGCAAGAGAAACTTGGCATGTCACAGGACAGAGACATGAAGCTCACACAGAGATTGCCACTACATACACAGAAATAGGTATATGTTTAATGTCTCTGGCAAACTCATGCTGAGGTTTAAATCCTCCAGTATTGAGGTAGTAGACACTGTGAGGCATTGGGGGCTTTAAATGAGCCACACAACGGATATGATATGGATGTTATTATTATATGGGTGAGGGGTATGCCAGAGAGAGAGAGAAAGAGAGAGAGAGAGAGAGAGAGAGAGAGAGAGAGAGAGAGAGAGAGA
>OU015760.1:11040919-11082528 GCA_907169655.1 Acomys percivali | reverse complement strand
CCCCTTATTCCCCTCCCCTATGACTGTTCCTGAGAGGGATTACCTCCACATGTATATGCTCATAGGGTATCAAGTCTCTTCTTGGTGACCTGCTATCCTTCCTCTGAGTGCCACTAGGTCTCCCCCTCCAGGGGACATGGTCAAATGTGAGGCACCAGAGTACATGAGAAAGTCATATCCCACTCTCCACTCAACTGTGGAGACTGTCCTGTCCATTGGCTAGATCTGCGTAGGGGTTTAAATTTTACCGCCTGTATTGTCCTTGGCTAGTCTGGCTACTACAGCTTTCTCTCTTTCTCTCTCTCTCCCTCCCTCCCTCCCTCCCTCCCCCCCTCTGTCTCTCTCTCTCTGTCTCTCCCCCCACCCCCCGTGTGTGTATGTGTGTGTGTGTAAAAACACCACTCAGAGTTCAGTGTGGTAGTGCATACCTGATATCCCAGCATTTGGGAATTGGAGGCAGGAACATCAGCAGTTTAAGGCTAGCCTTGGCTACATCACAGCTCACTGCTAGCCTCAGCTACATGACAGTTCACTGCCAGCCTGGGCTATATGAAATACTATGTCAAAAACAGAACAAATAAATAAAAGAAAACCACTCAAATTAGATTACAACCCACCGTAATCCAGTATGATTTCATCTTAACTTACATTTTCAAAAATCATAGATGTAAATACATTGCTATTCCTCAGTAGCAAGGTTTACTCTGTCAAAATTTTTCTGATAAATAGAATTCAAACTATATAATACTATCCAAGTAAATGGAAAATTGTCTGAGGTAAAGTTTTGCTTAACAAGACTTCACTGAAGGAAGAAGCACAGATGGTCTGTGCCAAGGCTTTAAGATTTATTTTTCATAGCAATCATGTCTATGTAGGCATGACATTAGCAGATACAACACATTCCAAAAGGAGTTATAAATGCAGCCCTGTTATCAGGAGCAGTGTCCCTGCAAGCAGAGGAAAGCAAACAATTGCTCAGTTCCAGTCACTTTATCTACGGGTGCAATGCTGGTAAAGAATCATCTACTTGCAATGCCTGGGTGCCAACGAAGCAGGAATGTTTGTTAATTTTCTCGTGTTGTGGGTGGCTGCGGTACAGGCATTCACTATCTCATTTTCTCTTTTACAGACTCACTTTCTCATTTTCCCAAAGGAAGCAGCACAGTGCATCAAAGTCTAAACAGGAAAACAGCAGTCCCTTTGGAGATTTACACAACCTGCATTTAATTATATTTCTCATTGCAATGGTGAACTATCTGGTAGAGACAACCTTAGAGAGAAAGGATTTGTTCTGCCTCATAGTTTCAGGGGACACCATACTGTCACAACAGGAGATAGCAAAGAAGCTTGTCAAAAACATATGGCCCAAGTTCTGCACATCTTTGCAGATAGGAATCTGACAGAAGACTGAAGGCTGAAGTTGTATAGCACTTTCAAGGGCTGCTCCTGTCAACTCACTTCTGCTATGTAGGCCAGTCATAAAGGTTCTACAGCCTTCTCAAACAGCACCATGAACATGTGAGACTATGAGGGATATTTCACTTTCAACCATAATGAAAGGGGATTGAACACAATGAATTACCCACATACATATAATCCACATTACCCACATAATTGAGAGTCAAAATTACAGAGAGGTTAATCAATCCAGAAATGAGAAAACCAGGGACTGTATATATCCCTTATCGTAGTGTATCTATGGGAAGAAACAATTCTCAGACCTGCAGGGCCAGGGTCAACTGGCACAAGCCAGCAGTAGGAAGAGCTGGAGCATGACAACGCAGCAGCTGACACCGAGGACAGTGAGAGAGATCTCTGCTTTCCCTGTCACCCTCTAGTCTCTCGGGAGAGACTGCGGCAGACAAAGGCTAATGGCATCTTCCAGTTGTCTAGTCATTTGGATCACACCTAGGTAGGGCTCAGTTATCCTAACAAGCATAATACAAATACACAGTTATCATGCTAGTCATGGTGGTGTGCACCTATCTCAGCACTAGGGAGGTGGAAATAGGGGGAGCATGTGCTTGAGACCAGCCCAGGGTATAGAGGGTGGCCCTGTTTCAAACAAATATACACAAGTATTTTCAATTGTGTTGATCATGTCGCTATTCTGACACCTTTCTATTCCCACACTTAAATTTCTCCATCTAGCTTCCAAGTCACATTCCACAAGGAGCAGATAGGGCACATAGCTGGTCACAGACTGTGTTTCAATAGCTCTATGACCAACAGCTCTAAAGGATACTTTATAACAGTGAACAGAAATATATTACAGACAAAAAATGTCAAAGTCTGGCTTTCTACTAATGCACCAGCCCTCCTTCCACAAACCTCAACTTGCTTTCATGTGCTGAAATGACTAATGTAGTTTTCTGCCTCATTATAATTAATATACATACCTACTTCAGTCTGGCATGGTTGCACATGCCTTCAGTCCCAGCCCTGGAGAGGCAGAGGGAGGCAGATCTCCGTAAGTTGGTGGTCCACTTGGTTTACATAGAGTTCCTGGGCAGCCAAGGCTACATAGTGTCTCCAAAAATAAAAGAAATAATCAATAGCTGAGACAGATTTTGTTATACTGAATTTTAAATGTAATAAACATTCATCAAAAGTATAAAACAACAAAAAAGTATTTTATGGTGTTCCATAGTGGCATTCACAATGGCCCTTGAGGTCTATGTATTTTCTAAACAAGACCAAAAAATTTGTTGGTCTTCGAACCATTACCTAGTACTTTAATGGGTATTAAAGAGTTCATACTAAAAAAGATAGGGCTCAGTCTATCCTAGTAGCCAAGACTCAATTCAAAAGCCAGAAATGTAAGCAAGCAGCTATCATGTTACAACTTGGGAGTGTGAGGCATGTTTGCCCACTGTCCCATGGAGTTCTTCTTAAAGTAGAACAGTTTGTAAGGAACAAGAGAAAAACCGAGGAAGCCCAAGGCTTCACATGGAAATAGGAAGGTTCCTGAGAGTTGTACTTTGCCTGATAAGACCCAAAGCTTCGGGTCCTGTTTCTTCTCAAGTGATAGAGGCTTAGTCTATGTAATCAAATCACATAGGCACCTTCAAAAGGAGGGGAAACTACTCACTTGTCCTCAAGCTCAATCATAGCTGTCCATTGACTTTATAACCAGTTTTGTGACTCCTGGACTAAAGAATGAGACTTTATATCAAACCTGCCTGAAAAATAAAATGAAACCAAAAATGTAGAAAATGCAAATGTTACTTTTCTGGTTTTGAGATGTATAAGCATCATGCAAAAAGTCGCCATTAAAATAAATGGTTACATAGTAGAGTACATGGGATAATCTGTACTAGTTTGTATCTTCCCATGAATCTAGAATTAGTTCAATGTAAATTTTACCTCGGATGTTTACTTGGCTTTCAAGTTTCCACACTCTTGACTGTGGTCCCTCCCTCCCCTGCTCCTACTCTTTCCTTATTTCCCTTTCTCTTCTTCAAATCCTGCTTAAACTTGTCTATCACCAGTACTCCTCTTTCCTATTTTCATGTCACCGTGTTCTGATCTTCCCCCTCTTAAGGCAGCCCCCACCTCAACAGCTCCTTTCTAGTTTCTGGATTCTACATATATTCGAAGTTAAACATGAAAAATCTAAATATTTGAAGCTAGGATCCACATGTGTGGTTTTTCTGAATCTGAGTTACCTTGCCCAGTATAATTTTTCCCATTTCCATCCATTCGCCTGAAGATTTCATAATTTTATTTTTTACAACTAAACAGGATTTTCAATATAGTTTAAGACAAAGGAGCCTCAAAGCCTTTTGAAATTGTTGGCCTTGAATTTCTAATCCTCCTATTTCTGCCTCCCAAATGATAGGATTACAGGTATGTACCACCACTTCCAACACATCTTTTGAACTCTTGGAATAAGAACTAAGAATAGACAAAATAGCATGCCTGATTGGCTAGCTTTATGAAATATTCTGTCACCACAGTGAGATTACCCAAAGCCATGAACTGCAGACCCCTAAAAAGCAAACTATGTTTTCTTTACATTAGTTATTAATTTGGAGTCTATAATAACCATGGGGATTGAGTTGGTTGGGAAAGCATCTTTACTTTTACTAACTTCAATTTCATACTTGCTTCAGCTAATGCATTGAAACTGCACTATCTCAAGCAAAACCTGAGACTTTGTCACAATTGAAACCAGCTATTTTCATTCTATATTACCTTTTTGTAGCTCTCATAATACAATCAGCTTGTAACTATTACAAAAATATGATACAGGCCAGATGTGGCAGCACATGCACTCAACTGGAAACAAACATTTCATATGTTTTATTTTGGTCAGCTTTCTGAGTACTATGATGTCATCATTCCTTCCATTCCACTCTGTAGGGAAGGACCTATGCCACCAATTTTCCAGTATAGTCATAATGCCCATGGATATAGCTCCTAGGTAGGGCTTAGCACTCTACCATCACTTGTTCTCAGTACTTAACTAGTCAGAGTTCTCCATTAACCACCACCAGGTATAGTAAGAAGCTTCTCTGATAAAAGCTGGATGCAGCACTAATGTATGGTTATAAATGTATGAATGTAGTTTGACAATATGACTGTTTAGGAAAACCAATAGTAGTAGGTCCTCTTCTGAACCAAGGGCTTTGACCAAGTTTACAGCGCGAGGCTTGAGTCCCCTCTCGGAGAGTGGGTCACAGATCCACTCATAAAGCAGTGGTTATCTTCATAATATCTGCCACAATTGCACCAGTGGGCACATCTTGCCTAGAAGTTCCCAGGGTTTATAGTTGAGCACAACTATTGATGACTTTCTCCTTCAGAAGCTTCCATAGCACCTTCTGGAACTATGATGGATAGCTTCCAGTTCAGCTCCAGCTTGATTTCTCTATGACCTGTGACCTTTTGGTTTTCCTTTTTTTTTTTTTTTTTTTTGTGGTGTGGGGGGACGTACTAAAAAAGGATTTCTCTCTGTAACAAGTCATGGCTGTCCTGAACTCCTTTTGCAGATCAGGCTAGCCTTGAACCTACAGAGATCTGCCTGCCTCTGCTTCCAGAGTGCTAGGATTAAAGGCATGATCTGCCATGCCTGGCCTAATTTAAAAATAGATTTATCTTTTTGATGTAAACATTTTTTATACTCTTTATTTTGTATATGTATGTACAGGAGGGTGAGCACATACCACAGCACGCAGGTAGAAGTCAGAAGGCAACTTTCAGGATTTGGTTGTTTCTTTCTACCACGTGGGTCCCAGGGCTTGAACTCAGGTTGCCAGGCTTTACAGCAAGTGCTGAATCATCTCACTATCCCTCATCATCTTTTTTTTTTTAATTTTTTTTAATTTTTATTATGTATACAGATTTCATTATAGATGGTTGTGAGCCACCATGTGGTTGCTGGGAATTGAACTCATGACCTTTGGAAGAGCAGTCAGGGCTCTTAACCTCTGAGCCATCTCTCCAGCCCCCCTCATCATCTTTTTTACACAAAAATCTACGTCAAAGCTGTTTTGTATATGAGAAAATAACTCACTTAACATACATAATTTAATAGGGTTTTAATATATTCATGAGGCTAAAAAACATCACAAGTAACATATCTACATAAATTTCTTCACCTGAAGAATAATTCTCATACCTTTTTCCTTAGCCTCCAGAAATTATAAATGTCTTTTGTGGGATGTACCTGTAAACACCAGGGCCAGCAGAAGAATAACCTTTGAAAGGGAAGACGGAGATCTGGTTCAGTTCAACTTAGTGGATGCTGGCTCAAAATGTTGGAGTCTGACAACAGATAGTTTATTTCAGCCATATTTGAGCACAGCACAATCTTGGAGGGGTATGACTCAGGTCTGTGTGTACAACAAAGCTTAAGACATGTTTACACTGAAACTCTTTACAAAGTATATATGGCTTCTTCCATAATATGGGTTCTTTTGACTCAGAAACAATGCTCACAATAAGGGTATAGGGGGAATGACTGAAATAAGCATAATGTCTGTGGGTGTCAGAATTGGCCTAGCTCTAAGATAGCATAGAAGTCACTTGGGATGGTGTAAAGCACAATGACATCTCTTAGAAGGGTGGGTTTTATGGCCTAGAAGTAATGTTCAAGGTTTTAAGGGTAACGTGTCTAGGATAAGTAAAACATAAATTCTGTGAGATGCAAGCAAGTGTGGCTCATCAGACAGCAAAAGATCACCAGGTTATAAAACTGCATCCACTTCCAGCAGCCTGGGCAGAAAACAGGTAAACATCTCCTTCCTTTGAAGAGAAAAGCCTGTGTGTTTAACCATCCTGGTTTGCCTAGTGCTTATCTGTGTGTACAAGACCTTCATACCCTCTACAGAATTTTATTTCTATGAAATTTTTAGTCATATGAAAGGAATTACATAACACATGGCCTTTTGCAATATAAATGGAGTACAATACACAGCTTTTTCACTTGGCATGATTTCAAGGTTCATCCCACTTTTAAATAAAATATTGTATTGCATAGATAGGTTCGGGTTTTGGTTCATTCAATTGATGATGAACATCTGGTCTTTTCCCACATCTCTGAGTATTAGGAAAAGTGCCCCATGAATATTTATGAACAGATTTTATGGGGAAATGTTTTAAACTCTCTTGACTACATATCGAAGAGAAAAATGCTGGTCTATTTGATAAATCTGTTGTAAGAAGCAGTTCTTACCAATATAGACAATATGCAGAAAGTGAGAACATGGACCACTAAACCCTAAATGGATGTCTCTATCAACTCCCTCCTCTCAGGGCTCCGGGAACCTTGTGGAAGAGGAGGCAGAAGGGATGTAAGAGCCAGATGTGATAGAGGACACCAAGGAAACACAATACTGTACATCAAAATAAGTAAAGCTCATATGAATTCAGAGCAACTGAAGCAGCATGCACAGGGCCAGCATGGGTCTGTACCAGGTCCTTTGTACTCATATTATAGCTTCCAATTTAGTGTTTTTATGGGATTCTTGAGTGTGACATCAAGTGAGTCTTTGATTCTTATGCCTTCTTTTTTGCTTCTTCCCTTCCATTGGCTTGTTTTGTCCAACTTCAATGTGATGATTTTCTTATTATATTTTATTTTGGTTTTCTTTTTAAATGTCTGATTTGACGTAAGGTCCCACTCCATGAGATGGAACCCATACTCAACACTGCTTAGATGACCAAGAACCACAGTCTAGATAGCCCAGAGACCTAGGGTAAAACCAAATAACACTGGTCTAAAAAATTAACAATAAATAGAACTTTAATGATATTCTCCTATACTCATAGATTGGTCCTACAACAGTTGGGAACAACACAGAGACCCACAGCCAGAAATTACTCAGAGAATTAAAACTTGAGCACTCAGCTTTAGTTGAGATGTCTCTATCAAATCCCTCTCCTCAGAGCTCAGGCAACCCTGTGGGGGGAAAAAAGGATGCAGAAGGAATGTGGAAGCCACAAGGGATGAAGGACACCAGGGTTACAAGGTCCACTAAATCAACTGAATAAAGCTCATATGAACTCACAGAGATGGGAGCAGCATGCATCAGGCCTGCATGGACCTGCACCAGGTCCTCTGCATGTGTATTACATCTTTCAGTTTCTTTTATGAGACTCCTGAGTGTGTGAATGAGTGGGTCTCTGATTCTTGTGCCTTATCTTGGGGCTCTTTTATTTTTGTGTTGGTTTGCCTTGTCCAACTTCAATGTGATGGATTTTGTTTTATTTCATTATATTTTGTGTTATGTTTTGTGGTTAAAATGGTGAATAATAATACATAGACTTAATTTATTTCATAAACGGTAAGTGAAGATTTTGTGGGACATTCTATCGGGACTCTAAGCGAGAGAAGCATGGGAGAATGGGGAAATAGAAGGACCCAGAGGGTCCTAGAAACCTATAAGAAGAACACTATGACGGGCGGATCTGGGCCCAGGGGTCCCACTCAAACTATGGCACCAGCCAAGGACGATACATGCAGTAAACTTCAAACCCCTACCCAGATCTACCCAATGGACAGGACATTCTCCACAGTTGCGTGGAGAGTGGGATATGACTTTCACAGGAACTCTGGTGCCCCATATTCGTCCACATCCCCTGTATGGGGAGCCCTGGTGGCACTCAGAGGAAGGATAGCAGGCTACCAAGAAGAGACTTGACACCCTATGATCATATACAGGGGGAGGAGGTCCCCCTCAGTCACAGTCATAGGGGAGGGGGGTAAGGGGAAAGCGGGAGGGAGGGAGGAATGGGAAAGTACAAGGGATGGGCTAACAATTGAGATGTAATATGAATAAATTAATAAAAAAGTAAAAAATGGATAAATGAATGAAAACTAGGTACTAGGGCAAAAGTTAACAACTGTCTCTCATACCTGCTCGGAGTGGGCAAATCAGTTTTCTCCAACAGAGTAGCCCTGAGTATATCAGCCACTCTAGGAAAGGCCTCATGGTTAGAGGTAGTTAGCCATCATCTAGTGGGCTCTAGTTTTCTGTGTGCTTTTATTTAGTTACAGTTTGGAGTTTGGTTTTCTTTGGCTTTGTTTTTCCATTTGGGATATAGTTTTATTTTGTTTTCTTGCTTCTGTTGTTTTGGGTTTATGTTTTTTGTTTTGGGGAGGCATTTGTTGTTTTTTTGTTTTTGTTTTTGTTTTAGAGGGACCTTAAAGTTGGGTGGGTAGAGAAGAGGAAGAAAAGAGGATCTGGAAGGACTTGGGGGAGAGAAGGAATATGATCAAAATATATTTAAACTTAACAATTGTTTTAAATAATAAAATATAAAAGAGAACAAAAGAAAATCAAAGTGTCAAAAAAGCAGACTAACATAATTGGCAGCATAGCTGTCTCCACAGAACATAAAGCAATGATCTTACATGGCCAATATCTTAGGGCTAATCAATTTGTTAACTCTTTCCTAAACAATCTTAACACTAATGTTCTTTTTAAAAATAGCCTAGAGTTCCAAATATGAAGATTAATACAACTTCTTACTTTGTTGTTTTTAAGACAGGGTCTTACTATACCATCTTGGCTAGCCTGGAAATTACTGTATAGGCCAGGCTGGCTTCTAACTCAGCAATCTACCTGACTCTGCCTCCTCAGTGCTGGGATTAAAGGCATGCACCACAACAGACTATAAATTGTTTCTTACAAATAACATATTTCAACTTAGTTCCTTTAATAAGTGTTTGTTAAAAACTTACAAAGGCCAAAGACAGTATCAAAATAGATAAAGAATTTATATCAGTCCTTATCTTAAAAGGATTTATAAACTAGGTGGAGCGGCTGTAGCCGGGGAGCAGCCAGATCAGGGACAGAGTCTCAGCCTTGCTACCACCACAGCCCAAAGACTTCAGAACTGGGTCTGTGTGCCACCGCCCACTCCAGACACAGACTATCCAGTTATGGATAAAACTGAGCTGGTGCAGAAAGCCAAACTGGCCGAGCAGGCTGAGCGATAAGATGACATGGGAGCTGCATGAAATATATAAAGAGCTCAGGAATCTAATGAGGAGAGGAATCCTTTCTCTGTGGCTTATAAAAATGTTGTAGGAGCCCGGAGGTCATCTTGGAGGGTCATCTCGAGTATTGAGCAAAAGACAGAAGGTCCTGAGAAAAAGCAGCAGATGGCTAGAGAATACAGAGAGAAAATTGAGACTGAGCTAAGAGACATCTGCAATGATGTACTGCCTCTTTTGGAAAAGTTCTTGATCCTCAATGCTTCGCAAGCAAAAAGCATAGTCTTTTATTTGAAAATGAAGGGAGACTATTACCGTTACTTGGCTGAGGTTGCTGCTGCTTATAACAAGAAAGGAATTGTGGATCAGTCACCGCATGCATGCCAAAAAGCATTTGAAATCAGCAAAAAGGAAATGCAACCAACACATCCCATCAGACTGGGTCTGGCCCTTAACTTCTCTGTGTTCTTTTATGAGATTCTGAGCTCCCCAGAGAAAGCCCACTCTCTTGCAAAAACAGCTTTGGATGAAGCTACTGCTGAGCTTGATACATTAAGTGAAGAGTCGTACAAAGACAGCATGCTAATAATGCAGTTACTGAGAGACACTTTGACACTGTGGACATAGGATACCCAAGGAGACGAAGCAGAAGCAGGAGAAGGAGTGGAAAATTAACCAGCCTTCCAACCTTTGTGTGCTTCATTCTAAAATTTACACAGCGGATCATTTGTCGCCCACCCTGTCCCACAAGTAGTTGTTTTTGTTTACCATATATGACAAGTTTATGTTACTTCTATTTCAATTTATGGATTTAACATGTGGTTTTTATGTTTTACTAATTAGGGGAGTAGAGCCAGTTAACTTTAGGGAGTTACTCATTTTCATCTTGAGGTGGCCAATATGGGGATGTGGAAATTTTACAGGAGTTATACATGTTTGGCACAGTACTCTTGGTGCACTGTGGCTTCAGAAAGGCCAGTGTTAAAACTGCTTCCATATCTAAGCAAAGGTTTATGCTAGTGAGGAACAAAAGGGATAATTGGTTCCAGGCAGCAGTGTAGTTTTTGTGGGTTCTTTAACATTTGGAGCACTAAGGAGGCTGTGGTACAAACATCCCATGGATGTGCACTGGGATGTGTGTCTGCATGCATGCCCTGGACTGCAGCTCCAGAAGTGGTCCCTAGACAAAGTTGTGACCCAGTTTACTCTAATAAGGGTAGAAACGGTTCATAGTCCATTATTTGTAAAGTTACCTGCTGTTTCCTTTCATTAGTTTTGCTACACATTTTCTTTGTATTTAAATGTTTTAGGCAATCTCAGAACAAATGTAAAAGTACAGATGCAGTAAAAACGAATTGCTCAGTGGTCAGTGTTCCATGTGTATCAAGCACAGTGGTAACAAAAGCCCGTGTATTTAACTTTTTTTTAGTTTTGTTTTTTGTTTTTGTGATTTTTTTTCTTTTTTATACTTGCCTAACATGCATGTGCTGTAAAAATGGCTAGCTTTGTTTTAATGTCTTATGAAAATTTCACAAACAATCCAAACATAAAAGTTCATGTAAGTGGAATAAAAGTTTTATGAATGGACTTTTCAACTACTTTTCTCTACAGCTCGGCATATACATTAGTCTAAATTTTGAGACTTCTTTAAAAGAAACTGTCTTCTTATTCCCTCGTGGCAGCTAATGGGCTTTTACTAGTTTTGAACGCAAAGTTTATCATAACAAATTCTGCTAATGGAACTACCATTCCCAACCACATCTCACATTCTACCCACGTCTTACCCTCTCAATCGTTAAGCTGACCTTTTTATTTTTCAGGGGTGGGGTGATGACTGGCACAAGGTGTAATGTTGTATTAAAATATTAGTCTATGCATTTTCTACCTTGGGAAGCCACTGTGTTCTTGGCCATGGAGAAACTGGGTAGCAGTAACTGTTAAGCTCTGTGCTTCCAAATCACTGTTGGGTTAAGAATTTCCTGATGCTCTCCAGCCTGCCTTTGATTCCAGTCCTTTATTTCTATGTCAGAGGCACAGGCTCACTTCCCTTTTACTCTGTCTTGTCACCAACCATTCCGATTTGGTGGCCATGTATTTAGGAAATGGCTGAATGATCCACTCACTGTCTGTGATACCCCGCTTCCTCTGCTTGCATCCCACAGCCTCCCTCATCCCCTCTCCTGGAGCCCAGCTCTCCTAGGTTGAGCCTGTCTTTATCTCCCTGGAAATCCTGTCCCAATGGTCTGACAGTCTCCCTTTAAAATCCTTCCTCTCCTCAAATGATGGGGCGAAGTCACACCCAAAGCTCACACCCTACCGAGTATTTCCTCAGGACTTGACAGAAAACACCAAACACAAAAAAAAGCCATTTTACAAGGGGCGTACTTCTTTTTCTTTTATAATGTAAGCTCCTCAAGAGCAGGGACAATGTTTTCTGTATGTTCTGTTGTGCATAGTACACTGTAAATGCTTAATAAATAATGACGATGGGAGGCATCTCGATGAGGAGGATGAGGGAAAAAAGGATTTATAATCTCATAATTAATGATATTTATTTCTGAATTAGTGTATCACATTTGTTCAAGTAATGTATTGAGCAATAGATCAGTGCCTCCACTTATTCTCCATCATAGTGGACTTGTGTCTCTATTTAAAAAAAAAAAACAATCTCTCCTTGCCAGACACTTGCTGAGAGCAACAAGAAAACTAAACTACCATAATAAGGAATGAGAAAGGAACATCCATTTTCAGGGCATCTTTCTCTCTAACTTTTTTTTTTTCAGACAGTCTTTCACTGAACCCGGTGCTCACTGATTGCCTAGGCTGGCAGCCAATGAGATCTCCCAGTCTCAGACTTCCAGCTATGGAGTTACAAGCCTTTCTTGCTTTTCTCTCTTTTTTCCACTTATTTACTTTATGCATGTGTGAGTGCACACACACACACTGGCATAACACTGCACACATCACACTCATGCAGCATGTATGCAGAGATAAGAGGGCAACATGTACAAGTTGGATCTTGCCTTCAACCATGTGAGTGTGAGTCCTGGGGTTCAAACTCAGGCTGTCAGGCTTAATAGAAAACGCATAGGCCTTTCATGTGGCTCTGGGGATCTAATCTCAGGTCTGCACACATTTGCAACAGCATTTTATCCAAAGAACCATCTCCTCGACCAAAGAAAGTTTTTCTTAGATGCGGCACATGAGGCTAGCCTGCCTTACACAGAGAGACTTTTTTTTAAGTGACAAAGAGCTTCTTGACTGGGGGTACCAAAGGAGGGAACTTAAAACAACAAAGGGTCAAGAAACAGAGAGCTACCTGCACATACCTAGCCATACTCAATCCTCCTCTCCACTCACAGTCCAGGATCCCAATTAGAGATGGTGCCTCCATAGTAGGGAAGCCCTTCCCACCTCACACTCACAAGCCAGCCTACACTAGGCAACCCCTCACTGAGACTCCTTCCAAGGTAATTCCACATTTTGTCTAGCTGGCAAATAGCACTAACCGCCACTGATGGGAAAGCAGCTCCGCATGGGAAACCATTACCCATGAAAAAAAGCATTTGTTCAGCAACCACAGTGGTGTTAACGTGAGGCTCTTAGCGAATGCTGACATAGGAGGTGTCATCTTTGAAATGTGGAAGGGTGGGCCCCCCACACATGCATGCACTAAATACATAAAGAAATGTAATAACTATGCAGAGGGTCTTAAGTCAGGTGTGATACTGATCTACAAAATCAAGTAGTAGGCAAGCCTGGGGCCTGTTTGATGCTGATTTGGTTTTGTAGATCTATTATTGTAACTATGAAACATCGACAACTGATATTCCTGTAGGAAAAAAAAATCACACGCTGAGGCCAATCTTTTTTACAACTTAACTGGCTTTTCTCATTGCGATGGTTAAAAATTTTCCCCATGAAATGTTTTTTCCCTCTTCCACTGGATGGAATTTCCCTTCCTTCCATTCTTGACTCTGACCTCTTCTTTCAGAGCCATGCCTAAGGTTTGCAGCATGAGGTTTCCATGGTGATGGTAAAACACTTTAGTTCTGTTTTTACCACAACCACTCTATCTATTCCTGTTATGGAGAATCTTAGCAGACGCACAGAGATTGTTGTGAGGAGTTACAGCTACTTCTTTAGAAATTTGGACTAGGGCCTTCCACCAGTCCCACTCTGACCAAGAGAACAAAATCTGGCCTCATGGACATATCTAGCTGTAGAACAGGGTAGCTACTTTCTAATGACACCTTTTTGCTTTAAAAGAGGAGGTGGATATTGATGGATAGCTTTTTCTACAAAGAGACATTTTAAAACCTTTCTTTAAGACTTAACAACACAGCCGAGAACCGCGCCCATAGTCCCAGCACTCGGGACGCAGAGGCAGGCTGATCTCTGTGAGTTCAAAGGCAGCCTGGTCTACAAATCGAGTCCAGGACAGCCAAGGCTACACAGAGAAACCCTGTCACTTACCAGGAGATTGGGATAGATGTGAGGACATCCTATTGGGACTCTAGGTGAGAGAAATGTAGGCGATGGGAAAATAGAGGATCCAGAGGGTCCTAGAAACCTACAAGAAGAACATCATGATGGGTTGATCTGGGACCAGGCAGAGGGTGGGGGTTGCTCAAACTACTGCACCAACCAAGGACAAGACAAGCAGTAAACATCGAACCCCTACTCAGATCTAGCCAATGGACAGGACATTCTCCACAGTTGAGTGGAGAGTGGGGACTGACTTTCACATGAACTCTGGTACCCCATATTTGACCACTTCCCCCTTGGTGGGGAGGCCTGGTGGCACTCAGAGAAAGAATAAACAGGCTACCAAGATGAAACTTAATAGCCTATGACCATATAGTGGGGGAGGAGGTCCCCCTCAGTCATAGACTAAAGGGAGGGGGAATAGGGTGAAAGCGGGAGGGAAGGAGGAATGGGAGGATACAAGTGATGGGATAACAATTGAGTTGTAATCGGAATAAATTAAATTATAAATAAATAAATAAGGTGAGTCCAGGACAGCCAAGGCTACACAGAGAGACTCTGTCTCGAAATACAAAAAGAACCACCACCATCATCATCATAGCAACAACAATATCAATAATAAGGATGCTCCAAGTAGCCGTAGAGAACCACATTATTTTTATATTTACCTAAAATTACATATATGTATTATTTAAATATATTAAATGAATTTATGCCACCTGGGATGATAGTGCCTCTCCCAAGATCCATACACTACCTAACAAAACCCATGAGAAACCTCCTTTTGAGTTTTAGTCAAGGAAGACCAAGATACACCCAAAATAATATAGGCTATTGGTTGAGTCCCAGAAGTTGAAGGTAAGTCCCTGTTACTGAAGATACCCAACATTCTGGATACAGGACTCAGGAGAATTAGGCTGGATCTGATGCCAAAGCGCCAAGGACTAACTTTATGGTACTGAAAGTTTTTATGCAAGCTGCTAAGAAAGGAAAGCAATCAACAGTCCTACCTAGATGTGACACCTATAAACTACAACAATGTCTGGCATGGCAAGATATCCACAAAGGTATAATAATGGCATGTCTATCTTAATAGTAACAAATAGCTCTCTAATTGTACTCAAGGCCCACCCAATCAACAGAAGAAAAACCATGCCTGATATTGGAAACTTAGCCCATTCCCCATAGATCGGTTTGCCTCTGCTTTATGAGTCCTGGAATTCAAGGTATGTGCTACCACACCCAGCTAAGACAGGCTCTCTCAAGCCTGGGAGATGGGTTAGAGGGTAAGAGGTCTGAGACATTACTCAGGAAGTAATTACACTTGCTACCAAACCTGAGGACCTGAGTTTGATTCCTGGATCCCACACAGTGTAAGGGGAAAACCTAGCTCTAGAAAGTCGATAGCCACAAGGATACCATGATATGTATGTGTACCTGCACTCAAAAATGCAATTTCACTCTAAGTAAGTAAATAAATTTAGTTCAATTACATTTTTAAGATAGGGTCTCACTAGATAGCTAATGCTATCCTCAAACTTACAGAAATCCTCCACTCTACATGCCAAGTGCTGGGATTACACATGTGTGACACCATGGCCAATTTTTAATTTTTTTTTTGAGACTATTATATGTGAGTAGTATAGTCACGGCACTCTCCCCCGACCTCTCCTTCTCCTGTGTTCCACCCACTCACTCCTCAAATTCATGGCCTTTTAGTCTCTAATTGTAATTATCCTCCCTCCCTCCCCATCTTCCTCTCCCTCCATCCCTCCATCCCTCCTCCTCCTCCTTCCCTTTTCTCTTGCTCTCTCTGTCTCTGCCAAGATATGTTCCTCAGGTGTAAAGGTTGTACGGTAGATGCATCACTTGGACCTGAGAATCCCATAGTCAGTATTTACTACATTTTGATCTGTTACGGCTTTCATTAATAGTTCCCAACTGCAGCAAAGAGAAACTTCTTTATTAGCGTGGCATGAGAGCTACATTTATCTGTGGATACATTCCTAAGTATTGTAAATGCAGTCAGAAACCATACTGGTTTAGTGAAATAGCAGCAGTGGGTCCTTTATTTTTATTATAAAACTGTGTCTCTCAAATTCTCTCTTAACCCAAACATCACACAAATAATTGACACTCTCTTATATTATTTAAATAAGTGTCACAACACAAGAACTGAGCAGTTACTATTCTATTCTAAACCCTCTAAGCTATTTCGGCTTTCTCCCAGCATACATCTCAGCCATACTTGCAGTTTGTACCTTTCTTGCTCTAGCTCCTCTCTCCAGATGAATCCCCTACTTCTTCCTCTCTCCTCCTCCTCCACCCGCTGGCAGGAAGTCCCGCCCTATTCACTCCTCCAATCAGTGATTGGCTGTAAGCTGATATACTGGCATACCAGGGGACAGTTAGGGACCAATGTTTACAGGAAATTTTCAGAACAAGAAATGGGAACAGACATGGGGGGACCCAGAAATCACTATTTGAATTACACAATAACCTTACGCCTATATCCCCCATTTTAGTCTAATAAAAGAATCTTTCTCTTACCATAAACTATATGTAATAGTAACAATTATGAAAATTATTAGGTAAGATTTACATTTGTATATTTTGCACCCTTGGGTAAAATATTTTACTCTTGGTCAATTTCTACTATCCTAAATAGTTTATATGTGAGACTATAACTATCTAGTCTTCAACCCCATCAGACAACTTAAGAAGGAATAAATATTACCTAAATATGTATAAAGTACAAACAAGAAGCTTCCAAAAATATAAAAATGACAGAGATATTTGGCTGCCCGCACAGTTTTCCAAAAGTTCTCCAAAACAGTTTAGCATCAGCTTCAGTCTTCTGGCTCAGAATATTTGACAGACTTTTCTGTGAAGCAGTATTTATAAAGGACGTGCCTGCCTTGTCCTTGCAAAACTCAGCACTTGAATCCCCTGCATCCAGTTTGTCCAATTTTAAATAGTATTTTGTCTGTAATTGATACAAGAACATTTTCTCACTCAATAGCTAGCTTGTCACATATGAAGCTTTTGATGCTCTTTGAAGTAGAACAGGGTTGTTGCCAAGAACAGACCTGTCTCATTGTAAAAAAAATATTTAAATTAATAAAATCTTTAAATGGCATATTCTATAGCTCTCTAAGGTTTTTGAAGACCATCTATCCATTTGTCTTATCTGAATTGTTTGTTTCTAGCTATTTTTATCTATCAATCTAGAAACATAGTTTTGTAACTAACTAAACTAGTATCTCACATAACCAAGAGTTTGTCTGACTGCTAATATGCATTTAATTATCCTAAACAGTAATAACAGCTTTCAAAAGGACTAGACTTTAACATTGCAGTTTTAAGAATTACATAAGTCCAATACCTTAGCATGTTATAACCGAATATAATCTTAATCTATATCAATACACAAAAATCTGTATCAATGTAAGATTTTTGGCTTACTAATGATCTTTAGCCTAAAAGTAGATTCAATAATCTACCCTTTACTTGTTATTCCTATAACCAACCCCTTTAAAACAATAACAAACATCTATCATCAATAAAATGACCAAAAAACACCAATCCTCTCTCGGGAATGGAGCATAGTTTCTTAAATTGCTTTTTGCTGATTGGGGGCATAGTTGTTCTTTTTGGAGGGCCCAAGAAAATTGGGATATTCTCCCGTCTTAAGAAAGTTAGCTGTAATATTTTCTGTCCAGTGTCTGAATGCTGAAAAAGCACACAGCTTAACTGAAGTCCTGACTGGAACAGTCTGTGATGTTGGACGATCTAGCTAGCCATTTTGAAATTGTCCCAGATGCAGATTTTTGAAGTTATTGAGGCCATTCTGGGCTACTTGTCTTGTCTATTTTGGTATCTGGTCCTCTTGCTCCAAAAAATATTAACTTGCAAAAGTATTATACATTTGTATATTTATATTTGTATGGAATGTGCACTGAGCACAATTCAGTCAAAGATGATTCTCTATAAAATAGTTTTATATATGCCATTTAAAAGAATGGCAATGATAAATCCTGAGGATTTTGTAGCCAAAGATTTGTTGGTCATGCATAGCTGAAGTCCTGGTAGGAGACATTTTCATGTCTCAGTCAGTCTCAGAGCTGTTCCTGTGTGGAGGAATCAGCAAATTACATTACTTGTTCTGTTTGGTCTTCTTGATTTCTTTCTTTTTTTAAAATATATTTTATTGATTTATTCATATTACATCTCAGTTGTTATCCCATCCCTTGTATCCTCCCATTCCTCCCTCCCTCCCATTTTCCCCTTACTCCTCTCCCCTAGGACTGTGACTGAGGGGGACCTCCTCCCCCTGTATATGCTCATAGGGTATCAAGTCTCTTCTTGGTAGCCTGCTATCCTTCCTCTGAGTGCCACCAGGCCTCCCCATCCAGGGGGACGTGGTCAAATATGGGGCACCAGAGTTCGTGTGAAAGTCAGTCCCTACTCTCCACTCAACTGTGGAGAATGTCCTTTCCTTCTTTCTGCAGTCAAGATCTTCAGGAGGTCTCCCCTGTAAAATCTGAGTCCCATTAGTTTGGCTAGAATACAGAGTTTTTCTTCTCCTATAGAAACATATGCATAACCCCTTTCCATTGGGGGTTGGTCTGGTGCTATGCATTCTGATGCTAATTACTGGCTCCCAAGATCTACATGCTGCTCAGAAAAGCAGTCTCACATACACCTGTCCTTGTGTAAAACTTGCTCTATCTATTTAAAATTGATTGGTTAATTTTTTTAAAAGGCCTACACCTGGGCAGGGTAGAAATGAGGTAGACATGGTTGAAGGTTTGCAGGCTTTGGAGAGAAAAGGATCTTCGGTAGAAGAGAGGGACTGGAGGTGGAAGAGGAAGAAGGAACAGATTCGCCATGATGTAAGAAAGAACCACATGGGCCAGGAGGAGGAACTCTGAAGTTCTGCATGGAAAGACATAGCTCAGATAACATAAAAAGGTATGTTGTGGTTATGGATAGGAGATAGCCCAGATAGAAATGATTAAAGCAGATGGCTTGGGATGGGGGCTGGGAGATAATAGAAGGTAGTTCAGAGGTTTAATATCTGCCCAGCCCAAGGTAAAATAAGGTTTATTCTAAAATATAACAGGTGTCTGTGTTTTTTATTGGCTCATAGTGGGTTAGATAATACTACTGAAATAATAATTTTTATAATAAACATTTAGATTTTTTTTATATTTACTACTACACCTTCTCCAGCATAACGTAGTTCCTGTCTTCCATTTTGGAATTAGGATCTTTATATGTTGATCTATTCAGCAGTCCTTACTAAAATCCAGTGTACCTTAACAGGTGTGGTACTTATCTCATTTAAAAATTTTAAAATCAACAAATCATTATTTAATCTATTTCGAGGAGATATTATATTCCCCTTCTCTTTTATGACCACCTTTATTCAATCATCATTAAATCTATTCATAATTGTTTGACCTATAAGATTATAAGTTATACCTGTAACAGGTTTCCTGTCATAATCTCTAAAAAATTGTTGTATTCCAATGGATATACATGCTGAAGCACCATCAGGCCCAATTGGCAAAGGCATCTCCAAGACAGTCATTATCTCTAACACATGTGTAACCTAGACTCATAATCTCCATAATTTAAGGCAAAAGCCCACTGGAATTATGAATATAGTACAATATTCTAGTTCTCCTAACTCTGCAAACTGGAGTACAGAAACCTCTGTATGACCTTATTCCAAGGCAATACCAAACAGGATCTGCATTTCTCCTTTAGCATATAGATCTTCATCTAGTCATTGAATCTTGACAATACACACACAATTCCAGGCTCACCATGTTGGCCTATTGCCAAAGCCTTTCTAGCCAGCATCTCAATGGGCTGCTGTTCTGCAATTTCTTCAAGCCTTTCTGGACTTCTCTCATCTGGAACTACCTTTTGGGTTTTATTTTAAGTTCCAGATTGGATTTCTCTGAAGGTTGTCTATTTTGATTCAAAGATTCCTCCAACCTCTGTTCTATGGCCTTCAATTTAGCATCTAATTTCTTGATCTCGTCTTTTTCCAAGTCTCTCTTATTCTGATAACTCCCAACGAGTATATACAAAGCTGTAATCGTTACTGGAAAAAAATTTGTTTTTATACTAAAAGAAACAAACTCAAATGGTATTCAGAAGCACTGGATCATTTGTCTTCCTCTATTTTCAACATAGAAAACAATCTTTAATCTCAAAACCTCTCCCTAAGGACTTTAATTTCTTAGATCCAGCTTCCCTTCTAGATCTTATCAGTTCAGATGTCTGAGGCTTCTCAGTCTGTCTCTGGCTCCTGCCTCCACGAAGGGCTTTTTTTCCTGCCTGCCTCACTGAATCCTGACCCCTCCCCAACTCTAGGAAGTTATTGGGGCCACAAGAGCCCTTCTCAAAGGGATTTAGATTCCTGCCTCAGGCAACAGCCACTTTTTCTTTTAAGCAAAAGCTCAAAGAACTGCCTTTGTTGGGCTTGTATCAGTTTTTCTTTCCTGCAGCTGGTTAGAGGCCTTGCTGCTCTGTGGGGGGTCTGTCTGATCAGGAAGCACAGAGCTCCTGCTTCAGGAACTGCTGAGGTTGCTTGGTTAATGAAGGGAACTAAGAAACTGCTCTGTAGTTTTACTTTCTATGTAAGGTTGGCCCCAGTTGTTAAACCAAAATGTTAGTTATTTTTATAAAACCGTGTTTGTTTCTCAATTTCTCTCTTAACCTGGCTATCACACTAATAATTATTTAAATAAGCTTCACAGCACAAGAACTGAGCAATTATTACTCTATTGTTATATTTTTGGTTGTGAGCCTAGCCTTTAATGGCTGAGCCATCTCTCCAGCCCTATTACTCTATTGTTAACCCTCTAAGCTGAGTTGGCTTCCTCCCAGCGCACATCCCACACATACTTACACTCCATAGCTTTACTGGGCCAGCTTCTTCTCCTGGTGTTTCTTAGACTTCTCCAGTGCTCGAATCCCCTACTTCCCGTTCTAATTCCTCCTCCCTTGTCTGGCAGGAAGTCCAGCCCTATTATCTCTCCTGCTCAGCGATTGGCTGTAAACTGCTTTATTGGCATAGAAGGGAACAATTGGAGAGCAGTGTTTTCACAACATTGAGACTGGAGATTGTCAGAAGAATTGCAAGCAGATATGCGGGGTTAAGAAATCACTATTTGAATTACACAATAACCTTATGCCTACAGGTCCTCTTCTAGGATCCATGGCCTCACCAATAATAGATTGTGGGCTGGGTTTATAGTAACAGAAATTTATTTCCTCTGGGCCTGGTGGCGCACGCCTTTAATCCCAGCACTCAGGAGGCTGAGACAGGCGGATTACTGTAAATTCCACGCCAGCCTGGTCTAAAAGGTGAGTCTAGGACAGCCAAGGCTACACAGAGAAACCTTGTCTCGAAAAACCAAAAAGAAAAAAAAATGTATTTCCTCTTGATGAGTAAGCTTAAGTCCAATTAGATAGCTTTTGGGTATCGTCTGGCTTGTCTTTTGCCTCAAGTTGTTAAGTTAATCAGGCAGCGCCTTCTAGTTTAGAACTCCGTGATAGATCTCTGATTTACTTATAGAAATTAATCTTACTTGAGAATAAAATAAAGTAATAGAAAGTCAAAACTGTCTGAATTAAATATTGTCTCTGCTAAATCACCCAGTTGTTTGCTACGGTTGGCAAGCTTGACTATGTTTCAAAATATAAATGTTTCATCTTAATAAAGGACAGGGTAAAATTGGTTTGCTGTGTGCTGACTCATAGTTAGCAAACTTCTTTGTTATTCAACTAAACCACAATTTTTTTATTATTTTATTTTTTATTTTTTTATTTATTTATTTTGGTTTTTCTAGGCAGGGTTTCTCTGTGTAGCCTTGGCTGTCTTGGACTCTCTGTGTAGACCAGGCTGGCCTCGAACTCACAAAGATCCACCTGCCTCTGCTTGCCGAGTGCTGGGATTAAAGGCGTTTGCCACCACGCCCTGCCTAAATCACAAATTTACAAAGACCAGAGATTGAAAGAAGAAATCCTTGGGAGACTGAAGCAAATGTGTAACTTCCAGGCCACCCTATACTACACAGGAAAATCCTGTCTCCAAAAGAAAAAGAATCATACTATATTGAAATCTCACCGAAGTCATATATGATGCCAATAGTGATTTCCTAGCTTTGATAACTATACCTTGACTACAGTCATATGAGATGTTAAAATTGAAAATAGTTAGGTAAATAATTAACTCCGTTTACATTCTTTTTGCAACCCTTATCTAAATAAATAGTTATTTCAAAATTACACACACACACAATATGTTCTGCAAGATAATGGTTGGCCTCCAACAGCTGGTTGTATGCTCCCTCCATCAGCTGCACAGTGTCTATAGTCATCCACCACAGGATTTTCAATTATTCATTTATTATTTTTATTTTATGTGTAAGTGCCTGTAAGTATGTATGAGCACCAGATCCTCTGGAACTGAGGTTATAGGTGGTTGTGAGCTATCTTATATGTGTGGTCAGAAGCAAACCCAGGTCCTCTGCAAGAACAGCAAGTACTCTTAACCACAATTAGCCATATTTTTTTTTGCTCCCCTCTGCAAACACACCCCACATTTTTTTTTAATGAAAAGGAAGAATCTTTCTAGAAACAGAGGTGTATCCACAATGGGAGCAAATGAAAAGCTCTGTGGGGTTTGATGCTTCCTGCCAAAAGCAACTGGATTCTAAAGTGTATTTAGAGACAAGGCGTTTTGAGGAATGTGGCTGTCTAGGAATTGTTCACAGCTGGCCAGATTGTTTCCCCCCTCATCTTCCACCTGCTCCTTTTATAAAAGCTCATCTGCTACTCCATTAATATGGGGGATAAATGTTGCCAACTTAATTCACAAACAGGGGGCTCTCTATTGACACATATCGGTAGCCTATAATGGCTGGAATACCATACAGACTTAGTGATTCTCAGCAGCAATGTCCTTGTACCAAAGCACTATAATGGGGACTCTAGATAACGATATGATGTGATACTGGTTATAATCCCTATAAATTAGTTTGGTGGGTATCTTGTTCCATGGGGTATTTTATGTTAGATGACCTTTCTGTTCTTACATCCTTGTAAATGATAAAATAGTTACATTCTGTTATTTTCTCTGTCTGTTTCCTGAAATATAATCTCAGCCTTCCTTGATGTTATTCTGTGTTGTTTTGTTAGCAAAGCTGATGATCTCACCAAGTGCCTCAAACACAATAAATAGGTACTCCACCACGAAGCAGCATAATAACCCAGAGCATCCCGATATTTAAAAGAGGTTCAAAGCCACTTCATTAAGGTTTATTGCTTTGAAAGCTCCATTACTGGACTTACTCAGATGACTCAGTAAACACTTTGAATGAAAAAGTAAATATATTAGACTAAAGAATCAATTTCTTCTTCTCAATCTATCAAAAACACTTTTTGCCCATAAGATATAAGTAGAAGAAAAAATAATATGAAGATATGTTGAGCAGAGGTTCTGGGAAAATATAACTAGCTAATATTTTGTATCACTCACTGTAAGATACAAGAAGTACATGTTTACAGAGGAAAGCAATAAGAACTGATTAGTTTTAAATATCAATAAAACACTTACTATAAGTTGCAATAGATCACATTTGTTAGCTTTTTGTCACTATGAAAAAGTATCTGGCATAGACAACATTTTTTTAAGGAAGGGGACTGGACTGATGGCTCAGTTGTTAAGGACCTGGGTTTGAATTCCCAGCACCCACATGGAAGCTCACACTTATCTGTAACTCCAATTCCAGGAGCTCTGACACCAGCACCAGACACATGCAAGGTGCACAGACACACATGGAGATAAAACAGTCACAACCATAAAATCAAAACATATAAATAAATGAGGGAGAAAGGAAAGGCTTGTTTTGGCTGAATAGTTTCAGAGGTTTCAGCCTCTGGTCAGCTGACTCTATTGCTATGAGCACGTGGGAAACTTGGTACCGTGACTACAGAAGCAAGTGGCTGAGGGAGCTGCTCAGCTCATTTAGAGCTGAAAGAGAGCTGGCAAATGGGATGGGGAGATGGGAGGGAGGGAGATAAAGGAAGGAACTGGAGACAATGTCTGTCTTTCAAGAGCCTAATAACCTCAATGGCTTCTTGGTGTTAGGCCCCCCATCTCACTTCCTACTGTCTCCCAAATGACACCATCATATTGCAAATTTATAGGGGTATCAATTCGTTGATTAATTAGATCAGAATCCTTAGGATGCAGTCACTCCCTTCAAAAGCGGATTGGCTGACAGCCAGGTCTTTGATACATGAGCTTCCAGAGGACATTTCAAATTCAAACTAGAACCTAGAAGCAGAAGAAGCATAGATGACTGGAAGGAGACGACCTCTACCTTGGAAGGGAAATACCATTGATAAGATGACATCTGAGTTGAGACCTAAAAGAGAAAAAGAACCAGCCCACAAAGACTGAAAGGTAAGTGCTTTGTCTCTGGGAAGGGAAAGTAAGGTATGTTAGAGAAAGTAGAAATTAGTGAACTTGTTTCCCACTGAAGAAGAAAAAAAAAAATAGTTCAAGATTTCATAGAGTAAATGAACAGGGGTCACAGGATACAGCTGCCTGTTAGTCCTATGGAGAGTTATACTTTGTTCCAAGCACAGCGGGGAGTCTAGCTTTAAGCCAGGGAGTAACATGATCTTACACTTTAAGATTACTTTTGTTTAAAAAAAAAAAAATTACTTTTGTTGCTATTTAGAATGAGGCTGTAGAGAGGATTAAGACTGAAACAGGAAAGTCCATTTGAAGCTGCTGCAGCAGTCCATACCTGGTTCAGCAAAGTGCCAATGGATAATGGTAGAAGTGGGAAGAGTATAATTATACCAAGAAAGTACTAAATTCTTCTCTGAATTAGATAAACTGCATGAAAGAAGGAAATTATCGGAGCTGGGAAGATGTCTCGGTTAATACAAGTGCTTGCTGGCTGTGTAAACATGAAGACAAGATTTTAGAATGTCACGGTCATGAAAAAAGCCAGGTATGCCTGTGTACTTCGGTAACCCCAGGACTATTGGTGATGAAGACCAGATGATTTCTGGGACTTGATGGTCACCAGCCTTGATCCAGGTTCAATTAGAGATCCTGTCACAAAGGAATAAGGCAGAGAGTGACAGGGTGACAGGGCAGGTTCCCAGTGGTGGTTTCCATAGGAGGATGCACAGATATGCATACTCACACAGATGTGTATATAATACACACACACACACACACACACACACACACACACACAGGAAGGAATGATAAATTATATACCTCCCTATTTAGACTTGTGTGATAAGGTCAGCAGGTTACTACAAAAAGAATTTTTTTCCAAGACAGGGTTTTTCTGTGTAGCCCTGGCTGTCCTCGAACTCACTCTGTAGCTCTCGAACTCACAGAGATCTTCCTCTTAAGTGCTGGAATTAAAGTTATGTATGACCATGCCTGGCACTACAAAAGCTTTTTATAATATCATGATCTTGATTATCAAATTTTAAAAATGTATTTACTTTTATTTGTATTGGTATTTGACATACATGTAAGTCTATGTACCATGTGCCTGCAGTGCCTGAGGAGGCCAGACAAGGGCATCAGAGCCTCTGGACCTGGTATACAAATGGTTGTGAGCCACTATGTGGATGCTGGGAATTGAACCAGAGTCGGCTGCAAAAGCAGCCGATCCTCTTAACTGCTAAGCTGTACCTCCAGCCACCATCCCCATCACAATCAATTAAAATAAAGGTTTGTATCCTTGATTTTCAAACCTTGATGTACATTAGACTTCTTTTTAGACTTTTTCTTTTATTAAGACATAGATCTCTGCCTGTGCCCTAATCCTACTGAATCTAATTAGAAGGACATAGAGCACTAGCATCTGTCTTTATGGCAAATCCTGAAGGGTTCTAATGTCATTTGGGGCTCACTGTTGAAGGAGAAAAACTTGAGATACACAGACACTGAAATATGTTTCAAGAATAAATAGCCAGCCAGTAAAATGGTGCACTCCTGTAATCCTATCACTCTAGGACTGAGGCAAGAGAACTTACTCAAAGTTTAAGGCCATCCTGGCTTGCAACACTGAACATAAGATGTTGTCTCCAAATAAAGAGAACAAAACATGAAGAATGGCTAATATATCAAATTTACTAACAAATTCACTGAAACCATTGTTTCTGGTGTTCAGATAACAATGTTAAAGAACTCATGAATATTGTCCCAAACTGTGCTTCTAAAGATAGGATGAAAGACAGGACAGTGGAAAGGCAGGTAGCAGTTTCCAAAGAAAACAATTATCTCTGCTGCCACAACTCTCTGTCAGAACCAACTGGTAATATATCAGACAGTATAATTACAGAGAGAGAGAGAGAGAGAGAGAGAGAGAGAGAGAGAGAGAGAGAGAGAAGGAGGGAGACAGGGAGGGAGAGAGAGGATGGGCAAGATAAAATTTAGTAAATCCCACTAAGAAACACTAGATAGACACTTTTAAATACTATTATTAAGTATGAAAAGGTCAGAGGCATGAATAAATAAAAGTTGGAAAAATGTGTCTACCATGTGACAAGTTCATAGCATATATTATTTCACTGAGTCATTATCAAGAAACACTGTAGACCGTTTTCTGTACATTCAGGGGTTTTTTTATATCCCCAAATTCTTCTTTAAATTTTTTAAATGTATTACAATTTATTCAGTTTACATCCCAATTGTTATCCCCTGGCTCTTATCTTCCCATTCCCACCCTCCTCCCCTCTTTTGCCCTATTCTCCTCCCCTAGACCTCTGACAGAAGGGGCCCTCCTCCCCAACCATAGGCTCACAGTCTATCAGGTCTCATTAGGATAGCAGGCTTCCCCTTCCTCTGTGTGCCCACTGGATCTTCCCCACCCCAATGGGGTAGTGATCAAATCAGGGACACCAGAGTTCATGTCAGAGGCAGTCCCTGCTCCCCTCCCCACAACCATGGAGAATGAGCTGTCCATTGGATAGATCTGAACAGGGGGTCTAGGTTTACTGCATGCATTGTCCTTTGTTGGTGCAACAGTTTGTGCAGACTCCCCTGGGTCCAGATTCGAGGCCTTTCATCTTTGATACAATATGAAGCTCTAAGACAGTATGTGTTTAGTCATGTGCCCAGTAAGTAACAGAATCACAGAATCAGAATGTAAACCATCTCTCTCTGGTTCTAAAACTTCCTTGTGCTTTTTGTGACCATGTGTTATCATGGACATATTACCAGGTTCATGTGTTCTATGGCAAAAACCAAACCAAAACAAAACAAAAAACAATGACACCTAGTTAGAAATAAAAATAGAAATTGGTTATTAAGAAGGAGAAAGCATGACAGAGAAACAAGTTAGTGAGCTGGAGAAAGGCATCCATTCAGAAAGTACTGGGCCACCAGGCTCATGACCAATTTCACAACTCCAGACCCTCCCATTTCTCCATCACAGGCCTCAAGCATTCCCTGTCTGTTATCTGCAAGAGCGGGCTCATAGTCTTCCTGAGTCACCTGGTTCCTTTCATGTCTTACGTGTGATGCCTCTCTCATCACATGACTGTTTGCCCGCCCTAGGTGCACTGATTGTGAAAATCAAAGCATGTGCTCTTTGAACTAATCTTAATAGGTAAAAGTGAAAAAAATGCTAAGAGCTGAAAATATGTGTCCCTTCTAGCAAAGGGAGGTATTTTTTCAGGAATAAATATGATTTTGGTGTGGTCACAAGACAGACCCTGACATTAGGAAGGGCATTTACTCAAAGTGTGTTGCTTAATAGCTCTGATGCAATACTGTGATTTACTGGGCTGCTAGAAGTCTTGAACTGTTAAGGTTTTCCTGAAATTTGGCTTAAGCATAATGGTAAATTAAATTGATATGTTTTTCTCATTAGAAAAGAGAAATCAGTTTAGATTGCAGCATGCTGAGTATAAATTTAAGGATTTATGATAAGGCACTATTAAATTCTTATTATTTTTTTGGGTTTTGTTTGCTTGTTTGCTTTGCTTCTGATAAAGCATTGACTCCCTTGGAGATATCAATTTTCATTCAGACACAGAAAGAGCAAAGCAAATTATTCCAAGCTGTTCTTAGAATAATGAAGGTGGTATAGGCTTTTAAAAAATTTAAGAGCCGGGCGTGGTGGCGCACGCCTATAATCCCAGCACTCGGGAGGCAGAGGCAGGCGGATCGCTGTGAGTTCAAGGCCAGCCTGGTCTACAAAGTGAGTCCAGGACAGCCAAGGCTACACAGAGAAACCCTGTCTCGAAAAACCCAAAAAAATAAAAATAAATAAAAAATTTAAACAAGCCAAGTGGTGGTGCATGCCTTTAATGCCAGCACTTGGGAGGCAGAGGCAGGTGGATCGCTGTGAGTTCAAGGCCAGCCTGGACTACAAAGTGAGTCCAGGACAGTCAAGGCTACACAGAGAAACCCTGTCTCGAAAAAACAAAAAACAAAACAAAACAAAACAAACAAAACAAAACAAAACAAAACAAAAAACCCAATTCCAATGTTGGAATTCTTCCCATAAAATGTAGAATTTTAGATTCTATATTTTCTGCAAATTAATGGTTTGTTTGTTCTTTGTGTGCTACAAGATAAAGTCAGATTTTTTTCTCAAGAAATTAAAGAACCTCTTTCCAAGGACTATGGAAAAAAATTCTTATTTAGCCCTTTCCCTCATGGTTGAGCATTGAATTTGTTACCTATTGCTAAGTTAAACTAAATAGTGTTCTAGATTAAATGTATAACAACAGCTTTGTGAATAGTTCTGATTCAGGGTATAATTAATGCTGGCCAGGGCAATCATCCTATGAACAATTGGCTGAAGATGGAGATGCATGATCCACGTTCAAGCTCACTCACATGGATGCCATCTGAAGGTCTTGATTCCTCACCAGATGGGTCATGCCATAGGGCTGCTTGAGTGTCCTGACATAGCAGGTGTTATCCCCTTGTAATGCACTTTATACTGTTAAGTTGTCATGTGTTATTTGAGTTCACTGGGAAGTTGGCTCTGGAAATGGGACTGCCCCACCCCGAGAGTGAAGAGCCAACTATGTTTAGTTCAGAGTATCCTTCAAGGCCCCTTGTCTGGGGGCAGGATGGTTCCCTAACTATGACACAGATGGAGGAGAACCACAAAATAGCCCAAGAGTAAAAATTGTGGCCTTAAAAATTGCTAGAAGTTAAAAACATTTATGACAAATGTTATTATTGTTTATCCCAAGAGACAAACAGGTCTACAGTGGGAAAGAGAATCTGAGAGTTCACTGATGGAATCAAGAGAATGTTCAGTTCACAACTGCAGCTGGCTGCCTCCACTTCCTCAATTGGTTTCTGCTGGGTGTTGTGAGTGTCCTGTTTGTTATTATCTCTATCGGTTGCTATTTTTGTTGTTGTTGTTGTTGTTTTGTTTTGTTTTTTCAAGACAGGGTCTCTCTGTGTAGCCTTGGCTGTCCTGGACTCCCTTTGTAGACCAGGCTGGCCTCAAACTCACAGAGATTTGCCTGCCTCTGCCTCTCAAGTGCTGGCATTAAAGGCATGTGCCACCATGCCTGGCTGCTATTTTGTTCTTTACCTGCAAGCCACACCCAATGGGACACTGGCCTGCCTGATATTCTCTTTATTAGAAACTCCAGTTGACAGCCTCAGAAGGGCTCCCCTAGTCAATTTCTGCTGGATGTTTTGAGTGTACCCTGCAACAATATTTCTCTCCCCCCCCCTCTCTCTCTCTCCATCTATTTCTTGCTGTTTCTTCATTTACTATATACTTAACAGACTCATTCAAACCTAAACCAATGGCTGCTGAAGATGATTTTCTGTCCACACAGAACACACACACACCCCCCAAAAAAATGATGCAATACAATGTGAAGGAAGAAGCCACAGTGCTAATATGACTTAGTCTTAGAAGTTACTTATCAGCACTTTTACCACAATTAAAAAGTAGAAAATTAACCCTTGTATCTCAAAGGCATCAAAGGAACTTTGAACTTATTTTGAGACCATCGTAATCGAAGTGAAAAAATACTGTGCTTTCTTATGAAGCAGAGAAAGTTTTCCCCCAAGTACTGGTGGGGGCCTTTTCTGATTTCTAGTAAGAGTAGTCAGGTATTAAGTAAGAAGACAGAGAGGTAACCTTTCACATAGAAAGCCAGTTTTATGCAGTGCTATTTGATGAGATATCCTGGAGGTGATGAAACAGAAAGGTTTAAAGACCAATTTGATTATTGAATCATAATTTGTTAAATCCACCTGGAACACAGAGTGAAAAGCAAAAGGGAAGAGAGAGGGTAGTATAATGCTATAAGCAGGGTAGAAGGAGCCTCAGTCTCCCTTTCCAACCATTCTTCCCACACTTTCTTCCATGTTATGCTGCATATATGGTATAGTTAAAAACAAACAAACAAACAAAAAACCAGGATGTATCCAGGAACCAATGACACACAGTTACTGTGTTGGGGAAAGCTAAGCACAAGCACATCTGGGCAGATATAGTTTGAATAGGCCTGCTGGACATTAATGAACTTAAATCACTTGGGGGGAAGAATAGTTACAAATAAAGAAATACGGCTTACTAGACTTCACTAATGGGTGACCAGCTTAGTGGGCACATAATTGTAAGCTGGGGGCGCGGGTAGCGTGGTCATGACTTTGTCTTGTTATGTTACACTGTTTTCTATGCATAATAGCATTTGGTTTTGATATACATTCCATTTACTCTGTCTTTTGTCATATCTCTTTTTTGCTTTTATAAAAAAATCAAATTATATTTTATTTATGGGGTGGACACATGTATAGCATAGCACATATGTGTAAACAAAAGAGCAACTGGTCTCTCCTTCTATCGTTTGAGTCCCGAGAATCAAACTCGAGTTGTAAGGCTAGGCAGTGAATTATTTTACCAGCTGAGTCATCTTGCTTGCCCTGATTTTGAATTTTGTCTTGTGAGACTGTGATAATTAGTGTTGTCAATTGGACAGTAGTTAGAATCACCTGAGGTGGAGGAGCATGAACTTGGGTCTCTGGGCACACATGCGAGGGATTGTCCAAATTAAAGTCAGACTCTGAAAATGACTGTAATTATCTAGATTATATGAACTGATGTAGCTCTGTGGGTGGGACCATTCCCTAGGCAGGGATTCCTAGACTATTAAAATAGAGAAAGCCAGGAAAAAACTAGCATGCATGCATCCATTGCTCTATTCTTCTAACTGCAGACCTACTGTGATAAGCTGCTTCAAGCTCCTGTACCTTGAACTATGCACTGACACAAACCCTTTCTTCTTAAGTTTCTTCTGTCAAAGTATTTTATCAGAGCAACAGGAAAAGAAATTAAGGCAGACAGAACCTCATTCAGCCTGGCCTAGAACTTACACAGACTCACAGTAGTCCTCCTGCCTCAGCCTTTCAACATATAAATTGCTAAATTATAATTTTACATTTTAAAACTGCTCATAAATTTTGCCTGTCTCACACTTATAATACTCTTTATAAATACTTAACAAAACTATGAATTTTGTATGTAATTTATAAAATAATGCTATTTATACTTGATACATTTTTTTTTACTTTCATCTATTCTATTCAGGTTTATTTTCTATATCAGAATTGAATTGTGGAGTTATAGCAGAAAGGTGAGTTGTAGCAATTCTATGATCCTCAAACCCCCATTTCTCACTGCTTCTCTAAAAGAGCTAGCCCATCACTAAGTAACTGGGGACTTCTCAGTTTGTTTCTCACTATGTGTTTGGAGTGTGTGATACCTATTAGAAACAATGTTAACCTTTTTTAAAAGGTGAGTGGAATCAGGTGTGGTGCTGCAAGCCCGTTATCTCAGCATTCCGGAGGCTGGAGCAAGAGGATAGTCACAAATCCAAGGTTAGCTTGGGCTACAAAGAGAGTCTCTGCCTCATATCTGATGGAAGAGTGAGTGAGAGAATGAATGAATGAATGAGAGAGAGAAAGAGAGAGAGAAATATAATTAGATGATTAGATTACCAAGTGATGCCACTACATACCTGGTAGCTCATCTGGACAATAGTAGAACTGTATCTGCACATAGTCAGCTGCCATCTCTGTGCTCTGAGTGACCAGTGACAACTACTAAAGACTCTCTAGAACATTCTAGAAGCCTAGCTGTTGTCTTATCTTATTATATTTTACTTTTTTATTGTCACTTAGAAGCCTGTTTGTTTTCTAGTAAAGGGAAAGAAAGGGGGTAAATCTGGACAGGAGGGGAGGTGGAGAGAAACTGGAAGGAGTGGAGAGAGGGAAAAGTATAATTAGGCCTCAAACTCTTAAAGGCAGTCACTCGCCACTATACCTGACAATAAGAAGTTTTGCTGGAGAAGCACACAGCAAGAAAATTTGCTCAACCATGTTCATAGCAGCCTTATTCATAATAGCCAGATCATGGAAACAGCCTAAGTGTCCCTCAGTAGAAGAATGAATAAAGAAACTGTGGTACATATACACTATGGAATACTACTCAGCTATTAAAAACAAGGATTTCCCAAAATTTGTGGACAAATGGATTGAGCTACAAATGATCATAATGAGTGAGTTCACCCAGAAGCAGAAAGAGTTAAATGGTATATACTCACTTATATCAGCATACTAGCCCAAGGGGCATGTCCCACAAAAGCCTTCCCTTACCAGGAAACTGGGACAGAGGGGAGGACATCCTATTGGGACTCTAGATGAGAGAAGCATGGGAGAATAGCAAAGTAGAAGGATCCAGAGGGTCCTACAAGTAGAACATTATGATAGGCAGATTTGGGCCCAGGGGTCCCGCTCAAACTAAGGCACCAGCCAAGGACAATACAGGCAGTAAACTTTAACCCCCTACCCAGATCTAGCCAATGGACAGGACATTCTCCACAGCTGAGTGGAGGGTGGGATATGACTTTCACACGAACTCTGGTGCCTCATATTTGACCATGTCCCCTGGAGGGGGAGGCCTGGTGGCACTCAGAGGAAGGATAACAGGCTACCAAGAAAAGACTTGATACCCTATGAGCATATACAGGGGGAGGAAATCCCCCTCAAGAAAAGTCATAGGGGAGGGGAACAAGGGGAAAATGGGAGGGAGGGAAGAACGGGAGGATACAAAGGATGGGATAACCATTGAGATGTAACAAGAATAAACTAATAAAAAATTAAAAATAAATAAATAAATAAAGACATTTTGCTGGAGAGTTCGCTCAGTGGTTAAGAGCACTGTCTGTTCTTCCAAAGGTCCTGGGTTCAATTCTCAGCACCCACATGGCAGCTCACAACTGTCTGTAACCCCAAGATCTGACACCCTCACACCAATGCACATAAATTAAAATTAAATAAAAAATATTTTTAAAAAAAGAAGTTTTCATATAGCACTTCCCTAAAACTTGGCTTTAAAAACACCTTGCTCTTGATACCCTATGAGCATATACAGGGGGAGGTAATCGCCCTCAGGAATAGTCATAGGGGAGGGGAATAAGGGGAAAATGGGAGGAAGGGAAGAATGGGAGGATACATGGGATGGGATAACCATTGAGATGTAACAAGAATAAATTAATAAAATTTTAAAAAAGTAAAAAGAAACACCTTGCTCTTATCATTGTCTAGCTTTACAATACAATTTGCATCATTATATGAATGCTGCTTTCTGGCTAGCCACAGATTCACTGGATAATTTCTTTGTAATGCAAAATTTCCATGTAGTTTATTAAAAGGAAACCATTCTTTTGAGACTGAGATGTATGTGTGTCACTTTGTTATTGGACAGGTTGACACCATGGTTATAGGAATTTAAGCCCTCCTAGCCACTTTGAGGGGAAACAGCATATAAACAAAGATCAACGCACTGTAAACTGTTGAATGCAGGTCTACATGCTTCAGTGTCATCATCTAAGAGCCTAGCACAGCTTTCTTCTAAGAGGTTCCACCCAGCAGTGGGATCAAAACAGATGAATTCAAGTGACACCACATGATGGCTGGCGAGTATGTGGAGAAAGAGGAACACTCCTTCATTGCTGGTGGGAATGCAAACTTGTACAACCACTTTGGAAATCTATCTGGCGCTTTCTCAAAAAACTGGGAATAGGGCTTCCTCAAGACCCAGCTATTCTACTCCTTGGAATATACCCAGAAGATGCACCAGCACACAACAAGAAAATTTGCTCAACCATGTTCATAGCAGCCTTATTCATAATAGCCAGAACATGGAAACAGCCTAAATGTCCCTCAGTAGAAGAATGGATAAAGAAACTGTGGTACATATACACTATGGAATACTACTCAGCTATTAAAAGCAAGGAATTCCCGAATTTTGTGGACAAATGGATTGAGCTAGAAATTATCATAATGAGTGAGTTCACCCAGAAGCAAAAAGAGTCAAATGGAATATACTCACTTATATCTGGTCACTAGCCCAAGGTGCATGTCCCATGAAAGTCTTCACGTACCAGGAAAGTGGGTCAGAGGGGAGGACATCCTAATCGGGACTTTAGATGAGAGAAGCATGGGAGAATGGGGAAATAGAATGATCCAGAGTGTCCTGGAAACCTACAAGAAGAATATTATGATGCATGGATCTGGGCCCAGGAGTCCTGCTCAAACTATGGCACCAGCCAAGGACAATATAGACAGTAAACTTCGAACCCCTACCTAGATCTAGCCGATGGACAGGACAGTCTCCACAGTTGAGTGGAGAGTGGGGTCTGATTTTCATGAGAACTCTGGTGCCCCATATTTGACCACGTCCCCTGGATGGGGAGGCCTAGTGGCACTCAGAAGAAGGATAGCAGGGTACCAAGAAGAGACTTGATACCCTTTGAGTATATACAGGAGGATGAGGTCCCCCTCAGTCACAGTCATAGGGGAGGGGAGTAGGGGGAAAGTGAGAGGGAGGGAGGAATGGGAGGATACAAGGGATGGGCTAACAATTGAGATGTAATATGAATAAATTAATAAAATATTTTTAAAAAACAGATGCTGAGACTCACAGCCAAACTTAAAGCACAGGGAGCCTGGGCTGGAGTGCAGGAAGAGTGGGGGCATAGAAGGACCCTGAGGGGACAGGAGCTTCACAACTAACATAGATTCAGAGAGCCTTGATGAGTCAGTCTGAAGCACAACCAAGGACCACACATGAACTGGACTAGCCCCTCTACACAGATGTAGCCAACAGGCAGATTGGTCTTCATGTGCGTCCCCTAATAAGGGGAGTGGAAGATGTCCCTGTCGTGGACTCTGTTGCCTGCTTTTCATTTACTCCCCCTTGAAAAGCTGCCTTGCAAGAGGATGCACTTAGTCCTGATGTGATTTGATGTGCTGGCATGGGTTATTGTTGGTGGTGCTTCCCTTTTCTGAGGGGTAGGAGAGGGGGAGGGTGAAGGAGGAAGTGGGGGGGAGGGTGAAGGAGGAAGTGGGAGGGAGGGTGGGACCCGGAGGAGAGGAGAGTGGAGGCTACTATTAAGATGTAAAGTGATTTTTTTTGTTTTGGTTTGGTTTTTCGAGACAGGTTATCTTTGTGTAGCCTTGGCTGTCCTGGACTCACTTTGCAGAGCAGGCTGGCCTTGAACTCACAGCGATCCGCCTGCCTCTGCCTCCTGGGTGCTGAGATTAAAGGTATGTGTCACAACCGCCTGGCTAAGTGAAATTTTTAAAAAAATGAGTTTCTGGGATTCTTTGTAAACTGTCCTGAGTTTGACAGCATCTATGACACTGGAGCCTCTTTTGATCAGCCTCCAGCAACAGGGTCATACCACTTTTCAAGGCAACTGAGGTGTTAACTTCAATAACAGTCTCAGGAAAGACTTTGAGCAATCCCAAGCTACTGGAAAACAACTCCCAGAGATGCCCCCATCCCCCGGGGTTCGACAAACAGTTGGGAGGAGAATTTTCCTGTATAGGGACAGAACACAAGACATGAAGAAGGGGGCAAGTCTGGATTCTGATCAAACCCCGTTTATTGAAAAATTTCACAGAGTTTATATAGGCACAGAGGCAAGGGTTGCTATGGATACCTAACTCTGGAATGCTCCAGCAGGTAGGTATCTACCTTTACAGCTGCTAATTGCAGGAGAGAAATTCCAGGAAAGTCGTGAAGGGTCTGGTTAGTCAGGAAAAAGTTCCCAGAACTGCTGCTTGAAGGCAGCTGGCCTTTAATCTGATTTTATCAGTAGTCTTACCAGAAAAGGAGTAGCTCGGGGGTCTGGAATGACCAGCCCCCACAATAAACCACAACAGGTGTCTAACTGCTGACCCACAACAAGGTCAGCTGGTTTTTGGTGAATGGCAGACTACTGGAGAAATAGAAACCTAGGCTCTGACAAGATGGCTGAACATTGGCCATGTAGCCCATCCCATACACAGAGAGGACCAGTGTTTTGAGTCCAAATGATAAGAGATATCCATGGCAATGCCTTACTCATCTTCTCTCATGGCAATGGGTCATCTAACAGAATTCCTGGTGGCTCAGAAAAGAAACTTTAGTGTCATCACGGATAGCTTAGGAAGAGTTGCTATGTTGGGGCTGGTGATGTATATTTGGATGTTCAACATCCAGGTCTCCATGGGTAAACAAACCATCAGTGATATGGCATAGTAGTGTCTTCCTTGAAATGCTTTGTAATTCTTCCTTGATGTCTTTACTGTGGTTGTGAAGCCCCTGGGTGTAGGTAATCAAATCAGGGACAATCAAAGAATGCTGAGGGGGAAAAGAGTAGGATGCCTAGTGATAACTGCAGAAACCAACCCGCCTTGGCTCTTGGGAAACAAGAGACTGTGAGAGAGTCTGGAGTATACCAAACTTACTAGGGGGTGAACATGCTTGAAGGGAATGGAAAACAGAAAGCAGATGAGCTCCCATGCAGGCTCAATACAGACTAATTCAATACAACAGGAATCTTAGAAGATCATGTTGCCCATTTGAGAGTTGTTCTGCTAGGGCCACATAGCAGAGCTTTTATAGCTCTTTGTCATGTTAGTCATTGGATATTGGATGTTCCAGAAGGGCCTGACCTCTAGCAATCTCGTTAGTTCCTCCCTACAGAAGAGGCAGCCCCTAAGGACCGGAAGTGCACACTTGCTGACTATGCTCCTGGTGGCTAAGTAGCAGACCTGTCCTTAAAAGACAGAGGTAGCACATTCTTGTGTCTGACAGGGAGCCAGACAACCCTTTTCCTGTGGGACAGGACGGGATGTGGTTTTCCTGACAGCAAAAAAAAAGTATTTGATTGAGATCTAAGAAATAAAGGAAGTTAAGTGTGTTATACTGTCCCACATTTACAATTCCAGCATCTGAAAGGTAGAAGCAGGAGGATGAAGAGTTCAAGATTGGCCTCGGCTACTTAATGAGTTTGAGGCCAGGTTGGGTTCCATGAGACCCCATCCCCTAAAAGAAAACAGCTGGGAACAGAGACATGAGCCTATGGTGCCAATACTTGAGCCTATAACAAGACACTGGCACCATCTCAAAATCAAAATGATCAGTGGACCAGTAAGCTCTTAGCTGTTAGAGCTGCACTGGGTGACAAGGACAGCACAGGGTATAGTTAGTAGTTGTTCACCTGTGCCATACATTCCAGGTAAGAATATGAAGTCATTTATTATAATTATTGTATTTGTGTTTCTGCAATTACCTGTCATGCTGCGTCAGAAGGATCTGTGTGACTATTGTTCCAGGCCTCGTGTTTCTGGACCTTAAAGAATTTTGTTACCTCATTTCAAATGAGCGGGGACGTGAGGGAAGGGGTGTTCAAATCCTCTCTCACTAGAAATGGAAAAAATAAAGGATTTCTAATTTAATTTCTAAAAATTTCAATTTGCTCACAAGTTCTGATCAGTGGTTGTATCAGGAAACAGTAAAAAAAAAATCTCTAAAGTCTCAATGGTTTAATGCACCAAAGATTGTTTCTCATATTCTACAACCAGGACAGTCTGTGGAAGACTGAACTCCACAGCCACCCGAGTCACAGAAGCTCCATCATCTCAAGTGACACTGATCAGAAGACATGACTTCGTCCCTATTACATATACAACTCATTATCCAAAATCCATTTATATGGCTACAAACTCCAGAAAGGGACCTGTGGACCCGAGCCTTCCTGTGTGTGCTGGAAATAGAAAATAAAATGGAGAGAGAGCATGTATCCACTGGCTCTGTCACAGTGAGGGACACCCAATTCTCTGGGTCTGCAGAAAAATCAGGCGAACTTTAAAACCCCTCCTCAACTTTTGTTTATTCCACATGGTTATTTTTTATTTTATTCATATGGGTATTTTGCCTGCATATATATCTATGCACTAACTTGCATACCTGCCACCCACAAAGCCCAGAAAGAAGGAGTTGGGTCTCCTGGACCTGGAGTTATGAATGGTTGTGAGGTACCATGTGGGTACTGGGAATCAAACACAGGTCTTCTGGAAGAGGAGACTATAAACATTTGGTGCCAATTGTAGCCACACTTTCTTGGGCTAACACGGAGACTTTTGATTAATTATTACAGCTTGGACTTAGCTTAGCCTTGTTCCCAAACTAGCCAGCTCTTACCCCATTTATATTATTCTACATTCTGCCATGTGGCTGGTTACCTTTCTTCAGTTTTTCAGTCCCTGCACCCTCTTTCTTTCTCCATATCCAGCTGGAAAATCTTTCTATCTCAGATTCCTCCCCAGAGTCCCTGTCTCTGCCCAGAAATCATGCTTTCCACCCCTGCCTTTGCTATTGGCCATTTAGGTCTTTATTCGACCAATGAGAAGGTGTTGGAGGGAATGTTTATAAAATGTGATGCAGCCAAAGAATAACAGTACCAAAGTCTGGCCTGTACTCAGATCTCTACTGGGACAAAAATCAGTATTTGAATAATATAAGGACAATCTTTACATAGTGCACAAAAAGGTCACCCTGATGGAAGATAGTGCTCTTATAACCTCAGAGCCCTCGCTCTAGCCTGTATTCTTATTTTCTGCTTGTTTTGTTTTGCAAAGCACAACTGAGAGTCCTTGCACTTCCTAGGCACTGATAGGGGCTGGGGATGGCTCTTACGTATATCTGAGCTAACCAATTCTACGTTTGACCACGCATGCTGGCAACACAGAACAATTGTTTTGGGGAAGAGACTATAAAATTACACTTTGAAACAACTTGGTACCCAGAGATCACTGCCTTGACTTATGTACAGGCCTTGAATTGGTTGGACAATATATAATGGCATACACCTGAAAAGTTATGTTAATATGTTGAAGTTCACATCAATTCAAGTAAATAGAATCATGTCTACCAAGTGAGTTCCAGGACAGCTAATGTTACACAGAGAAACCCTGTTTACAAAAACAAAATAAAACAAGAGCTCCTTGGGATCAATTCTGTGAATCATTTTCTTAAAAATATAAGTCAAATGTTTTCATTAAAGTCATACCATCTAAGCTCAGATATAAATATGACATCCTAATACCTTGTATTCCCTCATTCTCTCTCTCTCTCTCTCTCTCTCTCTCTCTCTCTCTCTCTCTCTCTCTCTGTGTGTGTGTGTGTGTGTGTGTGTGAGTGTGTGTGTGTGTGTTCTCTGTGCCTTATTGTGTACCACATGCTGGCCTCTGCCTTGTAATCCTTCTACCTCTCAAGTGCTGAAATTATAAGCACGCCCCACAAAGCCTGGCTCCATGTCTTTCTCAGTTCAATAAAATCTGATTCATTAACAGACAAGTACCACAGTTTGCTATTACATCTCTTACTTAATTCAATAAAGCTACAGTTCACTAACAGATAAGTACTGTACTTTGCCTCCTTCAAGTGAATATATGATCTATACTCACTCTACAAGTGCTTGTTAAGTGCATATTATATATGAGATACTTTCCTTTAGAGTTAGAACATAGTATATATGAGATACTTTCCTTTAGAGGTAGAATGGTGATCATAACAGAAAAAAAATTCTGACCCAAATAGAGTTTACACTGTAATGGATAAAGGCAGGCAAACAAAACATCCAGTCAAATAAAGACTGTATCAAAAGGCTGTAAGTATTAAGGAGAAAAACAGAGCAATAGAGCCAGAAAGAAGGATGGTAATTGACATAAGTCTTGTTGCTGCTTCATGAACTATTGGAGAATAGAGGGTGGTTCTGTAGCTCTGTAGCAGAGCACTTACCTAGTCTCCATGATGTAGGTACAATTTGTAGTACTGCCAGGAAAAAAGAACTCTTTGGGGATTAGGATCTGAGGAAATAGGAAAGAAGTTGTGAGCATCCTATAGAACTGCTATGCACCAAGATAAAAGCTGTGGTTAGAATCTGAGATAAATTAGTACTCAGAGATTGGTGATAGTAAGGTTGAAGTAGCAATGGTGTGGAGATTCTATATTATACAACAGAAAACTATCTAAAGACCTGCCAGTGGTAGTATGAAGATGAGGAATTGGTTTTGGTAACCAGAGAATATACAGCTCTGGGAGTCAGTCTGTATTCTTGCTCTCCATTAATCTGTCTGCATTTCCTATGCAACTACAAATTCTTTGAAGCCAGGAATTATACCTCTAACATATTGTGAGTCAGTAAGCATTAGATGAATAAATCTTTATGAAATATACCTTAGAATATTTTGGTCAATAGTATTAAAATTTTAAAGGTAAAAATAGTTTGAGAGTGAATATTTATTTTAATTTTTAAAAATTTATTTATTTTAATTTATTCACATTATATCCCAATTGTAGCCCCCTCCCTCAATTCCTCCGAGTCCCACCCTCTTTCTCTCTTACCCCCTCCCCCGATTAGGGTGAATTTAAAGTGGAGCAGCTTGATTATGCTGAACTACATTTTTCAGAATTTCTTTATTTCTGTTTAGGGATACCAACAAAAGAGATCCTGTGATCAGAGCATGGTGGCTATGCCTGAGAGTCCATCACTGCAGAAGCAGAGGCAGGAAGATCAGAAATTTCAGGTCATCCTTTGTTACATGGAGAGATCATGGCTTACCTCAGCCACATGAGACTCTGAGAGGGGGAATGGAGAGTGTAGACTCTGGGTAATTTTCAAGTAGGAAGTAGCAATCATTTTACAGCTTATACACATTGCTGATCTGCTGACTCACTCACTTTGTGATTGATGACTATACAAAATAACTTTACTTTAAGGGAAATTAGAAAATTGTTTATTCTGAGCCAAATCTAAATATGATTGATCATGGCTCAGGAATAATTCAAGTTACCCTGAACAACATGTCCTGAAATGAAATTTTTTACATAAACACTTACAAGGCAAACAACAGAGGGTGTCATAAATCAATGTATTCGGCAAATACCTTTGTGAAAATGTTAGGTAAGTGGGATAGCTTTCCCCTAGATTTCCAGTGTCATTTTGTCACATTCTTAGCTCTAGGGTTGCTGGAGGGTGGTGATCTGCTAAGCCTAATAATACACTGCAAGTGGTCCATTGCCAAGTAATCATAAGAATGTCAGTTTGTATCCAAGGGCTAAAGATAAATGGGTATTATTTCTAAGAGGCCAAATATATCCCAAGATAATTTTGGCTCTGAACATTTAACATTCCATCTCTCCACGTATTCTACCCAGCTGGCGTCAACCATTCTGCAGGATCTTTAACATAGACACAGCCTTATGGGAATACAAATACTTGAGTT
>OU015760.1:11018192-11040909 GCA_907169655.1 Acomys percivali | reverse complement strand
TTTTTTTAATCCAAAAGTATCTCAGAACTGCTAAGGAAAAGTTGTCCAAACCTACCATAGCACATAACAAACTATAACATAATTTAATGTGGAAACAAACTTCAGCTTAACAACATAGTCTCATGATGAGTAACTGAGTCTCCACCTATTATAGCAGCTTAGCTTTCAGCAAACCACAGGGAACACTCTGCTCAGATAGCTTGAAAAGGCAAACAGCAAAATGTAGTCAAATCCAGGTATTTTTATGCATCTATTCGCTTTTCTGTAAATGCTGTCTTCCCAGCCTGCTGGGTGGCACTCTGAATGTTTATTGATTGAGGGTGTTGCCCCTGAGTAAATTTTGTCTCTGCTGATATAGCCTCTGCTAAATTTAGCTTCTCTACAGTCTTTTGTTTTTACAGAATTACTTAACATTCAGTATAAGGGAAATTAGTTCAATCACAGATCAGTTTTCTAGCATTCACGAGGCCCCTGATTCAGTCCCTAGCACTTCAGAGAAAGCAAAGCAACTGAAAGAAAAGAGAAAGAAACAGAAGTCTTTGGGAAAATACAGATGAGGAAATCATATATTCTCTTTTGCCTGTAATGCTTGATCTGATGAAGCCAACTGCTGCACTCTGAGCTGTGTTATGAAGAGGCCTATATGACAATAAACTGAGAGTGGCTTCCAGTCAACAGCAAGTAGACTGAGACCTCCCAGCAACCACATGGCTGAACTTGGAAGTGGCTGTCCTTTGGTAGAGCCTTAGGATGGCTGTGGCCCCAGCAGACACCTTGACTGCAACATAAAGACAAACCAGAACCAGAGGGACTCATCAAGCTACCACATGCATTCAGCTAAGCCACACATTATAAGAGCTATATAGGCACATATAAGACATAAGGTGGTTTGGGGGGAAATTTTTCAAAATTAAAAACAATTTGGGGGGAATTGAGACAGGGTAAAATTGGATAATGTGGTAATCCAGGGTAACCTGTAACTCGTTATAACCTAAGCCAACTTCAAACTCTTGATCTTGCCTCAGACTCCTGAATGCTAGGGTGACAGGTGCCCACCACTATGTGTATAGTGTGTGTTGTTTTGATTTGCTAAATTTTAGAGGAATTTGTTATGTAGCCATAGGTAACTAATACACCGATCACGGACAAGTATTAATGTCAATTCAGTTGTGCTGTATTCAGAAGTTAAAAATGACATATGATCACTTATTACAGATCGATATCTCAAGGGACTACATACAGAGTAAATAGGGAGCATCATGCCAGAACTATCCTGAATGGTATCAGCTGTTTCTTTTCTCTCATTCTGTTTAAATGTGCCATGGAATATGTTTGGTAGAAAGCAACAGGACATTCTCCAAAGAAAGAGATAGGTTCCTGTGAATCCTAGACTAACACTAGAATTCAGTTAACACTGAGAATCTTGAAGCCTTGAAGAGAAGGAACATCACCACGCTGGGGAATTGGCTCAGTGAGTAAAGTGTTTGCTGTGCAAGCATGAGGATGCAGTTTTCGATCCCCAGCACCCATGTAAAAGCCAGAGGTGGCAAGAGGTGACTGGAACCCCAGCACTGAAGTGACAAAGCCAAGTGGATCCTAAGTACATAGTGGCTCCTTAGTCTAGCTGAGACAGCAAGTTCTAGGCTTAATGAGAGACTCTACCTAAAAAATAGTCGAGAGCAATTGAGGAAGATAACCAAAGCTGAACTTTGGCCTCCACACATTGTACACATAGTTGAGTGGAAGCATGCCACAAAAAAATAAATAAATAAAATGGAAAATGCATTTGTCTGTGATTAGGCTTTCCTGAGAAAAATTCAGAAATGAATAATTTACATTCTATCAAGAAACTTAACAGTGTGTGACATGTATAATTATTAAGGTTGTGTTGTGTAGGTATGTAGGACTGCCTACAGTACACGTTAATTACAAACTACTGTGAATAGTCAAGGTCCTTTCACTTCAATAGTAGCTTTGGTTCTGAACATAGTTTTCTTTTGATACATATTTTGGGGATTGGGATATATATTTTTTGATATATTTTGGGAAATATGTCACTATGCTATATATCACTATACCACATTAATAATGCAAATATGTAGGTTGGTCTCTGCCTAACACTGGACAGTTGGAAGCAGAAGAATAAGAAATCAAGACCATTAGCTATGTAGCAAATTTGAGGCCAACCTGGGTTAGATGAGACCCTGTCTTGATAAATGGATACTGCTGTTGTAGTGTGTGTATATATATATATATATATATATATATATAGATAGATAGATAGATAGATAGATAGATAGATAGATATAGATATATAGATATATATATATATATATATATAGAGAGAGAGAGAGAGAGTATTGTGATCAATCTTCCATGTATTTAAGAATTTTAAAATACTAAAGACAAGCCAGGTAAGTTCATACCCAAGAAGCTGAGGTAGGAAGATTCCTATGAGTTCAAGGACCACCTAGACGTACTAGAGTGTACCAAGCCAACTAGGGTTTCATAGCAAGATTCTGTCTCTAACTAACTAAATAAGTTAAATTAGAAAATAAGTTAACACTTGGACCAGCATTGGGACCTAACAAGTGAAAGTAACCAGGCAATATTTCATATAGGAACTAGTGTTTTCACCAGATTAAAGATGATGAAACTCATTGAGACAATAGAAGAGGGATAAATAATGTAGCTCAGTAGAAGAATACTTATCTAGCTTGCCCTGGACTCTAGGATCACTTTTTACCTTTTATTGGGATGCTCAGGATAAATCAAGAGCCTCACACATATTAGGCAATGACTCTATCAATAAGCCCTAACAAGACACTGGTTAGGTTCCCAAGCACCACAAACTAAATGATGAAAGACAAGAAAAATAATTTCTTCTTCAACACTCATAGGTTCTTAGTAGCAACGGACTACTGTAACTAAAGAGTAAATATAATAAGACAGTTAAACAATTTTGTTAACAGGCTATTCCATATAAGAGTCACTCTAGTACGCCTCAAAAAATTGCCTTGAATGGTAGCTTACAAAGCATCTTTAAAAACAACTAGTACATTTTTAGCTGGACGTATTGGCATGTGTCCATTATCCTAGCTCTCAGGAGGCTGAGGAGGGGGCATCATGTTTGAGGATGGCTGAGCCTCGAGGTGAGAGAGAAAGACAGAAAAAAATTGCAGCAACATAAAGAAAGAAAAGAACCTTATCAGGACTTTTTAAATCTGGTTTATATCTCTTGTTGGCTGAGAATCAAAGCTTTTCATATAACTGACCATGACCATACCATCTAAAAAACTTACTGCAATAGAACTATATTTATATGCTGAGATAAACATTAATAAGAGTATTAAAACAACTAATTACTCATGCTAGAGATCAAAATATGTATCATCAGAAACCCATGTGACCTCTGATTTTAGATTTCTTAGAAATCCTTTCTCACCCATAAGCCTGAATGAGGAACTTCATTTAACTTCCTACAATTTCATTTATAAGGTGACCTTGAACTCCTATCCTGTTGCCACTCCCTTAGTTCTGCCTTCCCACACCCTGCTAGGCAGTTCACCCCCATTTTTACAAAAGGAAGCATCTCAGGGTATTCCTTATGAAATGATGGGTTGTGAGGAGTATACCCCTATATGAATGCATGTTTGTTGACATAAGCATCGCTATGTCAAAGTGCCCAATATCCCAGACCCACAGGAATGGCAAGATCATCTAGGGATCAGGTTCGTGGGACAGGGAAGACCTTCCTTTGATCAGGGTATGGCTGTTGATGCACTGTGGATCTTGAGCATGTTCAGAAAGTTATCAGTCACAGTTGCCTCCTTCTGGGATTACTGCATCCTGTGACTACTCCCCTATAGAGACCCTCTACTGAGATTAACTGCTAACTCACCCCCTCATTCAGCTGTATACAATAACAGGGCTGGGGTTTCAGGCTGCTGGTTCATTTCCATCAGAGCACACAGCTCACCTTATCCCAGCTAGTCTGTACAGCTCTTTTGTATGTGTGTCTATCATTTTCTTCATTCCGCTTTGGCCCTAGTGAAAGATATCTCAAAGCGTTCAGGTCAAGGCAGTGGGTGGAAAATTCCAGATCATTTTTCTAGGATGTAGTGAAGGCTTTTTGTCTCTGGGTCAATTCATGTCTTTTCTTTGACAGTTTGTTGGACAAAGCATTCTCCTCTCTTCTTTTCTGAATGTCAGCTTCAAGCCAGGCTTCCTAAGGTGCCATTAAGTACACTATCTTTGGAAGTGAAAGTGATAAAAGTCAGGAGGAGTGGAAGGGAGGAAACTGAGATAACAAGACTGTTTACATTGCATATCAAATCAAATGTGAAGGAAAAGTAGGCTGTTTCTTCCTGGCAAGAAGACATGGCTTATTTCTCATAAGTTTATATTGTCATCTGCTTTGTAAAACATCTCCAGGTCAAGTAGGATCCAATGTTATCTTCATTCTTCATAGAGAAAGGAGTAGGGTACCTTTAGTCTTTGGCAATCTGTATACTGTATTTAGTCAAAAGAGAGAGACAAAAAAGAGTTCCCCAGGACCTGTTTCTTCTTAACTGTCTTCATCTTGTTCAGTAGTAAAGGGATAGAGACACAGATCTACCTTGCTACCGTAACTAGCTTGAGGAGTTTCCCTAAACTTTTAGGGACCTTGATCAAGACCAAACTGAGGTTTGTGGCTTTGACATTTGCTACTCCGCTAGCCAATGCTTCAACCAAATTCTAGCTTTATAGGGTTGTTGTTTTTTTTTTTCTGTTTATCATGGCCCCCTGAATTTTTTTTTTACTTTCCTATACTGCCTCATTATCCTCTGTGGGAGACTGCCTTTCTATCATGCCTCAAGCTCAACCATCCTTTTTTGGGAGCTGCATGTTTTGCATTCCCATTACAAACTGCATTACATTCTAAATCTGTTGAATGTGTTAATAGTGTCTATGAAAGAATTATGAGATTTGGGTGGCACTCAGATATTATCTTTGTCAGGATCCTGTAAGAGAGTCAATCTGTGTATCCTGTAGGGACAAAGAGAAAATTTCCTCTCCCACATGAAAGTTCCTGGAATGAAATGACAACACATAAAAGAGGAAAAGACATGCTTTTCTCAACCACATTGGAACTCTGCACAGAGTAGGAGAGCTAGATGAGGGATGGAGATTTGAAGGTTACATAGCCTTCTTCACAGGGAAGAAGAAGGTCTTAAGGGACCTTAAATGATTACTAAGGAAATTAGTAGATGCAGGGACAGAAATTAGCTTGTAAAATGATCCCCTTTGGCATTTCAATGAGCCCATGGGACTGACAGCATCTAGAAACAGAGTCTGTGCCAAATACACATAGTCTTTTCTGAGATGGGTAGTGAGACTTCCCAGTGGAGATGAAAGCCAACTGTGCTCACTTCTGTAACTCTATCCTTCATGCAAATTTTAAAAATTACAGAGGGAACCTCTTTGACATGGCCAGTGTTAATCTTTAAGACATTTTCTGAGCCTCACACTAGTAAAGGACGTCAGAAGAATACATGAATTCATTAGTCAAAGGGCAGGAAGTGAGCAGGACCTAAAGGAAAACCCTGACATATCGAGACAGAGGAAGAAGAAAAGATGCTAGAGAAAACCAGAGAGAAACCCAAGAGGATGGTGTGCTGGAAAGTGAAGAGAAAGGGAGCTTCAGGGACAGAAGGAATTCTGAGTGCTGGAGAAAACTATATAATATGCCAGCCAAGAAATATTAACTAGGGACTGGAGAGATGGCTCAGAGGTTAAGAGCACTGGCTGCTCCTCCAGAGGTCCTGAGTTCAATTCCCAGCAACCACATGGTGGCTCACAACCGTCTATAATGAGATCTGATGCCTTCTTCTGGCCTGCAGGTGTACATGCAGGCAGAATACTGTATAAATAAATAAATAAATACATCTTTAAAAAATAGAAATATTAACTAGATCAGCAAAGGCAGCTAGAATGTAGGAGTAAATAACAATAGGATGCACATAGTGGGGGTGGAATTAGGAAACTTGCAAAGTTTGGCTGTGGAAGGGGACTGAGAGAGCAACCCACGGAAGAAAATGAGAATGAAGTTTGAAAATACAAAACCAGGTGAAGTAGGATGGGACTACAAAAACCTTTTCTTCTGATGCTTTTCTTTGTTCTGTCTTAGTAGGATAAACAAGAACTGTGAGGGCAAAAGTTTTATTTCCTGTGCCTAAGAGATCCATGAAATGCCTCTAACCTGTAAGCCCTTTCTTGGCCCAAAGACAGATACTTCCTGAGATGCTGGAGGGTAGTGGTCATATAAGATAGCAAGCCACCTGTTTTCACTTCCCTAAGCAAGTTTGGTTGACCCAACAATACTGGATATGTTTAATCACACATAGGTGAGAGGTATGTGGGCAGAAGTATGTCAGGATGTATGCTTGCCCCGGATTAGAGCAAAGATGGTTTGTCTTTAAAAGCATCTGGCCAAAGTAGCTCGTTAACCATTTTCTGGGAACCTTAGAATGGACCTGGGCAGAGTCCATCATCCTGGCCAGTATTTATTTAAAGATTGCTTCAAAATTGGCTTCAAATTGTGGTAGTGGTCACATTCTCTTCTGGTAGAACTAACAAGTAGAGTATATTTACATTTTGGTGAAAAGTGCAGTTTAGAAATAAAATGGTTGACAAAAAATAAAAATAAATTAAAAAAGCAAAAGCAAGAAAGCTAGGGGCTAGGGAGATGGCCCTTGTTACACAACCCCAGTGATCTGACTTCATCCTTATAAAGGTAGAGGGGAAAAGTGATTTCACAAAACTGTCACACGTGCATCTGTGTCCTTTTATTCACACAAGTATAACACACACATACACACACACATACCTCACCACGTTTGTATTTGAAATCAAATATTGTCTCTATATAAACAACCTTCACAGCAAATTGTGTTAGTTGTTTTGGAATTCTGGACTCTTGGCTATGTAAGAAACACTTAATATTAATTTTGGCATCAAACACTGGAAAACTTTTATTTATGACAAGAAATTAAAATATTTTTTATCTCCCCCACCTTATAAAAATTTTTTAAAAGTAACACTTGTATGCAATTTTTATCTCTCACTCTGTAAGATCTTTATGCAGGCATTTTTATAATTGTTTTATTTTTGAAATTAAAATTAAGTATGTAATTTCTCTCCTCCAGCTGCTCCAATGTATACTATCCTTGCTTTCTCAAATTCCAGACCCCATCTTAATTGTTGTTACGTATGTTTGTATATGTGTATTCTTAAACACACAGATGCAATTCTCAGTCTGTATGTTTCCTGTATGCATATATTTTCAGAGCTGACATTCAATATTGGATAAGCAATTGTTGTGCTCTTCCCTAGAAAAAAATATTTCTCCCACTTTCAGCATTCCTTAGTTGCCTATAGAGCTTTGTCTAGGTGGAGGCCCTGTGAGATTTCCCTGCTTCCATGTTAGCATGTGTATTGTTGCAAATGATTTAATACCCCCACCAGGTTATACACAAAGGCCCTGCTACATTTTCAGAATGTGACTTACTCTTGCATGCTTTCCTTCATTGCCTTTGTGCTGATTCTTTTAAAGCTAGCCAATCATGAAAGACTGTGAGGTCAGACCCCCAAACTACAGAGAAAAGACACAGTCATCACCTGCATTGGAACAAAAGGCAAATGAGCTTCCTGTCCTGGTGGGCTTGCTTATCCAGTTTTGTGAAAAGCTTCCCCCTCTGATCAGAAGCAAAGCTGTGTCATGTTGAGACACATTAATTGGAGTGGAGGGTTCTTTCTTTGCCACCGTGAACTTATTTCTAAAAGCTAGCAATAAACTTGAAGCAGACTCTTGAGTGAGGGGCTCCTCTCTCTTCCCATGGCCCCATAATTGTCCCTGTCTTTTTGCCCTCTGTCATAAAGAAGGAAGAAAGAAGGTGAGGAAAAAGAAGGGAGCCGTAGAGAGGGGAAGAAAGAAGGAAAGAATACAGTGAAGAGGAACAAATGAAAGAAGCAAGGAATTGTTAATGCCGGGCTAGTACTCTGGAGAGGGTCCAGGGTAGAGTCTCTGGTGCTGGATGCGGATGCCCTTCTAGTTCACTTTATCTCTCAGGTGGCCAGAGCTAATGGCTCAGGCAACCGATCATGATTGAAAGAAGAAAAAGGAAGGAAAGGGAAAAAGAGCCCAAGGTTTCTTCTCTAGGGACTGGCTGTACTGCGGCTGAGGAGAATTTAAACTGACCACAACTTTCCTATGGCTGAGGCTGTAAAAGCAGCTTCTGGCTAGAAACTGCACAGGGGTCATAAAGGGAGGCTCTTAGATCTGTAGATAGGCTTCTTTGCAGAGATCTCCAATAAGTTGGTGTAAACTTAGGCTTATTAGCCATAGAAGGCTGATGGCCCTGAGCCTGCTAACTTATTTGCGAATCTATGGAGAAATAAGAAGTGAGAGAGAGAGAGAGAGAAAATAAACCACTCACACACATACATTCAAGAGAAGAGGATCAGGAGAAAAGGTGGATGAAGTCAGGCATCTTAACTTCAACTGAAGTTACGCTGCTCAATCTTTCTTCCTCTGCTCTTCTCAATTTTCTCCTCCCCACGTTTATTGTAGACCGTACTTATACTTCTGAGAAAAGGGAACTACCTCATAGTCAAAAGAGTACAATTAATCACAAAAACAGATGAATTCTAAGATATAACAGGTTACATGTTTTAAAACTAAACATTTCTTATCTATGTATCCATTACATAAGTTTATGGTGAGTTCAAAATGACGAAGGTTGGCAGGGTCTAAGGTTAATACGGTCTGAAACTTACAAGAGTATACAACTTATCAGTTAGGACGGACCTGACTATACATTATCCAGCTATCTCTTAGTTCATTATGAGCTCAGGACAATAATTTTGTCTGTCTTTCATTCTAAGAAACAGAGTAAATTCAGACATCTCTAGGTAACGTCACTCCACATAGGTTCACATGGAGTTTAAACAAATTTGGCTATATTTATGGTGAAATACCAGGATTCGTGGTGCCATCTGCAGCGGAGGCTTATCTGAAGCCACAAATCTGCTGGTAGGCTATACTTAGTGAGGCATCTGGAGGTCCACAAAGGTATTTATTGCAGCCATAAACTAACTTTAACTTTTAAAACTATTTGAGTTGAATCAGGAATTCCATAATCAGGGATTAATTCATCTGGATAACAAAAAGTACATCTTCGATAAGATCCTCTAGGAAGTTTGCTCAATCAGAGCTGGTCAGTACCCAGAAAATAACAATTCACACCAATGCCAGATGTATTTACTTTTGGTTTTTTGAGACAGGGTTTCTCTGTGTAATCTTGGCTATCCTGGACTCGCTTTGTAGACCAGGCTGGCCATGAATGTAGTCCTGGCTGTCCTGGACTCACTTTGTAGACCAAGCTGGCCTTAGGCTCACAGTGATTCACCTGCCTCTGCCTCCCTGGGTGCTGGGATTAAAGGCATGCTCCACCATGCCCGGCTCTAATGCCAGATTTCAGAGAGATGCAGCGGTGCACAATTGACAGGGTAGTCAGAGGTTGAAAGCAATTCTGGGGTACATCACAATACAGACCTTGCAAATACCGGATCACCACCAGAGATCTCTCATGCCTCCTGGATTTCCCCAAATCAATGGCTCCTGACAGCATGTCAGAGGCTGGAAGCAGTTTGAGAATACATCATGGTATAAGACCTTGCAAACACCAGATTACCTTTTGGACAGCCCACATGCCTGTGAGCTCCCTTAACAGGGCGGCTCTTGGCAAGGAATGGTAAAAATACTACAAGGAGAGAAGATCTAGTTGCATAGATCCTCCTTCACCTAGACGGAACAAGGCAAAGGCTGCTGCAGCAGATACTGACAATGCTTCCTAGATTTAATTATAGGGAGTTGAGAAGATTCTGTTATTCACTTTCGCAGGCCTCATAAGAGTAAAAAGAACCAGATGTGATGGTGCACACATTTAATCTCAGCGCTCTGGAGACAGGCAGATCTCTGAATTCAAGGCCAGTCGGGTGTACTTATTGAGTTCCAGGACAGTCAAGGCTACATAGATTGACCTTGTCTCAAAAAAAAAAAAAAAAAAAAAAAGTAAAAATAAACTCAAAGGTGGAGACTTATAAGACACAAATACTAGTAATAATTGACAATTGATTATAATGGAAATTCATTCCATTTATGTAATACTTTAATATGTTTTATAAGGATACTTTAGTGGAAAATATTGTCTTTATTTTATGAGATGAGAAATAATACAGCTTCCCCTGCCTGGGGAAATGAGTATATTCTCACCTTTCAGAGCACTCCTTTCTCCCACAGACCCATTATTTAATTCACTGAAAAATACTGTCTAGTCTACTTCTAAAACAGTTTTGTGATAATTTGAATGTTTCCGCCTCAGTGTGCCTTTTTTTTTTTTTTTTGTCAAAAGAAAAAGTCGGGTCTTGCAGTATAGCCCAGGTTAGCCTCAACTTTATAATCCTCCTGCCTCATTCTCTTGAGTACATCGAGCACACAGCACCATGCCCATTCCCCACCCCCGTGTGTGTGTGTGTGTGTGTGTGTGTGTGTGTGTATGTGTGTGTGTGTGTGCTGAGTACAGAACCCGGGTCTCGTGAATGGCAGGGAAGTGCTCTGACTTTGAGCTCCAGTCCTAGCCTCTGAAGGCACTAGTGTTTTTTCTCTGGACCAACTCAGTAGCCCTCTAACTGGTTTCTTCACGCTATCCTTGCCTTCTTTATCTCCTACTTCAAACAGCAGCTATAACATAGATTACATCATTAGGGTTCCCTTCTTAAAACCTTCCAATGATTTCCAGCTGCTCGGAAATAAAAGCCCATCATCTAGCCATATATAGCAAGATTCTACAAGGACATTGTCTTGCTCACCTGTAGAGGAAGAAAAACATCTTTCCGCAAGCTTCATGCATTCTTAGTGCCAACGGACCCTGCAGCAAAGGGCAGATTCACAAGAGAAAAACTAACAAGTTATTACTGCATGCAGTTCACTGCACTTGGGAGTAATCACAACGAAAAATGGCAAAGGGCTGGGTGCAGTGGCACACACAGTCCTACCACTTGAAAATGGAGGCAGAAGAACCACAATTTCAAAGAGAGCAAGCGGGGGAGAGGGAGGGAAGGAGAAAGCCGGGGGGGGGGGGGGTAAAGCAAAGTGATTGGCTTTGAACTCCGCTTACATAGCCTCTTCAGCAAATAACAATTTTGTAGAGAAATGACAAAACAGCCAGGGTTGGTGGCACACACTTAGAAGTGAAGTGGTCTGGAGGCGAATGCATGAGGATCAAGAGTTCACGGCCATTCCTATCTACACAGTTAGTTGGAAGCCAGCCAGGCCTACATGAGAGCCTGTTTCAAAAATCCAAAGGACACGTTGCCTCATAACTGCGATCCCAGTACTAAAGAGGAGCTGCGGTAGGATGTGCTGCAGATTCAAGGCCAGCCTGGTTACAAAGTTCTAGGTCAGTCAGAGCTAACCAAGGCTAACCAGTAAGACCCTGACTCAAAAAAAAAAAAAAAAAAAAAAAGGCCAACCCAAACCCAGAAAGACAAATGTCACATCATCTGTCTCATATGAAGCTCCTTGCTCCAAATCTTTAGGTGTGAGTACACATCCTGGAGGAACTGCAGAAACCAGGAAAGTAAACATGTACTGTTGCCGGAGCTAGGGGTAAGGGTGAGGAACAATAGAGAGGGACTAGCAGGCTACTGAGGAAAGAAATGGAAAAATGGGTATGTTCTAATTAGAGAGGGGGGAAGAGAGAGAGATACAGAAAAAGGAGAGAAGAGTGTTGGCTGTTTCTTAACAATTAAACTTTATTATATAACCCAGCTAGCTTACACAAGAGGGAAAAAAGGTTAAAGGGAAAAAAGACTGAACCTTCCAGTATCCGTTCCTCAGGACGGGTCCCTAGGTGACTCTGGTCGGTGCGTTGGTCCAGCCTGTTTGCTCTTCCTTTTTTTATTTTATTTTATTTTTTTTTGATCTACACGTGTTTAAGCCTGGTTTGAACCTGTTCTTTTTATTTCTCCTTCTGCCTGTCTGTCAGGTGCAAGGGGCAGTCTCCCTTTCCCATTGAGGGTCTATTAGAAACACAATAGTCCGGGTGGAGTCCCCAGGTCTGTTTCCTGAATTCCAGACCCAGGATGGCTCCACCCAGTTTATCTCAAGGTTAATCTCAGGGGGTATCCGTGGTGTGTCCAAGGGCAAAGCTGGCCAAGATTGCTTTCACCTGTGACAAAGCTTACACTCCTTCCCACAGAAGAGGGTAAAATATCAGTAAGAATATGTAGGAAAAAGTCATAAGGAATATTATTAATGATCTACCTAAAAAAAGATAAAGCAGCTATGATATATATAAGCCTCTGTATACATATAGAGTTTAAATGAAACTTTCCCATCTGGGCAGTCTCTGTAAGGAAATCTCAGAGTAGGCAAGGAACACACTCAGATACCAAATTCTCAGCACAAAGGAGATTTATTACCCCAGAGGGGCAAGGGGTTAGGGACTGCCTCTGGATCTGGCAAAGGCAGACAGCAAGCAGCAGCAGGTGTAGTCTTTTGTTTGTTTGTTTTCTTTTTTCCAGAAGTGGGTTTTTAAGGAAAAAAAGGGGGGGAAGGAGTCTGTACTAGGATGAGTTGGTAAGTCCTGATTGTACTTGTCGCCAAATAATGAAATTTGATTGTAGGACTGTGGTGTTTTGACAGCTGGACCTTGGTGTTCAGCCTCAGGAATGAGTCAGAGGCCAAATAAGGGAATAGAGCTCTGGGGGGTGTAATCTAACACATTTAGCAAGGGAGAGAGAAGGTGAAAGAGCAAAACCTGTCAGCGCCATGTTTGCTATGCCCAGGCTTGTTAGAGAGCCCTTCAGAGACCATCACAGAAAATCACAAGCAGTCAAAATGCAGAGTTGTGCCACCCAGTCCCAATGGATACATCTACAAAACACTCCTGCACCTAAGCCCTTGGGACCATTGGTTCTTTCTCTACAATATGGGTTCCAGGAATTGAATTGAGCTCCTCAGGGTCCTCAGACTTTGCACATACTAGGCAAGTGCTCCACCATTGTGCTATATATGATCCTTAATTTTTCTTTCAGCAGATACATAAAAGCATACACATTGTACACACGAATGTGTGTTCTGGTTAGATTTTTTTTCCCTCAACTTGACTCAAACCTGGACACATCTGGGAAGAAGGGATCTCAGTTAAGGAATTTCCTCCATCAGACTGACCTGTATGCAAGTCTGGGGGGGGGTTCCTTAACGGTGAACGTGGGGCATCTCATTCCACTGGGAAGGGTGGCACCCCTTGGCAGGTAGTCCTGAGTTGTGTAATAAAGCAGGCTGAGCAAGCCATGGGGATCAAGCCAGTAAGCAGTGTTGTGATATGGCCTCCACTTCTGTTCCTGCCTCCAGGATCCTGCCCTGTTGGAGGTCCTGCTCTGTCCTTCCTGAATGATGGACTGAGGTTGGGAATAGAAACTAATAAACCCTTTCCTCCTCATGATGCTTTTGGTCAGAATATTTTATCACAGCAACACAAAGCAAACTAAAATAATGGGAAAATGGGCGCTGCTTCATGTCAAGGAAACATTTTCTGTCCTGATATATTCTGATATATCCTTCAAAATTCCTCCTTCGTATACTCTCTTATGAAAAATACTTCAAGAAGACTCTTAAGCATAGAGGAACTGAATGGACCCACTTCAGATATAGAGGTCAGAAGAGAGAAAAGGAAGAGGAATAGGAAAATAATTGAGGGAAGGAGGTAATAAATTTCTGAACAACAAAAAAAGAGAATAGGATACATTTTCTTAAGGAGGGACCTTATTTTTACAATGAGTAAATAAATTACTTCGAAAAAATGAAGACATGTGAAGTTAACTAATATTCTTGAATGATAAAATAAAGAGTTATAAAGAGTGAAAAAAAAAGAAAATACTTCCTTGGGTGGGCGTGGAGGGGGACCATCAAAATTTCTCTGTGGGTTAAGGAAGGTACTTACCGTTAAATATAACAACCTGGATCCTCAAGGCTCACATGGTGTTAAGAGAGAAAAGACTCCTGCAATTGTCCTCTGACTTCTAAACGTGAATCTTGGCACATGTACATCCCCCAACAATAAGTAAATGAAAATATAAAGATAGTAATAAAAAAATTATGTCTTTCTCAACTCTTCCAAGCCCTTGCTCTACATTTTACCTTAAACTTGCTTTCTCTGTCACCAGTTTTGTCCAACTTTTAGCCTGACTGGCTCCTATCATTCAATTTTAATTAGAAGCCCTTACTTGTTCTAGCTTACTCTCTGTGATAGTGCTGTAATAATCCCCCATTATAATGCACAGGGGATCATTTGTAATAATTGTTCACGTACCTGTATCGACTGTGTTAGCCAACTTTACGTTGCTGTAACAAAATACCTGAGATAAGAACTTAAAAGGGAAAAAAGCTTGTGCTTTCTCATTCCAGAGGTTTCAGTCCATAATCACACAGCTCCATTATTTTTGGGACTACACTGATATAGAATACTACAGTGGGGACTATGTGGAAGACAAAGCAGTTCTCCCTCATGTGGCCAGGAATCAAAGAAGAAAAGGAAATTATACTCACTAAGAGCATGTCCCAGTGACTTACTTCTTCCACTAAGTCCACTTTCTACTGTTTCTACCACCTTTCAACAGCCTGATAAGCTATGAATCTATGCAGAACTTCTGTAGTCTGATCACTTCCAAAGGCCTCATCTCTGAACCCTGCTACACTGGGACAAGGCCTTCAACGTATGAGCTTTCCAGGGGAACATTTCTTTGTTTCTTCTCTCCCTCTCTCTCTCTCCTCTCCTCTCCTCTCCTCTCCGCTCCTCTCCTCTCCACCCCCCCTCTCTTACACACACACACACACACACACACACACACACACACACACAATTTTAAATCTTTGAAACACTAGATTGAGACATTCATTATCCTAGCTGCTGAGAAGGTTGGTGGCAGATGGTCAAAGCTTGGTCCCTGTATCTTAAGATGAGATCATGCCAAAAGGCATTCTAGCTTCAAACTTCCCACAGCCCCAGGTGAGTCCTCCTTATATTGTAGCACAGCTCTGCCTGGCTCTGCTTTCTGAACCCGTGCACTTCCAAGCTTTTCTTCATCTGTTGCAGGTCACAAAGATGATTCCTCCTAAATATCCTGCATACCAAACTCTGCCTCAGACTCAACCTCTGGGGAACAGGGAGCTTGATCTCAAACAATCCCTTATGAATTATTAAAGGGTTCAGAAGTTTGAGAAACTGAAATGCTAGGTGCACTAGTAGCTAACACACAAAAGCAGCAGCCAGTATTTCCTTTAGATAATTATTTAAAGAGTCATAAACTGAACAGGATATGGTGATGCATGCATTAGCACTCAACACCCAAGGGGCTCGGGAGTTTGAGACATTTCTGACTACACAGTGAAATCTTGTATCAAATACAAATCAAATAAATATGAGCACCAAGTTGTCTCAGTGGGGAAAGGTGCTTGGCACAAAGCCTGATGTGCTGAGTCCCTCTGGGACTCACAAAATAGAAGGAGACAACTGATTCCTCCAAGTTGTTCTCTGACTTCCCCAAGGGAACAATGGCATGTACAAATCTACACATATACATACATATATACAAACACAAGCACACATATAAATAAATAAATGTATTTTTAAAGTAAAACAAAAATCAAAAGCAATGTAGTGTGAATTTTTGGAGGAAGTCAATATGGAACTTTAGAAAAGAGACTTAGTTACGTGTTTCACTCTATAGCTATTTTAAAACTGGAGCTCCAGGCAGAAATGCTGAGTTTTCATTTGTGATACATTTGCTTAGATAGGTCAATGGTTGATATTTTTTCATGTCTAAGAAGTTCATATACATCAATTAATAACAACATGAATACTTAAACTATGTAAATGTTTAATGATACAGAACCAGCAGAGAATATGTACAATCTCCAGTAATAAAAAATGTAATTAAAAGCTGGGCATGGTGGCGCACGCCTTTAATCCCAGCACTCGGGAGGCAGAGGCAGGCGGATCACTGTGAGTTCGAGGCCAGCCTGGACTACAAAGTGAGTCCAGGACAGTCAAGGCTACACAGAGAAAGCCTGTCTCAAAAAACCAAAAAAAAAAAAAAACAGTAATTAAAATAAAGTAATATTTCCCCATTAAATTAACACACACTACAAAGTTCTAAAATGCTTAAACTTGGTGCGGGGGTGGGGGGAGGTATTGGGAAAACAAGCATTTGCTGCAAGTTACGTAAAAGTTGACAGAGTCTCTTTGGGAAGCATTTTAACATTCTACATTAAACCTAAAAGAACTGCCAGGCAGTGATGGCACACACCTATAATGCAAGCACTCGGGAGGCAGAGGCAGGTGGCTCCCTGGTCTACAATGTGAGTCTAGCCAAGGCTACACAGAGAAATCCTGTCTCAAAAAACCTAAATAAATAAATCTAAAAGAACAATATTCTTTGTTGTTGTCTGTTATTCTAGACAGGGTTTCTCTGTGTAGCCCTGGATGTTCTGGAACTCGCTCTGTAGACCAGGCTGTCCTCAGACTCTGAAATCCCACCTACCTCTGCCTCCCAAGTGCTAGGATTTAAGGCATGCACCACCACTGCCTGGCTTTAAGAACAGAGTTCTTTATTCAGTCAAGATCTAATTTTTATGTAGCAATAAACAAATACATCTCATTAGCATGCAAAATAAAACAATTTAATTTTTAGAAGCAATTCCAAATTTATGAACAGCTTTATTTCATATATCTTAATCACATCATTAGTTCAAATTCAAAAAATATGAAAATATGTGTATGCTTTCTTTTTAATTTATTTGATAAAATGTTACACCATCATTAAAAAGTGATTATGAGTTCATAAAAAATTGGAAAATGCTGATTATTTAGTGTTAAAGTGAAAGATACATACATTCCGTAACTACTCTCTGTCCTTGAGGAGAAAAATCTCCCCTCTAACTTGTAAACAATCATGTCCTACATTTATATTAAAATTATTTTTTCTCTCATTAAGATACTGAAAAGACATTATCTAGGCAGGAAAAAAATGGCTTAGGGTGTACAAATACTTACCTATTAACAAGCCAAATGATGAGCTGAGTTCTAACCCCAAACCCCACATGGTGGGTAGAGAGAACTAACTTCAGAAAGTTATCCTCTGATCGCCACATGTGTGCCATGCTATATACATATAAATGAAATATTTTTTAAGAAAAAGTATCATCTATATCACTTTTACTTGGTTTTTATGATACTATATATATTAGATTGATTCATTCATGTTAGTTTATCTAGTATTTGGAAATTTGAGTGAATATATTAACAGGCTAAAACATTGTCTTACTGTGCTTCAGTTTCCAAGAATTTTAAGGCTTTTATACAGATCATTGCTCATTTTGCTGTAGAAAACGCAATAAGACTATTTACATCAATGACACTTGACCCATAAAGTCATCATCAATAAAGCCCAAGGGTGTTCTGTAGCCATATCCATCAGGATTAGCACTGCACTTCAAGCTGTGTGTCATTAACTGTTTGATTCCCATGTTGTTTGAGCAGCATGCAGTCAGAACTGAAGGCAATTGCTTTATAGTGTATGCAGAAGTTGGAAAGTAAAATTCACTTTGAGGTCCTCAAAACAAAGACATGTTCTATTGCATTTCTAGAGGACTTATTTTTTTTCTAGTTTTGAGAATGGACCCCAGGGGCCTTGTGCTTGCTTGGAAACCATTCTACCATTAAGCTACATTCACCACTGTGTTGTTGTAGTAGACTACAAGGTCTTATTATATAGTCCTAAATGGCCTATAACCCAAATGTAGCCCAGGCTGAACTCAAGCCCAGCCTTGCCTCAGATGAGGACCACTATGCCCAATTTGTACTTTTTCTTTTTTTAATTTTCCCTTTTTCTTTTTATGTTGTTGATGGTCAATCTAAATCCTTGAGGGGAGACATGCTCATGGATAGTTACAATTGTCTTTCATTAAATGAGAGACGAGGAAGATTCTGCCCTGCTGAGATGGTCAAATCCTAGTCCCACCTTTTTATACTTCTGAATAAAATGACTTGATCACAGAGACAGAGGGGGAAGGAGACGGAGGGAGGGAGGGAGGGAGGGAGGGAGGGAGGGAGGGAGGGAGGGAGAGAGAGACAGAGACAGAGACAGAGACAGAGAGAAAGAGAGAGAACTGAAGTTAAAAAAAAACATAAAGGTAACTTCATCTATGACATACTTTCCTAGTCTGATTGCCTCCAGTGAGTTGAGTTTGATACATACAAAAATCTATCCCCACTTAGTGTGGAGGCTCAGATGCCAGCTCTAAAGGCTGAGGTAGAAAACTCTCCTTAAGTCTAAATCCAGCCTTGCCTCTGTAACTAGTATCAAGCCATGGGTGGCTACATGGAAAGGTCTTTTCTCACAAAATGTATTTCCTCACTGGAGCACTATGTAAAAAAAAACATTTATGGATGATGAAGAAATTTGCTAATTCTCAAACACTTCAAATGAAAATAGTGTGGAGAAAAATATATCAGCTGTCTCCCTGTCATGTGGCTGCAACAAAAATGTTTTTCTTAATGTGTAAAAAAAATAGCTATAGAACAGACATTCTCCACAGTTGAGTGGAGAGTGGAGTCTGACTTTCACATGTACTCTGGTGCCTCATATTTGACCACGTCTCCTGAATGGGGGAGACCTGGTGGTACTCAGAGGAAGGATAGCAGGCTACCAAGAAGAGACTTGATACCCTATGAGCATATACAGGGGGAGAAAGTCCCCCTCAGTCACAGTCATAGGGGAGGGGAGTAAGGGGAAAATGGGAGGGAGGGAGGAATGGGAGGATACAAGGGAGGGGATAATCCTTGAGATGTAATATGAATAAATTAATAAAATTAAATTAAAAAAATACAAAACTATGAGCTTCATCACTATGTTCTACTTGAATTTTAATTTATTTCTGTTTTCTTTTCTTTTTAAAAAATTTATAGCCGGGCGTGGTGGCGCACGCCTTTAATCCCAGCACTCGGGAGGCAGAGGCAGGTGGATCGCTGTAAGTTCGAAGCCAGCCTGGTCTACAAAGTGAGTCCAGGACAGCCAAGGCTACACAGAGAAACCCTGTCTCGAAAAAACCAAAAAAAAATAAATAAATAAAAAATAAAAAATAAAAATAAATTAAAAATTTATATGTAGGAGTGTTTTGCTTGCAGGTATGTCTGGGCATCATGTGTGGGCCTAGTGTCCATAGAGGTCTGAAAGAGCATCAGATTTTGTAGAACTGGAGTTGCACATGGTTGTGAGCTACCCTTTGGGTGTTAGAAAACAAACCCAGGTTCTCTGGAAGGGAAGTCAGTGCTCTTAACCACTGAGCCATCACTTCAGTCCCCTTTTCCTTATTTCTTCCCAATGGAGAATGTTTTAAAAAGAATAGGGTGATATGAACCCAGATGCCAAAAGTAAGCAACATTTATTAGAATAATACAACTATTTGCCCTAAGAGCAGATTATCAACTCTCAATAGCTCCTTAGAGAGGTAGGTCCTCATGAGCCCCTCTCTATCAATGCTGGAATTTTGATGGGCTTGATCATGTGCAACTCTTGTGTAGATAACCACATCAGCTGTGAGTGCATGATTGCAATGGCCATGCCATGTCCAGAAGACAGAATTTTACAGCCCTCCTTCTCCTCCAGCTCTTGCATTCTTTCCACTCCCTCTTTCATAATGGTTACTGAGCTGGTGTTGAGGCTGTTGATATAGGTGTCCTATTTAGAACTAAGCACTCAAAGTCACTTATTCTTATCACTTTGACCAGTTATTCTTCTGTGCATTAACCACTGGTTATTGCAAAAATAATCTCCTTCCGGGACATTTGACAATATTTACAGTATTTCAGTACCAGGCATGAAATTCCTTCTGAGAAGACCTTGAATCAAATCAGAAAATGGCTGGTTACCCACATGCTACTATTGTATCTATTATTTAGAAGGTCAGTATTACAACACAAAGCAGTCAGTAATGGATAACACTATGTCTTTGGTTAACTATAGAAAACTATGTGTTATCCTCCCAGGCATCTTTTTTTTTTTTTTGAGAGACGGAGTTTCTCTGGGTATCCCTGGCTGTCCTGGACTCACTTTGTGGGTCAGACTGGCCTTGAACTCACAACGATCTGCCTGCCTCTGTCTCCCGAGTGCTGGGATTAAAGGCATATAAAAGCATTAAACTAAACAGGAAGTCAGAATGTCATCTTAAAATATGTCTTTATAGTGATTGATTTCTTGTCTACATAACACAAGCTAGAGTTATCTGTTGGAAAAGGAACCTGAATTGACAAAATGTCTCCACCAGACTGGCCTGTGGTCAAACCTGTGGTGCATTTTCTTGATCATTGATGTGGGAAGGCCCAGCTCACCTTGGGCAGTGTCACTCCTGGGCTAGCAGTACTTGATGCTATTACTAAGAAGGCTGAGCCAACCATGAGGAGCAAGCCAGAAGCAGCATTCCTTTATGACCACGGCTTCAGTATCCGTGGCATGATTTCTGTCCTGTTTGAGTTCCTCTCCTGACTTCCTTAATGATGAAGTATGACCTGAGCATTGTAAGCTGAAATAAACACTTTTTTCCCCAAGTTGCTTTTGACCATGCTGTTTATCACCAAAATAGAAGGCAAACTTTTTAATCCCAGCAATCAGGAGGCAGAGGCAGGCCAATCTCTGTGAGTTCAAGGCCAGCCTGGTCTACAAGGTGAGTCCAGGACAGCCAAGGCTACACAGAGAAACCCTGTCTTGAAAAACCAAAAAGAATGAAAGAAGGACAGTTTCTCTGACACAAAATATCTTGGAACTAAAGACAATAAAGAAGGGTATGGTGGCGCACGCCTGTAATCCCAGCACTCAGGGAGGCAGAGGCATGTGGATCTCTGTGAGTTCGAGGCCAGCCTGGTCTACAAAGTGAGTCCAGCAAAGCCAAGGCTACACAGAGAAACTCTGCTTTAAAACAAACAAACAAACAAACAGCAGCAAAATGAAAAAGATCTCTCTCTAGCTTCCCTTATTTTGCCTAAGAACAGAGCATGCTTTACTGTTAAATAATTTTTCTCAGCTCACACAACATTGAAGAAATCTAAAAACAAGATTTATTTCAGGATTCCAGGACAGATATAGTAACTTATACCTATAATCCTAGTCCTAGGGGGCTGAGGACTAGAGGACCACAGAAAGTTTACGGCCAGCCTAGGATACGTAGTGAGTTCCTGGCCAGCCAGTGCTATAGACCGAGATCCTGATTTAAAACCAAACAAATAACCACCCACAACCAAACAACAACAAAATATCACACACACACACACACACACACACACACACACACACCCCACACACACAAACAACCAAAACTCCCAAACCAAAAACCTTATCCCATTAGGATATCCCCATGTATTTTCCTCCCAATAGTATTTCAACTTTAGAAGCCCAAACTCCTATCATATGTTCACAAGTTTCCCTTTCTCTCTCTCTCTCTCTCTCTCTCTCTCTCTCTCTCTCTCTCTCTCTCTCTCTCTCTCTCTCTCTCTCTCTCACACACACACACATACATAAACACACACATTATGCATATAATATATATTATATATTTACTTGCAGTAAAGTTGTCCCATGTGATGTGCTTTGCACATATAATACTAATTGTTTTGTTGTTAGGCTGTCTTTTATTATGGCATTTGTTCCAATTTGAATCTTATGAGAGTTGAGGAGGAATTTTTCCTCCTTAACAAATATCTACTATATGAGATAACCATGCCACTTGTAGTTACTTATATAAGTGAAATGAAAGTATAAACCCATACAAAGATACTCACAGTAATAATAGAAACTCAAAGTACATAAATTCCATAAGGAGGTAAATGGATAAACAAATTATGGAATATCCACATTTGTCAGTATTTATAAATATTCGCTACTAGCAATAAAAAGTGAACTATTAATATATAACAAATATTTTGTTTCAAAATAATTATGCCAGGGGAAAAATCAGATAATAAAGACTCTATGTGTACAAAATTTTATAAAATTCAAATAAATACAACAGAAAAATCAATGGATATCTGCCAGTTAAATATACAGGTTGGGTGGGAGAAGAAAGAAGCTCAAAGAAACTTAAAGAGTTAGTATGTTTTTTCTTTCTTTCTTTGCTTTTCTTTTTCTCTCATCTTTGAGACAGACTCTCACTAGGTAGCCTAAACTGGCCTTGAACTCATACTCTTCCAGCTCTGCTTTCCCTGTACTGGTATCACAGGCATTTACCACCACAGTCAGAACAAATAAGCTCAGCTTCGTAAATGTGGTTAGGTTCCAGCTACATGTACATATGCTTAAACACATCAAATTATACTACAGTGTGCATGTGCAGTTTGCTATGTGTCAATTATCCTTAAGTAAAGCCCTTAAACAAAAACAGATAGAAAAAAATAATATTCAACTGAAGAAAAGTTGTCAAAAATTTGAGCTGTAAGGAATGGTTATATAATTCAGTAGTAAAGCACTTACCTAGCATGTATGCGGCCCTTGGACTTCATCCTAAGCACTGAAGTGTGTGTGTGTGTGTGTGTGTGTGTGTGTGTGTGTGTGTGTGTGTGTG
>OU015760.1:10982847-11018182 GCA_907169655.1 Acomys percivali | reverse complement strand
GTGTGTGTGTGTGTGTGTGTGTGTGTGTGTGTGTGTGTGTGTGTGTGCGCGTGCGTGCTCGCTGATATAAAATTTATACAAATAGATTTTTGAAGAATTGCTTAGGGAGACATATAAGGACTAATAATAGAGACAGAAGGGTCTTCTGAAGGAGAAAGTCACCATTTGACAAGGTCTTTATCAAAAGTATCAACAATACAGTAATCAGAAATTTGGTGAGAACAAAGTAAATGATTGAGGAAATAAAATCTTGGACTAAAGGCAATATAAAGTTTTTCTATTACACAGAGGAATATGAAGAAGAACCTGCACACCTGTGATTCCACTAAAGAATCTGAGACACAATCATTACAAGTTCAAGACAACCTGGGCTATATATCAAGATTCTGCATATATCAAAATTCTATATCGATGAAAAAGGAGGAGAAGGAAGAAGAAGATGACGGCGACGACAAGATCCCCTAGAACTTACAGAGGGCACTCACCTGACAAACCACAGGTTATTATACAAGCCAGAATAGGTGGTTGTGAATGCATGTAAAAATATATACCAACTTGGAAAGTCTCTCATATAAAATTCTTGTGACAAATTTGCCTAAGTATGTATTCATGTTTAAAATTTTAAACTCAACTGTGACATTTTACAGTTCACTTAGTGATTTGGGCCAGAAAGGAAAGGAGAGAGAACAGAGGTGTAAGAAAGATAGAAAGCAAGTTAAGAAAGATTAGAAGCCTAGGGGTTTTCTATTTCTTACACCATGTGCCAGGAAGCCGATATCTTAAATGGATTAAGATTATTGCATCTGCTGTTCTCCTTGAAGCAAGGGAATAATCCTATTGAATATGTCTTCTCCTCGGAGGCAGTTTTGGAACTGCTGATTCAATCTAAATCTTCTCTAGATACTCCTGGTGAATATGCTGGAGATGATTTGATGAACACAAAGGTTTTGTTTTAATGACTTTCATGTAAACAGTATGACAGGATCCCATCGAAATGTCCTGACACGGCCAATGGCAAGAGTTAACAGAAGTACAGTTTGAAATAGGCAAGAAAGAAAAACAGAATACGAGAAAAGATGGGAGGAGGTGGAAAACCCTAAATATTATTTGGGGATAGAAGAAAACTAAGAAATTGCATTGCTTAGAAAGGCAGACATTTGCATTAAGTGGAACTCAAAATATTTACTGATGAAATCAGATTCATAAAATGTTATTGATTGAACATAGAAAACTAAATAAGAATTACCCAGGTAAATTTTACATGTAAAGAGAAAGCTATCCATGGAACATCAAAAATAGAGGAGTGGCATTATAAAGTAGCACACTTCTATTGTTGGAGCACAAAATATATGCTGAAGGCAAAGAACCTAACCAGGAGATGGACATTGTCATAATGAAATTAACTTAGATATAGATACTCCTCAGACATTACAAAAAAACAAAGAAATAAACAAAAAGCCCAGAGAGATTAAAAGGAAAAGATAAGCAAATACTTAATACTGTGATATCTCATGTATACATCTGTCCATGCATAAGCCTAACTCTTACCTCAAAACAAAATAATAAAAGAGTTTATTGTAAAGCCACATATGAGTGTCCATGGCCAGGAAAGACAGATTTGTGAGACATTAATTAGTGTGTTCTAAAATGGTAATAGTTTAATGAAGTTTCACAGGCATTAGGCAAAAGAAAGTCATAAATCAAAGCATTTTAAAATGCATGAGTGAGAACATCAGGGAGCAAGTTACAGCAATATTGAGATATCTCCCCTATAAACCTTAGATTCTATCTTACAGGGTTCTTATCTTTTGGGCTAATGGAAGCTAGTGGTCTATTACTACATCCCCAAAGCACTTACCTAATAAGATTAGTCACAAGGATGGAGATTAGGTTGTGCACAGAAGTGGACAATGAATAGTTGTCTACTAATGAGGCTAATAAAGCACTCAAGATGGTTTGGCTCTGGACCTGCAACGCTTTGCTGCTCAACAATCATGGCAGTTCTAGTCAGTAATCAGATTTGTAGACCCTTTAACACAGATTTGGCTTTTTTTTCTGGGAACTTTGATTCGCATGTAGAAGATACATATCCAAGTGCAATGAGCAAATCTCAAGCCTTTTTATTCAAGTTTACTTGGCAGTACTCTCTGAAACAGAGAGAGAAGTCTGGGGAGGGCAATTATGAAGCGATGCCTAAGACAAGCACGGTAAACAAGAGTAAGATTTGGTATATATATTTAAGTTGGTATCTTCATTATTGATAACTGTATCTAGCAATTTGGTTGTCCTCTTTAGGAGAGAGAGACAGAGACAGAGAAACAGAGACAGAGACAGAGACCCACACAGAGAGATTACAAGTGGAGTCATTCTATGTAGATGTGATTTTTCCTCCCAAAAGTCACCTGGGTTTTTTAAGTTTTTTTTTTTTTTTTTTTGTTTTTTTTTTTTTTTTTTTTTTTTTTTTTTTTTTTTTTTAGTTTTCTCCTGTAATAGTCTCTTCTGACACTAATTATTTCAAAAGCGATGCTCTGTGGCACAGGTCTGTAATCCATACCAGTTGAGAGGTTGAGGCAAGAATATAATGAGTTCAAGGTAAGCCTTGGCTGTACAGTTAGTCCCATTCTGGTTTTAGCTTACAGGGAAACACTATCTGAAATCAGAGCCTGTTCCCAAAAATTGAGCTCAAAATAATCATTATGACAAAGAGCATATTTTGGGATGCCATATTACTCTCTTGCTGTCATTGTGGGTTGGAATATTCTGGTCTCCTACATTGAAGTACAAATAACAGATAATATTAAATCCAAGTTGTCATTAAATTCAAAGTGAAATTGTTAGCCAGGCATGGTGGTGCATACCTTTAATCCCAGCACTTGGGAGGCAGAGGCAGGTGGATCACTGTGAGTTCAAGGGCAGCCTGGTCTACGAAGAGAGTCCAGGACAGCTAAGGCTACACAGAGAAGCCCTGTCCCAAAAAAACCAAAACCCAAACCAACCAAACAAGGTGGAATTGTTTCTCAGAAACCACTGGACACTTCCTTGAAGTTGTTACTATGTAACCCAAAAATAATCAGCAGAAAAAAATAGATCAAAATGTTGAAAGGTCTGCTTGCTGCTTTCCATAAAACCTAGAAGTATTCATAAGCAAACAATGCCTGTGACATATTCAACTTGGCAGCTTTGTCCTTTGTTCCTTAACTATGGACAAATAAAATCTCAACAATGACAGCAAGAAAAGCAATAGAGTATGGATTTGTTTGTCCCTAGGGGCTCCTGTTTCTAAGAACACCCTCCATGGAAGTTATTCCCTCCCCAACTCAATAGAAGCCAAACCACTATTCTAATCATTCAAAGAATAATGACTAAAGTGGTCATTACCACTAGAAATCAATAGGCTTTAAAAAATTCAACAACTGGTGAATCATGGCTGGCTATTTAAGACAAATGATTGTAATGATTTCTGTGCCACAGTCTGGACAGCAATGTGTCTAAATGAAAAAAAAAATGTATGATTGCATAGGAAACCAATTACATTGAAACATAGTAAAGTATTACAATTTCATAGTAAAACAATATAGGTGATTTTAATTAGTAACTTAAATAGCAAGTCCTAGAATTGGGATTTTCATTATTTTTGAAGCATCTCATTGATTATAAAAGTATTTCAAAAGACAGTTATAGAATAGTTAATGCCTAAGGGTTTCTGTTTTTGTTTTTGTTTTGGTTGTGTTATTTTTGTTTTGTTATAAGGTTATAAGTATTACATAGTAGTATATTTTCTATGCTTATAATCAAAAGACATGTCACTTTCACTCTGAAGTTAATAGAATCAATAGTTTTTTTTTTTTTAATTTTGCTATTTTTTAAAGACAGGCGCTTTCTTATATAGTTAAAGCTGGCCTCAGACTCAAGGAGATTCCCCCTTCCTCAACATGCTGAGTGCTGGTTTTATAAGTGCATAGCAGCACCATATCAAGATAATGTTTTTTTTTTCTTTTTAAGAACACCATTCCTGAGGCTAGAGAAAGTTTAGTGGTTAAGAGCACTTGCTACTCTTGCAGAGGACATGGGTTCAGAACCCACATCGGGTGGCTCTGTAATTTCTGCTCCAGAAGAGCTGACACCATCTTTTGACCTCTGCAGGCATGTATGCATGGACACACTCACACACAAAATTTTAAAAAATCAAGTATCTTCATATATATTAGACTTAAATAAGGGATTTCCAAAAAGCACAGTTGCTCTGCACTTATGGTAAGAGCTGTTAGCTTCAAAAGTTAATTTCAAACATGGAAGCAATTGAATTAATGAAAAAAAATGAATGTAAAAAGAAACAAAACAACAGAGAGGGTTGGAAATGTTAAGGCATTTGTTACCAGAATTGACAATCTAAGTTTGATTCCCAGACCCACATAGTAGAAGGAAAGAAGCAACCCTTACAGGCATTTGAACACATACAAAATACACATACACATACATACATAAATGTAAAAATCATGAAAATGAGTTTGACTAATGCTCATATTTTGCTGCCTAAACTTACTTAAAGAAGTTGATGACAAGAATTCTGTACTATTTCCAGATCAGCACATTTAGAATGGTATATTGCAGTCTTATTTTTCAAAAAGAATTTTTTTAAGACAGAGTCTATCTATTTGGCTCTGGCTGGCCTTGAACTTTTTATAGTTATCCAGTCCTCTTAAGTGCTGGGATTGCCATCAGGGATACCTTATCTTTGGAAGATTTGTCAGGGTCTCACTCAAAAGTGTAACATACAAGGTAGAATAGTTTCAGTTTTGCTTATCAGTTGCCATACTAGGTTCTAGTTACACAGTTGAACATATTACAGGGTAGCTCAAAACTCATCCTCCTACCAGCTTCCTGTGTGCTTGGGTACAGGCACTATTCCTACTTTACTACCTAGGATTTCTGAGTAGGCGTTCAAAGACTGGAATATTTACAATGCTCTATGGGTTAACCAGAGATGAAGAAGCATCCAGAGATTAAGAACTTCTTGACCTGACTTGGTATGGAGAAGAAATACAGTCTTAATAGCAACTGAAAGTGGAAGCTATGGAAGATGGCAGAGGTGGTTTGACAGAGGTGACTTAGATCACAACTTCAGCTTAGTGTTGGGTGGGTCTAGGAATAAAAAGATGTTAATAGTGATAGACTAAACACCTGAACTTTGACTCCTGTCCTTTAATAACTTGTTGACTATCACTTTCATGGCCCAAATCAACCAGAATTGCAAAGGCAAGGATACCAAAGTGATGTATCCTAAGTGCGGGAGGTGGGGGTGGGTCACAGGAGGGCAGAGGTTGGAAAATGGATGTGGAGAAGGGAGAAATGGAGGACAGCACGTACCCTCAGCCCTTTTTAATGGTATTTATATATATATATATATATATATAAAGCATGCTGCGGAAATTGAAGCTAGTCATCTGGTTTATAATTCAAATCCCTTAAATGGATGCTTTTAAGGAAGGTCCTGTTTGCTTTAAGTTCCATATTGATCAAACTGTGTAGATAACCGGTTGTTTATCATGCCATTTTACTTTGCCTCTCTGGTCCCAGCCAGTGGGGATGCCTGGAGCTGCAATCTCTAAAGTGAAGCTGATTTGAACTTAATTGCTAATCTACTCAAGGAGGCCACTGCCTGGCTTTAAAAACAATTCTTGTTTTTCAAATTGGGTCCTGAAATATTGAAAGTTCAGGGCATGAGTTAAAGAAGAGCCTGGACTTAAAGTTGCCTAGAGCCACATGATTCAGAGAATACTCTGACTTTTGTCTGTTTAGGTAAAGCAAAGAGTAAACACGTTTATAAATGTCAGACATGGCCCCTCTAGGGACTATTGATGTAGCCAGCCAGAGCCAGCATTTAAAAAATTATCCAGAGGGCTTGATTCAATATCACTGCTGACCTGGAGTCTGGAAAACAACTGATGTTGATGTGCTTAGAAAGCTTTAACCTTCTCTCAATACTCTGCCCCAGCACATGGGAACTTCTTTTAAAGGCACAGTAGTTCTTCTGGTTTGCGACTAAAAACTTGCTCTTGAACCATGGAATAAGCAGGCTGAGAAATTTCCTGTCTCATCATTATCCATTCAAGTATACTTACAATATACACTTTATACTCAACTTACTTATCATTTTTAAGGAACTCCATCACATTTGTGCTTACAGTTTCTGGGAGATATTTCTAAGTTGTTTAATTTGATCCATATGTCTCATATCTCAGTGGGACTCCTTTGTACCATTTGATATACTTCAAACTGTTTTCCTTATTAACTTCTATTTTCCCCAGCCCAGTCATCATTGTTAAGTTGGATTTTTCACTCCTGAATGCTACCAAGAAGATTAAATAAGGACACACACACACACACACACACACACACACACACATGAATGCACGCACACATGCCATTCAAAGAAAGTTCTGGAGTTGGAAAGATAATAGTTCACTTAGTAAAGTGCTTGCCACACATGTATAAAGATATGAGTTGGATCTCAAGACCCATATAAAACATCGAACATGATGGTGTGCACACCTTGTGATGACAGAGCTAAAGAGGCAGAGATAGGCTGACTGGGCAGCCTAGTTGAAACATCAAATCCTCAGTCCCCGTGAGAGACCCTGCCTCAAAAAAAAAATACTCTTCTCTGGAACAACATCAGAGGTTGACCTCTAGCCTATGAACATATGTGTACCTGTACACACACATATGTAATCACATGCATAGAACACAAACATAAATTCAAGCAGACATACAAATAAAAGTCTAACTTGGGTGTTTTCCTGCTTTGCTTTCTATTTCTGTGATAAAACAAACAAACAAACAAAAAACAGGATAAAAAGCAACTTGGAGAAGAGAGGGATTATCTGACTTACATGTCCTAGGTCAGAGCCCATCACTGAGGGAAGTCAGGACAGGAACTCAAGGCAGTTCCTGGAAGCAGGAACTGAAACAGAGACCATGCAGGACTGCTGCTTACTTATTTGATCCTCATGGCTTCTTCCGCCTGATTTCTTATGCAGCCTAGGATGACTTGCCCAGGGGTTGCATTGCCCACAGTAGATTGGACCCTCCCACACCAATCATTAAAAAAGGAAATGCCCCCATATACTTGCCCACCAGCCAATGTGATGGAGGTATTCTCTCAAACGAAGTTCTTCTTCCTACATGACCCTGGCTGTGTCAAATTAAAAACAACAACAACAATACCCAGGGCTATGCAGAACAATTCTGTCTTGAAAAAAAATAAATAAAAAAATATAAAAAATAAATAAAAGTGCACATCTCACTAGTTCATGTGTCAAATGAAGATTATCAACAACATATATGCTAATTTTCCCTCTCCTAAGGAATTAAATAATTCAGAGAACAGGCAAAGTAGAAAGACATGGCAAAGTCGATTCAAACAGAGCAACACAATACTGGGAAGAATGAAGTCTTCCTGTCAGAAGAACCAGATAGCTGAATAAAAGGGATGCAAGCAAGAGCTACATTTGAATGCAATTTTCCCTTCTCCCACTCCTGAGAACTTATAGCCTATGGATTATTCATCTTTAAGTTATGTTAGAATAGGTCTAGGGCTGTGTCTCACTGGTAGAGTCCCTGCCTAGCATGTGTAAGGCTCTGTTCAGAAAGAGAAGTAAAGTGCTCTTTCTATCTTTCTGCTTGTGTGAATCATTTATTTTTTTCACCACCATTATTAGTAACATATTGGTAAATAGTTTTGGTTCAAAATACTTGTTCCTCTATTTCATACTTGAAGCTAAAATATCTTAAACCTATAGAAGAGTTAAAAGAACATTCTGTTGGATAGCAATATACCCTCCATTTCAAAGAACATCAACCTTCATCTCCAAAGAATATGCACAGTCTCCCCTGTCCTGACTGCAGTACCATTCTCACAGCTGGGAAGCTTAACATTGTCTGCTAATATGCAGTTCACGTTTAAATTTCTTCAAGTCTCACAATATCTACGGATTAAAAAAATTCCAGCTCAGAACCCAATCTTATTTACGCATGCATGCATCATCCATCTATCTGTCTGTCTATCTCTATATATATCTAGGTATCTCTCTATCTATATATCTATGTATCTACCTATCTATCTATCTATCTACCTTTGTTTTAATGGAGAGCTGTACTTCATTAAAAGTTCTTGTTTTTGGAGACACACTCTCCTTATATAGTCTAGACTGGTCTGGAACTAGATCCTCATATATTAGCCTCCCTGGTTCTGGGATTACTGTAGGGTACCATCAGAACAAGCCAGGCCAATTGTTATGTAAAATATTGAGATTTTTGTCTGTTGCTTTCTGGTCATTGAAATGATGTTAATTTTTGTCAGAATAACATATAAATAAGGGTATAAACTTAACTGCATCACACCAGAGGGCATGCTACATTAGATTAATGATGTGTAGAGATTAAAAGTTCAACCATTCCCACTAGGTGGTGACTGGACTGCCAGGCATCTTATCTATAAAACAATGTTTCTTTTCCCTTCATCGTTGATAAAAGCAAATAATAATAATAATCTTTTACTCAAATTGTTCAGCACTTGCTGAGATCCTTGTTTGGAATAATTACCAAAGTTGAAAACAGTGGTTTTTGGGTATTTCCTTCTAAGGCCAGATGTGGTGGAACACCTCCCATATCCTAGTGATACTATCTTGTGGTGCAGGAAGTGGTTCATTTGCTCTGCTGATTAAAAATTTAAATGGCAGGAAAGTATTTTGTTCCAGCGTTACTGGAAATCTTGGGCAAAGACATCATATGATACCAGTGAAATTGAAGTTCCCTTTTGGACTTCTTAGTTTCATTAATAAAAGAATTTAAGGAGATACAGATGGAAGCTAGAAGACAAAAGACTAGACTCAAAAAACAGTTGAGGATAATTTGTTAGAGTAAAAAGGAAAACATCAAGGTTAGGCAAGTCATAAACCTTGCAGCTGCTGGGAGGAGGAGGAGATAAGCTGACATGGAGGTCAGCCAATAGTGACAGGCAGCTGTATGATGGGGAAGGGAGCTCAGAAAAAAAGAGTAAGGAAGCCCAAAGACAGGGAGACAGAGAGAGAGAGAGAGAGAGAGAGAGAGAGAGAGAGAGAGAGAGAGACAGACAGACAGACAGACAGACAGACAGACAGAGACAGAGGGAGACAGAGACAGACAGAGACAGAGACAGAAACAGAGAAAGAGACAGAGAGAGGCAAAGGAATAGTTTGAATAGTAAGAACTTAGAAACACAGGCCAACCTAACTGGATCCAGGATCCCATGCTGGTGTTGGCTCACAGGAATTTGGGGAAAGAAAAGTATATTATGTCCAAGGATGAATACACTTTTCTAGGGGGTGAGTTCCGCCAGCCAAGTTCCTGACCTGTCCCAACTGAAATAACCCTTTGAGGAGGAGACAGGGACGTGGAGAAGGCCAAGGTATCTGCAGCTAGAGGTAGATTTATTATGTATAGTAGCACTTGTGAGGATCACCTCAAGTTTGAAGTCAATCTAATCTCCATAGTGAATTACAGTCCAGCTGGAGCTACACAAATAAGACCATGCCTCCAAAAATGAACATCCATTTCTTTCTATATTGACTATTTGACACTTAAAAAAAAAGAGCCTCCCAGTTTTACTATTAGTGTATGTGCGTGCACCTGTGCACACGTTCGCACTGTCGTGTTCTGGTGACTGCATATGTTTATGGAGATCAGAAGACAACTTTCAGGGCCCGATTCTCACCTTTCACTGTGGGTTTCAGGCATTGAATTAGGTTTTTAGGCTTGTGTGGCAAGAGCTTTAACCTGTTGAGCCATCTCACTGGCTCAGGGATTCCCATTTTTAGTCCCTTTCTCTGTATTTGTAATAGGGATACCAAGGAGAAACACGTTGGCTTAGCACAATGGGCTTTGAAGCTTTTATCAAGAATCATCAATGAGTTTTGTTTTTCCAATGAGATAAGGTCTTACGTTATAGCCCATGCTAAACTAGAACTCAATGTTATAGCTTAGGTTAGTCTCAGATTCATAATCCTCCTGCTTCAGCTTCCTGTGCGCTGGAGCTATAGATATAGTCAGCCATAGCAAGCCTCACAATTGTTTTTTTCTTTTTTTAATTTGAACTACATTTGCTTTTGTATTTGTGTATTGTGGGCACACCTTTGCCAAAGTCCACATGTGAGGGTCAGAGGACAGCTTGTAGGAGTTCATTCTCTCCTCTTACTGTCTGTGTCTTGGGGATTGAACTCAGGTTGCCAAGCCTGGCACTGAATTCTTTTATCCACTGAGCTATGTCACTGACCCCATCACAATTTCATACTTAGACTGTTTCAATCTTATGGAGTGACATTACATACAGCAGATGTGCCTTCTGATGGGCAAGTAGTATCTAGACTGATAGACGCTCTACAAAGCTATAAATTATAGATGCAACCATAACTTCTGGCTTCTCATGTGAGAGGCCCTGGAAACTAAGGCTATGGGGTTGCTGTAATAAAACATACTTGCTTCTCTGAGGTATAAGGCTGCAAACCCAGGCTAGATTTCATGCTTGTCTGGTGTGAATCCTGTTCTCTTAGATGGGCAGACTTATGAATTGGAGGGCTTCATTAAATCCCTGAAGATGTCTTAATGAGAGCTGATCTATTTCCAAAGAATTGCAGAGAACAGTAGAATACTTATCATCTCTATCCTTTGTATCTCATCCTCACCCATTTGTCTGATTTATCCTTTTTATAGTTCTTCTTGAAAAGCAAATTAATAAAAAAAAAGCAAATTTTTTTTACATGAGGACACAAATGCCCATGCATAAAAGTATGCTGTTTATATTCATAGCTTGATTTTATCATTGGGTGATATCCTGAAAATTACTCCAGTTATTCATATTATTATTCATATTATTATTATTATTATTATTTTGTTTTTTTCCCCTGAGACAGGGTTTTTCTGTGTGGCCCTAGCTGGAGCTCTCTTTGTGGACCAGGTTGGCCTGGAACTCAGATCCTCTGCCTCCTGAGTGCTGGGATTAAAGGCTTGTGCCACCACTGCCTGCCTAGAGTCTTTCATTTTTGGTGTTTTGGGGCTAGTGAGATGGCTCAGTGAGTAAAGGCACTTGCTGCCAAACTTGATGACCTAAGTTAGATCCCGAAGAGCCATATGGTAGTAGAAGGGAATAGAATGAGAAAGTTTCCTATGAGCTCTACATGAGGGCTAAGGTACATGTGTACCCTCACACAAAATATATAAATGGAATTCAGTTTTAACTAAGTGTTTTTACTGTATAGACATACTGAAGCTCACAGAACTAACCTCCCATGGATGGGCTTTAAATAGTTCCAAACACTTTGCATGCTAATGTTTACACAGCAATACAGAGGCTATGGTAAAGAGGGTCACTTGAACTCAGGAACTTGAGGCCAGTTTGATCAACACAGTGACACTATGATGCTCCATCTTTAAAAGAAAAACATTATGTAAAATAAAAAAAGGAGGCGTCTCAGGTAGCCAGCGTGGTAGAAATGATCAAGATACATTAATATGCATGCATGAAATATTTTCAACAAATAATAATAATTTTTTTTTCGAGACAGGGTTTCTCTGTGTAGCCTTGACTCTCCTGGACTCACTTTGTCGACCAGGCTGGCCTTGAACTCACAGAAATCCACTTGCCTCTGCTTCCCAGGTGCTGGCATTAAAGGCGTGTGCCACCACCACCTGGCACAAAAGTGATTTTTAATAAAAAATAACAACTCCGTGCTTCTGGAAGGATACTATTAGAATAAATTTTCTTTTCCCTCTCCACCACTCTCCTCACTCTGTAGCCATCCCTCTACCCGCTAGGGTCTGGACTCACACCATGAGAGTTCGCCAGTCCCGAACTCCAATTACAAGTGTGTATGCCTATGTTCTACACTGCCCCACACATTTTCTTTTTTTATTTGCACCTTAGGCATCCTTTAGCTTTCATTTTTAAATTTCAGTGCCATTTAATTTGTGGTAGCTGAGTTATTTTTCTCGTTTAGATTGTGGTACGATACGTTCGATTGAAAACACACCACAGAAAACTAATAACCTTTCCTTGGACAGGCAGCTTGCCCCTCCCCCTCCCCCCCTTCACGGCCCAGGAACGTGCAGGGCTGCGCGACAGCTCCGCCTAATGACGTCATCAGACGGCTCGCCCAAACCAAGCCAGGCAGACTCCCATCTTTTCTTTCTTCGGGTTTGTTTCTCTTAAATTCAGACTTTTTTTGAGCCAACCCCAGCTCATTTATCTCTAAGATAAACAGATATCGTGAAAGCGGCAGGTTAATAACCCCCATCAGCGCCCGCGCGGACTCCGCCTACAGACGCGTCCCGCCCCCTCCTGTTCGCGGTGGTAGCTTCCGGTCTCGCGCCTGCGTATAAAATAAGCCCCCCCCCCACCCCCGCGCCCCGCAGGCGGGAAAGGCGGAGCTGCGCCCCGCTGAAGCCTCGTCTCTCCGCCTCCAAGTGGGCCGGCCGGCCGCTTGGGCTGGGCTTCTGTGTGAGGACTGGTAATGAACAGCTGGGCCCTGAAGGCCAAACGCTGTTGACTGGGGGAGGTTCGTGGTAGCCGTTCGCGGCTTTCCCGCCACTGTGAGAATTATGTCCGAAAACAAGGACCAGCCCTCCGAAAACAAGGCCTTCTCCTTGGGCCGCGGCCGCGCGCGGGGCCGCGGCAGCCAGGGGGGGCGTGAGGTGGAATGGGCCCCTGAAACCCGGGAGGCCGCTTTGCGGACCGCCACGGGGACGTCCCACCTAGCCAGTACCTCAGGCAGCTTTTACGAGTCCTCCAACTCTCAGTGGCAGGCAGCCTCCCAACCCTTTTCTCAGATAAGTGAGTCCGTTCAGGTGCTGGGTGGTCCCTCGACTTCCACCAACCTCTCTCAGAGACTCAGGGATGATTCTGGCTATAGAAATGACAGCAACTCAGAGTCTTTTTCCTGGGACTTAAACGTCCGCAGGCAGAGTGATCAGGTCCCTAGACCTGCTTCAGACTCCTCCATCCTTAGCTCAGCCTCCCAGCGCTTATCTGGAGCAGGATCTGTCCCACTCCCGGACTCAGCCGGATTTTTTTGGCAAAGGTCCTTGGTGACTTCTAGGCAAGTGTCCTCGATGACTTCTATAGGTAGCACTTCTCTAGAGTCGGAACTAGGGTCTGTCCCTCACTCACTGGTCAGCACTCCCGAAGGGGCCACAGAGGAGCCCACTTCATCCACGTTATCTAGCTCCCCCTGGGGAACGACAAGCGAACAACCTATACAGAGTAACACGTCCCTGCCTTCCTTAGAACTGCCTGACACTCTAGAGAACACCCCGCGAGTGTCGTCCGAAGACTCCCAGGTGCGCTCGGTGTCAGTCACTTCTTGGTTAGGCACATCATCTTCTGTTCCTACTTTCCGTTCCCGGCATCTGCTGTTTGATAGCTCATTACCTAGGTCCACAAGTTCTTCAGTGATTAACCCCCGAGGTTTGACGCAAGGACCTCCTCGTTTCCATTCCCCTCCAATGTCTACAGTAGGGCCATCCCCGGCCAGCCTGAGGGGCTCTGCCTGTGTATCTCGGCAAAGATCAGCTCCGCCCCTGAGCTCTCCCCTTGTCATCGCACAAGGGCCCGCTCCGCCCTCAGGGCCGGGCTCCCCCCGGGTATGTGTAGAAAGATCAGCTCCGCCCCTAGACACCAGGCAAGGGGCGGAACAAGGGTCTGTTCCACCCTGGGCGGTCCCCCCTCTTAAACCCAAGTCTCGGGAGGTTTTCACCCAAACCATGACGGATCTGGAGAAGCCCCATACCACAGGCCACATGTTCGACGTAGTCGTGATTGGAGGCGGCATCTCAGGTCAGTTTGGATCCTTAACAGTAGCTTAAGGGGCCCTGGCTGACCAGGGGTAAGGGAACTTGCAATGTCCTTGTTGTTTTGGGGAGGGTCTTTCTCCTGCATGTAAGAGTATTACTATAGCAGGGCCCCAGATCCTGCCAGATGGGAGTTGGGGGCTGGTCCCTTTGCTGGTGGTATGCACTGGTGGAGGGAGGCAAAATAATTTGACTCCTAATACTAAATACTAATGATTTATTAGCTCTTGTGCAGTTACATTTAGCTAGCACATTACATGAGTTTCCTCTATCCTTAATAGTCCTGTGGGTGGGCAACATATTTGCTATTTTACAAGACCAAGAAACTGTGGTTTGAGAGTTTCAGTAACAGTCCTGAGCTCTACTTGCCTCCCTGGGAAGCCTCAGACCTGTTTTCTTCCTTCACTTCCAATTCTTGAGGTGGTTGCTTGGCTTCTCTGATTTCACATTCTGTCCTCTGAACAGAGCACCAGCATATGGATGTCTGTACTATTGCAGTAGTAGTAGGATGGATTAGTTCAGTTATGCTCGTCTCTAAAGCACCATTCCTTAGAAAACTGAGTAGGTAAAAAACACGGAGGCGGAGTCTTTTAGGAAAGGGTAAGGTTTTTAAAAGGAGCTGTAAATTTCAACCTACTCTTGCTGCTTTTTCAGAACTAGAGTAAAAGTGTATGGTATTTATTGCCTAAAGGGAATAGAGCACGAGCCAGGGGTTGGTCAGGGAATGCCTTGTAAGCCCTTACTGAGAGCTGCACTGCCTGCATCTTATCTTGTGCTTCTGGCTTGAATGGCTCATCAAGTAAGGGGTACAACTAACTTTTTCTCTATTTTTCTGGAGACCTCTCAAATGTTTGTATGTTAAACTGACACTTATATTGTCATATTGGAAACACTTAGGAATTATGTTTTGGCTCTAGGTAGAAACCCACGCTGACAGGTGTTAATAATTTCACAGATACCTGTGCAAGATCTAACTTAGAGGAAGAAGGACAGTAGAAAGGAGTAAATATGGTGTTCAGGGTAAAACGTCTTAATCACCACATTGGTATGAACTGTTGCTTTGGAAGTCCTGGCTAGTGGCTGCAACACTATGAATGTGTGCTGCAGCATCAAAGGGAATCAGATCCTAGTAGAGAGTAAGAGAAAGGAACCATTTTTCCTTCCTCCCTCCCTCTCTTCTTCCCTCCCTCCCTCCCTCCTTCCCTTTTTTCTTTGCTTCCTTTCTTCCATAAACACTTGTTGAGTGCCTACAGTTTAGGGGATTGATGTTCCCCAAAACATGGTTCTTCTAGGTGAGGACCCAAGAAGCAATGTGATTGTTGATCATTGGACTATAAATATGATGATAATATGTAGCATAAATTGATTAACACCATACCACAATTTGCTGTTTTTCTGGCGTTTTATTCTTGTCCTTTTCTTGATTTGTCTCCAGTGTTCCTTAAAGAAAGCTTTGTCTTTAAAAAATTTTTTTTGATGCTTGGTTGTGAGTTTAGCCTATCTCTCCATCCTATCTTCTTAAAAAATTTATGAGACAGAGTCTCATGTATCTCAGGCTGGCATCCAATTTAATGTGTAGCCAAGGATGAACTTTGATTTCTGATTCTCTAGCATCCAACTGCCAAGTGCTCAGATTGCAGATGTGGGGTGCCATGCCTGCTTTGTGTAGTGATAGGGATCAATGCCAGGGTTTTATGCATGGTAGGCAAGCACTCTATCAAGTGAGCTATATCCCCAGCCATGTCTTTTGTTTTTCTGTTGTCTAATTGCTTGGTCTTTCTCCTTTTTCATACCTGACTGCTAATATTTAGTTATCAACAGAAGTGTATTAAGCATGTAGTTAATGAACCTTAAAACTTGAGATCCCTTCTGATTCTCACTCTAAATAAATAACCCGCTTTATACTGAGTCATGTTGCAATTTTGCATTCTTTTTTGTTTGTTTGGTGGTGGTGGATTGAAACAAGGTCTTACGTAACAAAGGCTGGACTTGAACTCCCTGTATTCTGCTTCCCACTCCAAGTGCTCGGGTTAGTTACATTTGTGTGCTATCATACCTGGCTTATTAATTTATTTGTTAAAGACAGCATTCAAATTATATGAAACTCACAAAAATTTAGATCTATTTTTGGGGATTATTAATTAGTACATTTCTGGGGAAGAGGTAGAGAACATTTTTTTTTTTTTTTGCTCAGTAGTTCACATGCTTACTTATTCCAAATACCAAATTTCAGTCTGCCAGCAACAGTGGGAAAAAAGACTTATTTTCCCTTAGTATCATTTCTACCAGTTAGATTTGAGAGATTTTAGCAGCCAAACTGACTAGAAACATTACTTTTTGTCTGTGTTGTCATCCAAAATGATTTATTACTAACATAGATGTGGATGCCTGTCTGACTGAGGTATTAAGTCAGGCTTTATGCTTCATGAATAGGCAAGAGCGTTCTTGTGAACTCCACAACATGTCTGCTTGTGTATGCTTGGCCATATCCCATGATAGGAGTCCCATGATATAGTCCCTCTGCTTGTTTTGACAGAGGTCTGATATAACTCAGTCTGGCCTCACATTTCACATTTGTCATGTTGTTGAGGCTGCCATGAACTCATGATCCTTCTTTTTTTGTCTCCCAAGTACTAGTTAAAGGTATTGTCACCCTTCCCAGCTTATGATTCAAATTTGTGTATTCATTGAAGCATTGTTGAAGGATTTAAAAAATATTATTATTAACATAGGTTTTAAGCACAAAGGTTACAGACAGTGGCAATCTGGAAGGAAGTTAAGATACACTTCCAAAGCAAGGGTATAGGTTTCTCAAAGAAGAGGAGCTTTGTGTCAGTTTTAATTGCTTTGGACTATTCCAAAAATTTTTCTATTAGGATTTGCATATTCTTGGCATGCTACCTATGTGACTATAATCTATAGGCAATAATTAGCATTTTTAATGTTATGCTTATAACATTTTGAAATCACCTCAAGGCTCTGCTGTAAGTCACCCTTGGTTTCTTATACTCTTCTTTCTCATTATATTGCACCATTGTTCTTTTAATTACAGAAAGCTCTTAAATCTTTAATTTGAATCCTTTTCATTCTCTAAACTCATATGCAATAGTTTATCTTTTCATGGGTATTTAGCACTTAAATACTGCAGATTCAATATATCTTCTCCTGCAGTGCTTTGATTCTTTTCTTGGATACCACTTTTTCTATAATTTTTGATACATCTTCTTCTCTTTTTTATTTAATTAATTTGTTTCTGAGACAGATTCTTACACAGCAAAGGCTTAATTTGAAGTCACCATGCAGCCAAGGATGATCTTGACCTTTTTATCATCTTGCCTCTACTTCTTGAGTGCGAGGATTACAGGTGTGCCACCACGCCAAGTTTTATTTTTCATTCATTACTAGTAATGGAACATACATGCTAGGTGAACATTACAAAGTGAGCTACATATCCAGTCATGTCCATTTTTACATCTCATTATATATTTTTTCATGCGCTAGACAATAAACACTAGGTTTCACATATGTTAAGTACATGCTTCTACAACTGAGTTACATCCCCAGACCTTCCATACTCCTTTTTTCTGATCCTTTGAACTGGACAGATTCCTCTTCTGCTTCCTTAGTTACCTTACCATGTTCATGCCCTCATCTCTGGGGAAGACTTCTGATTCCTCAAACTACCTAACTTTAATACTTTCCCAGTGGCTATGCTTTAAAATAATAACTCTCTCCCCACATCCATTCTGCATGTAGTATTCTCCCAGGCTTGATTGGAGTTGTGGAAATAGACAGATCCTGGTGACTTACTAGGCAGATAGTCAACAAAAAGTCAAGTCCCAGGTTCAATGACAGGCACTACTTCAAAAAATAAGTTGCTGAAGCAATAGAGGTAGATTTTAAGCACATTTCTGGCCTCCGCAGGTGTTCACATGGGTGAGTGCACTATAGGTCCCCTACCCCACATATATGGTGGAGGAGAGGGAAAGATTGAGAGAGAAGTGTGAGAGGGAGGAGAGGGAAGGAGAAGAAACCACTACACAAATATCCCTTTGAAAACTATTTGACTTTTTTCACTTTAAAAAAAGGTCATATTTTTATACATAGTTTTTTCTTTTCAACCAACTTAACATTATATGTTCTTGAAACCTTTTCAGTGTCATAGGGCCTGCAGTATAATTTGGATTGATTATGAGATTTCACAGAAGTGGTAAAATGTACACTATATATAAATCCAAGTGGATGTTGAGATGCATGCGTATAATCTCTGCATGTAGTAGAGGTAGTAGGATCAGGAATTGGAGGCCATCTTTGGCTACATACCAAGTTCAAAGCCAGCTTTAGCTATATGAGAATTTGTTTCAAGCAAATAAGTGAACAAACAAACAGAAAGATTATTTACAACTTAAAAATTTTAGTAGTAAATAGACTATTCAGATTGAAAGCTAAGTAAAGTAAGTTCTCTTTTGTTCTGTTCATTTTTTTTCTGAGACAGTGTCTTATGTACTTAAACTGGCTTTGAACTTATTATGTAGCTGAGGATGATTTTGAACTTCTGATTTTCCTGTATCCACATTTTAAGTGTTGGGATTACAGGTTCCAAGCCAGTTTTTATGGTGCTGAGGATCAAGATTAGTATTTGAATATCATACCTTTTGAAGTGAAGCTGTTGATACTAAATATGCATTTATTGTTTATATGTATTATAGATTATAAAGATCATTGCCCTTTAAAGGCATGATAAATTATGACCCACATGAAAGACTCATTTGATCAGAGGGTGTTCTCTAGTTTATCTATTAGCTCATTTATCTATACAGTAACTTATGTAAGACATAGGACTGTCTATGTGACAAGGGTTTCATCTATGAATCTGAAGTGCTGCTGGTACTGGCTGAGCACTCCTAGCTTGAAGACAAAAATATCTGAAAGTTTTTTTTCATGCTGGCATGATGCCATATGTGGAAAATTTTGTACGTGACATCATGTGACAGGTCACAGTCAGAAAGCACATGAGAGTATCGCATAAAGCTACTTTAAGCCCATGTATATATGGTGTATAATGAAACATAAGTGAGTTCAGTGCTTAGACTTGAGTCTTTCCCCAGTTATCTATATCTATCTATCTGTCTGTCTATCTATCTATCTATCGATGCAAATAAAATCTAAACAGATAATTTGAAATCTAAAAGATTTAGGGTCCTAAACATTGCAAGATGAGGGATATTCAACATATGCTTAAGGTTGGTTCACAGGGACAGAGAACAGGGAGGGAACAGCTAATTCTGCCTGCAGGAAATTGCAAGGGAATTACTTTATGGAGGAAGTAATGCTTGACAAAAGTGTTGTGGACTTTAGATAAATTATAAACTATAATGAAGATGATATTTAAATTTAAGTGAATCATTTCCAAATTAAATGAGTTAACTGTGAACTGTGGCTTACATTAAACCCCTTTTATTGTGTATCCATATTCATTCACTTATTCCTTTGTTCATCCATTTATTCATCCATCTGTTCATTCAATATTTGTTAATGGAGTGCTCACCATGTGCCTTCAAATTTTTCTGAGATTCTCTGTTTTCTGCCTTGACAAATGTTACCTGGAAACTTCAGTATAATCAAACTTTTTATTATCCTTAGAATATTCAGTTCAAGAATTAGAGTGTGCAGTTATATAAGAATTTTGTTGGTCAAGGACCACATCACAAAATAGTAAGGAATTAACTATACACATTCTGGGATGATAATCAATATTAAAAGTCAGAAATGTCACTTATAAGAATAAAGAGAATGGGGCTGGAGAGATGGCTCAGTGGGTAAGAGCACCACCTACCTGGTCTTCCAAAGGTCCTGAGTTCAATCCCCAGCAACCACATGGTGGCTCACATCTGTAATGTGAGGTGATGCCCTCTTCTGGCCTGCAGGTGTACATGCAGGCAGAACACTGTATACAAAATAATACATAAAAAATCTTTAAAAGAAAAAAAGAATAAAGAGAATGATTTGTGAGGTTTTAGAGGATAAGCCATGACTATATTGAAGCTTTGTTCCCATACTTAGCTTATGTTATAGATGTTATTTAACTCAGAGCCCTGCCTATGGGAATTTATTACTGTAACTATTTGAACAGTCTTTTTTTTTTTTTTTTGGTTTTTTGAGACAGGGTCTCTCTGTGTAGCCTTGGCTGTCCTGGACTCACTTTGTAGACCAGGCTGGCCTCGAACTCACAGCGATCCGCCTGCCTCTGCCTCCCGAGTGCTGGGATTAAAGGTGTGCACCACCACGCCCGGCTTGAACAGTCTTGAAGGTGGTTAAAAAAGTTTTTCTAAACTGTATTTTGAAATACAGTCTATTAAAATAGAATAGCAAAGTGTAGAGAAATGCTGAATTTTAATGAGATGATGATGATGATGATGATGATTTTGCTGCAGGATTGTTCAAGGCCTTTAATATAAACACTGTTCTCCTGAAATTTATTCCCAAAAAAGAAGTATAACTATTCCAACTTTTATGAACATTAATAGTTTTTCTTGGAGTGTTTGAGGATTAGTGTTCCATAAAACTTTTCAGGGAATTGTGACTTTAAACTCAGCCTTTCCTAGGGTGCAGAATTTTAGGATGTCTTTGTGGAACACTTTAAGTATATTTGAAATTTTAATAAAAGAACTGGGCAAATAATGAATCAAGAAGTAATTACATCCCCCAACTTAGGTGAGATTTGTTTATCTAAAGTGAAGATAAATGCTGGACAATAATCAAATAAACTGAGACTGTCTAGACAACCAGTCTCTTGAGTTAAGGGCAAATTGAAGTTAATTGTTATCTTAATTCTATTTATCACTTGAGACTGCACTGTGCTTTCAGCTTATTGAAATTGAAAGGACTGTAAGATTGGATTGGCCCTTTTAAAAACACAAAATGATTTATCTGACAGTAAGCACAAAATCCAGGTATGTAGATAGACAGGAATGGTTGTATGTATCAGTAACCAGCGTGTATGCACACTGATAGTTGTTCTTTCTCTCAGCAAGCATAATACTTGTTTAAAAATCAGAAAGTTGATTATTAATACCTACCCTAGTGCTCGCTTTTGCAGCACATATACTAAAATTGGAATGATACGGAGAAGATTAGCATGGTCCCTGAGTAAGGATGACATGCAAATTCATGAAGTGTTCCATATTTTTATGTAACTATTTGACAGCAAGACATCCCTCCCTTTGGTGTTTGAAAAGTGGAGCTACAGCTTGGTTTGACATTTTTTTACTGCTTCTATCACTAATAAAGTTATGGCTTCTTGTTGGAAAAAAATTACTTACTGTATCCTTGTTAAGAGTTCTTAGTTACCTGAGATAAAGATAATGTCCTAGATAATGTGTATAAGCCCTGGGTTCAACCCTAAGCACCAGTAAAACCCATCTTGTTGCGGGGCATGGTGATACACAGTGTTTTTAATCCCAGCAGTAGCAGAAGCCAACAGACGTCTATGAATTCCAAGTTAGTCACGGCTATATAGGAAGGCCTTACCTGAAACAAAATAAAACCCCAACCCAAATTAACTAAGCAAGCAAACAAGAAACACCCACCTCTTCTGTTACTCTCACCCCCATGAATGGAGTGTGGTTTTGTTTTCTTAGTATGTAATTTTTGTAATGGTTACAGCAAGCATTTGCACACCTACAACATACCAGGCTTATTCTAAGGAAGCAAAGATGTATTATATATTTGCATTTTCAAAAAGTTTGTATCAAGATGGCATATTAGCATGCCCTTTTAAGTCCAGGACTCTGTAGGCTGAGGAAAACAACCTCAAATTTGAGACCCACCTGGGACTCTTACTTGACCCTGTCTGATTTTCTCCTCATTCATTGCTATCTGGCCACAATAGCCTCATTGTTCATAACACATATAGAGCCTTTAGACATTTTATAGCAATATTTGAAAACAATATCCTTGCTCTTTCCTCATAACTCATTTTTCACTGACTACCTTTTTTAAAATTAATTTTAACCCTTCCCTTTCCCTTTCCTTTTTCTTTCCCATTATTTCTTTCATTCTTTGGCCTACATAGTCTTGCTACACAGCCAGGCTGGCCTCAAAGTTTACAGTCCTCCTGAATGAGCCTTCTCAGTGCAGCAATTACAGGTGTGTTCCACCATATCCAATTGGGATCTAGTATTTTTTTCTACAAGTGATCATTGGATTTTGTAGTGACTGTGGGGAGGGGTAGAATGTATAATGATATGCAAAGTAAGTCCAAAAATAGTTAAGGAATGTAATTTCAGAGATTTATATCTTATAATAGGTATCATCTTTTGTTTTCCCTTCCAAATCAACAACTATACTTGTTACCTCAGAAAAACTTTCTCGAAGCTGGGCATGCTGCTGCATACTGTAATCACAGCACTAAGGAGGTTGGAGCAAGAGGATTGCTGACAGTTCAAGGCCATCCTGAGCTGCATAGCAAGACCTTGTCTCAAAAAAAAAAGAAGAGAAAATGTCTTTCTTGTTTGAAAATGTTTGTCTGTGCTTTACCTGCTAAGCATTAAAAAGTAACTCTTTTATGTCTTCTAACTTTTTATTTGTCATGAAAACTCCTTATTAGTCATTGTCTTCACAATCAATGAATATTAGCATTGATTTTTTTCAGGATCATGGAAGAAATGTTTTACATACACAATCATTTTTTGATATCTGTGGCAGTTTGGTTCCAGAATCCCTGTGGGTACCAAAATTGGAGGAGTTTCAAGTTTTTAATATAAAATGATATAGTTACATAGAACCTCTTTAATCATTCTATATGTTTTAAATCATCTCTAGATTACTTGTAATACCTAATACCAGAGAAAATCTGTATAGTTTTAATGCTGTTTATAGAATAATGACAAAAAATTTGAATATGCTCACTATAGGCTCAATTATTTATTTATTTATTATTTATTTAAGTGCATTTTGGACGGCAGGGTCTCATATAGTCTGGGCTGGCTTCAAACTGACAATATAGTTGAGGACAGATCCTCTTAACCTTTACCTCCAAGTGCTGGTGTTATAAGTGTACACCACCATGCTAAGCTAGAGACCCAATCACTAAAAACAAACAAGCAAAAAACAAAACAAAACAGAAAACCAAAAAGACTTCAGTCTATAGTTGACTGAATCTAAGGAAGCAGGAACCATGGATAAGGAGGGCTAACACTAGTTGATTTTCTTAAATAACTTCCTATTTAAAATTCAAGACTAACTATTCAGATTCATATTTAGGGCCACAGGGGATTTACTTAATCTCACCATTCTTTATTCACATGCCAAAAATCATGCTTCTTAATAATACCAACCAGATTTACTCTTTGTGCTATATCACATATCTCCTGACAAACCCAGGATAGCAGTGCTAGTGATAGCATCAAGTAAATGCTAATTATTAAAAAAAAAAACTTTTGTAGTTTTTCCTGTCTTTGGAATATATAACATTAGAGATTATCAAATTACTAGGTTTTATAATCACTCTAAATAGCACTGCTCTTCAACCATTTTTATATGTATCCTGATATTTTACTAATATTATCTCTACTGTTATTATTTTTTCTAACATTCTATTTAACTGTTCTTATTTTACCTCTGTATATGCTCTATTTCTTTTGGAACAGGCAGTACAAATATAAACAGGTATTAAGGTAGCATTTGAAATACAATGGATACAGGTTGGAAAATAAGTATGTATACACTCTTGTCCTTACTCTGACAGCTGAGAGTTCATGTAAGCATGCAAGCACTCCAATAATTATGAACACAGGAAGCACCACACTTTGGTTTCTAGTTTTATTCCTCAGCTAAAAGGACTATGGCTCACTACAGAAATGGGTTGTGGTAAGGCTAGGACAGGCAGGAAAGTTATGGTGAGCCTGGGACATCCTGTAGCACAAGAAAGTAAGGAAGTTCATGCACATGTATAGAGGACACTAATAGAGGAATGCCAAAGGTCACATAAGAACCAATTAAAAGAGCTCCCAGTGAACAATTTGGATAATTTCAGCAATAAATAATATAGGATTGGATTAAATACTGAAGTATAAAACAAGGATTTGTGAGTCTATACTTATAATTGTAGAAATAAATGAGGAAAAGAACCAAATCTGTACTGCTGAAGACTTCTCAACAATTTTTATAGATACAGTATTCTCAAAATGGTAGACAATTGAGAAGTAATGTGAGTAAATTTAAAAAAAAATCAAAACATTTTAAAAAGCTAGACCATAAGTTTCTATTGTTTAAATGTATGGTATGCATAGCATTCTTTCCAAAGAGTACAATATATAAAGGAGAGTTACTGTGTAACTTTATAGTGGAAGAATCTGGCAAACTCTTGCTGAGCTAGGTGATTAAGGTTACCATAAATGATCATACCTACTGATAGCATGTATCTATGATAAAATGCTAATCTACAACACTGTCTTAACTTTTCCCCTGGTATAATGTTGAATTTGAAATGTATCTTTTATAAAAGCTTTTATTTATAGATGAGACCTGTTCTTAGCTTTAAGCTAAAATAGCTTCTAATCATAAGAATCTTAGAATCTACTGAGGGAAACAAGATCTAGGCACCATATAATACAGATGTAAAGCATAGGAGGTGGTGATAAAATTTAAGTTGGGGAAAACCTAGATATTTAAGTGCTGCTAGAGACAAGGAGGTTTTACAGAAAAACATGCTTTTCTGTTTATTTAATTAGCATTTTTTTAGTGCTAGAGATGGAACTCAGGGCATAGTACATGGTAGGTCACTGAGTCCTATCCCTGTTTATGCAGTCAGAATTTCTGGAAGAGGACTTAGAAGATTCTCTAAGGGTCATTTGACTACTCCAGAAAACAAGATACACTGTCAAAAAGATTACTTTTTTCTAATAGCTAATCTCTAATACAAGATGAATAAGCTAGTCATTTGAGGATCCTTTATGATAGCTTATAATAGTGGTCAAAAATTCCTAGGATAATAGCAAAATTAATAGATTGGATATACTATCCTTTACTCATTTCCTGGGTAGATCTGGTCAAATCTGGGATTTCTCGCATTTAGATGTTAACATTTCTTCCCTTTTATTTTGCCTCTAGGATTGGCTGCTGCCAAACTCTTATCTGAATACAAAATTAATGTCTTGGTATTGGAAGCCCGGGATAGAGTTGGAGGAAGAACATATACTGTGAGGGTAAGTGATTTCAATACTTTATGACATATCACTTAAATTATAAATATCGCCACTTGAAGTCATAGCACTGGAGGAGACCTCATGAGATCACATATTTAAGCCATTAGTCTAAAAATTATAAACTATTTTATTAAGTAATTAGCCTTTCTTTCTTCATTTGTTTGCTTTTGAGACAGTGTCTTTCTTGGTATCCCAGGTTAGCCTGAAACTCACTCTATAGTCCTGGCTGACCTCAAATTCATCCTCCTTCCTCAGCTTCCATATGCTGGGATTATAGGCACACATGACTATGCCCAACATGATTGCTCTTTTTAGCAAGTGCTTACTGTATAGCAATGACCTCTGATTTCAATCACTTCACATTCTAGAAACACAACAAATGTGAACAAATAACTTCATTACAGTGTTATAATTTCTATATTAGGGAGTCAAATTGACTATGTAGTACCAGAGGTAGTGCAATAGTTTGGCTGAACTAAAAGTGATTTTGTGTACACACACACACACACACACACACACACACACACACACACACACACCCACAGAGAGAGAGAGAGAGAGAGAGAGAGAGAGAGAGAGAGAGAGAAAGAGAGAGAGAGAGAGAGAGAGAGAGAGAGAGAGAGCAGGTTCCTTGTTATTCAACAGTATCCTATTTAAAGAAGTGTAGTGGCTGTAGTATGCAGAAGTAAATGTAGGATATCTTTGTGTACCTTTTTCCCTTGGCCTCTTTGCTCAGGTTGGGTCTGGCTAGATATAAGGAAGAAACACAGATCTTGTTACATCACTGCCTTTTATACATGGACCTACATTAACATTCTGGAAAATTGCAGGCCAACTATTGTTTTCTATTACCGTGTTTACAAGTAACTGAATCTGTGGGAGCTGATGAAAGCACGTAGGGAGAAGATATAAGGAAATAAAGCCAAAGATGGAAGTTTGTGGGACATGTAATAAGACAGGAGACAGAGGCTGAAGGAACTAGAGAAAAGCTCTGGATGCTAAGAAGGAGGGCCAGACTAAAACACTGCTATATCAACCTGTCACTGGAGGGAAGAGGAAGACATTTGACTCAGCAGAGTCAAATGATATAGGATGAAGGCAGAAAAGATTTCTTTGCTTATGGCAGTTAGAAAATCATTAATGAGCTCCTTTGGTAGAGCACACAAATAGAGTAGTAAAGGCTGAGTACTATTATTGTAAAAAGAAAAACCATATTGTTTTTAAAAAAATGACTAGAAAGAGAGAGAATGTGTGCTTAGGTAGATACTTCAGTTAGGCTAATGACAGAATGGCCTAGGCAATAATAGTAACAGTGGTTTAGGCAGTGAAAACATTAAATTATTTCACAATAGTTTTCTTGTAGAGATTCCAAGATAGTACAGGAGTTTAGTTTTACCATCAAGGCTTCATATTTTTCTTACCCTTTGTTCTACCATTCTTTGCACGTAGGATTGTTGCCTTCTGGTAACATGGTAGGTGCTGTGGCTCTAAGCAAGTCTTCTCCTGAGGAACAAGAACTACTAGGCCCTTATGACTCATGGCAGTAAGCACTGCACTTGAGATGCTGAGGCAAGAGGCTAATGGGTTTAATACTATCCTGTAGTACATAGTGGTGTCTTGTTTCAAAAACAAACAGAACAAAAGGAAATACAATGAAAGCAGCACAATCATTGGCTGTGACAAACAGGGCTTTTCCTTTACCAGTAAACCCTACGCAGACATTTGTCTCATTAGACAGAGTTGGGTCACATGGGTATCTCAACTGTAGGGGGAACCTGGAAAAGCAAGTAATTGACATTTCCAGGCAGCAAAGCAGAAACAAATATAAGAAAGGGAATTGGAATGGCTACTGCAATAGCTGTGTGATAATGTCTGAACTAGGATAGTGCCTAGCTCCTCCAGTCATACCATGGTATGCATTCTTTTTCATATTTGCATCTACTTCCCTATTTTGCTCAGCTCTACCCATGTGCCCTACAACCTTGCTACTCCAGGAGTGCTCTATAGTCCTGCAACCTTGGAATTACCTGGAAACTTAAGAGAAAATTCTCAGGGCTGCTGAATCTACATTTTCCTTTTAATAATCTTCTCAAGGAGGTTGCAGATATGCTGCTTTGTGGTATAATCATACTTCCTTCTTTTACTTTAGTGTAAATCCACATTAAATTTATTTGGAGTATTTCTGAGAATCCCCTTAGATACAGTCTGCTATGGGTTTTGGTTAAGAGCACTTGTTGCTCTTGCAGAGGATCTATATTTGGTTACAAGCACCCATGTGGTGGCACACAGCCATTTATAAGTCCAGTTCCAGGATCTGAAGTCCTTGTATGTCTTTTGTTGGTAATAGGCACATGCATGGTGTACACACATACACATGTAGGCAAAACATTTGTATAAATTTAAAATGCAGAAAAGGAGTGAGGAGACTGGAATCTCTTCACTATACCTACCTGACACTAACTTGGATAAGTCCTAATTAGAATTTCTTACCCAAGTCTTCTCAGCTGAATGATAAAATATACTCACATGTCTTCCAAGAAGCTCCTTTACACCTTCATTTTAACTTTTTGCTTGGTTTTGAGATAGGTCTCACTGTGTAGCTCTGGCTGTTCTAGAACTCATGTAAACCAAGCTGGCCATGATTCACTCCGACCTGTCTGCCTCTGCTTCCTGGATGCTGGGATTAAAGGTTTGCACCGCCGTATATGGCTTGTTATTTTAATATTTTGAGACAAGATCTTACTGTGTAACCTAGGCTGGCCTTCAACTTGAGATTCTACTGCCCTAACTTTGGGAATGATGGCAGATATGTGCCTCCACAACCAGCCCATCTTCAAATTGAAATAGGAGGCATTATATGGCAGTACAAAGACAAGTTGAACATTCTGCTATATTCACTTAGTAGATGTGATTCTTCTGTTATTTTCTGAAAAATATTCTTTCATTTTAGAGATAGTTATTACATTTTGCTTTAGTCCTACTTTTCTTATCATTTAAGCCATTTGCTTATTAAATAGGAACATCAGTCATGTTGCAGATTTTCAGTTAAGAGCAAGTCAAATAAAGGATATGAAATTCCAACATGCTTATCCCAATCTATGTTATTGGCTTTAGCTGCTTGGCCATATTGTTCCATTTATATATGTCAAAAGCAGACAGGAATTAGTGTCTGTTCAGCATAATACTATATAACTCTTTGGTATATGAGAAAGGAATCCTAGAAATATTTAGAAATGCATACTTAGCATTTATAGTTCAAATGCCTAGAGAGAGAAAAAGAAGGTTTTAAGAAGGGTCAGAAATTAGCCGGGCATGGTGGCACACGCCTTTAATCCCAGCACTCGGGGGCAGAGGCAGGCAGATCGCTGTGAGTTGGAGGTCAGCCTGGTCTACAAAGTGAGTCCAGGACAGCCAAGGCTACACAGAGAAATCCTGTCTCGAAGAAAAACAAAACAAAACAAAGAAGGGTCAGAACAGTGTTTAGCAGAAATCTAAATCAACCATTTTGAAAATTGATCCAAATAACATAATCAATTAGTATAATTTGGAAAAAATCATAAAACTACTTTGGATCTTAAAAAATAAAAAATTCAAATTTGATATTGTCACCTGACCTCTTCCAGTCGACTTTCTACAAGTTCAGAACTTACAATTTTTTTAAAAAAATAATTAAACCATCTATAATTCTACAGAATAAAATGAATTAGGTTGGAATGCCTGCAAGGCCACCACAAGGTCACCGTATTTGTTTCCATGTATGTGGCTTCTTAGGCTGAGTAATATGACTTAAATAAATGGAAAGCACAGCCTGACAGAATACCACATTACACTTCTTAGTGTCTTCCAGCAGAACCCGAGGTACTTCACTAGATTATTTCTTCTTGTTAAAGAAACATTCTAATGTGTCACTCTTTTTTAATTCTTCTCTCATATATTACATCCCAATGGCAGTTTCCCCTCCTTCCTCCCTTCCCCATCACTCCATACTACCTCCCCAATACCCCTTCTTCCTTTCCCTTTAGAAGAGGGCAGGCATCCTAGCGATATCAACCAAGCATGGCATGTCATATAGCAATAAGACTAGACACCTCCCTTGTATGAAGGCTAGAAGACAAATTAGTAGGAGGAAAATTGTCCCAAAAGCAGGCAGAAGAGTAAGGGACAGCCCTGCCCCACTGTTAGGAGTCCCATAAGAAGACCAAGGTACACAACCATAACATATATGCAGAGGATCTAAGCCAGACCCAGCCAAGAATGTCTCACTCTTTTTCCTGCTTCCTTTAAGATTATTTGTTTTAAAGAGAAAGTCACTATTCTAAAGAAATGTTTGGAAATTTCCAATTGTCCTCTTGCTGTTTTTGTTAAAGTAATAGAAATTGGGGCTGGAGAAATGACTCAGCGGTTAAGAGTACTGGCTGCTCTTCCAGAGGACCTGGGTTCAATTCCCATTACCCACATGGCAGCTCACAACTGTCTGTAACTCCAGTTCCAGGAGGTTCCAGTTCCAACACGACATGCAGATGTACATGCAGGCAAAACACAAATGCACATGAAATTCAAAATAAATTTTAAAAAGAAATGTATCAGTATTTTATTCTTAAAAAGATATCAGAGATTAAAGAATCTTCAGGAGACAGTATTGATGGTTAGTGAAAGAAAACATGAAGATTATGATATCCAGATTAAAGAAATCAAAATAGCAATTCACTACTACTGCTAAAGTGGAATGGAAACCCTGAATAACTTCCATTGAAATAAGTAAAATGCTAACTAAAATACACTATATTGATCTACAGGGAAGTTAGAAAATAGTAGATATCTATGTTGAACAGAAATCTCAAAATCAATTATCCAAATGGAGTGTGCGTGCGTGTGTGTGTGTGTGTGTGTGTGTGTGTGTGTGTGTGTGTACATTTTGGGCATAGAATCCAGAACATGATGGGCAAGAACTGAATCACTGAGCTAGAACTACACACCTATAGTACATTCGTGATGAGGAACATAAAACAGTCACTTTGGAGAACTGCTGCTGATTTGCTCGATCTCCTACCACTCTAAATGCCCTTTAGGTTTCCTTGCCAACAACTGTAAAAGCAAGACTCCCGCATGAAAACTCAGCAAATACTTGGGGTCTTGTTCAGCACTTCCAGACCAACATTCATTCTGTCCAGAAACTGTTTTGCCTTTGTTTCCAAAACAATTTGGAATTCATTGCTTTCTACTATTGTCATTGCTATATCATAGTGGGAGCCACTGTCACCTCTAGGCCAGGTTACTGTTTTAGCTCTCTGTCTTCCCTGTTTTTATTCTTGTCCTCTATAATCATTTTTATTATCACAACAGTGGAAGTGAGTTGTTCAGATCTAAGTTAGATTTTAGCAGTACTCAAAGCCTTCCAAAGGCTCACCTTCTCACTTAAGTAAAAAGCTAATGTCTTTCCAGTGTCCTGGGGAGCTTTGGCCTCACAAACTCCTTGATTGACTTTCTCCCTTGTTCATTTGGTTCCAGCCCTGTGCATGAGGAGAGCTTTTTAACCTTTCTCTTTGGGTTTGGCTGCATCTTAGAACTAAGGGTGAACTGAAAGAAGACTAGTCCACATGTACATTTTCTCCTAGATTTAAGTCTCAGATACAGAAAAGAAATAGTTTTATTAGTGTCTCATAAATCTTTTCTGAGAAAAATAACTCCCACCACCCCACTTATTTTGGCATGGTTTTCAAGAACAGTGATTGATACACAATAAAAAAATCAGACAAGTAAGGGTAAAAGGCAATATGCACACACAAAAACTGATTTAAACAGTAGAATAGAAATAAACTTGAAAGAACTTACTACAAATACATAAAAGCATTGTAGATTACCAACATTCAATCTCTTGATTAAATCAAATGTGTTAATAAAAAAGCTGGAAAAGTGGAGAACTGCTTTTAAGATGAGAATAAAATAGTTTTAACTTATGAGAGAGTTTACTTATTTGTAAATAATTAAATAGTTATATGAATATTTTATACTTTTAAATATTCTTTTGCCATGATGCATTTTCTGTGAAAATGTTTTAGGATATCAGCAGGAGCCCATGAATGTGGGCTAATTTAATTTAAGATTTCAGCTAGTGGAAATCAGAGAGTTAGGATTAATCAATCCCTGGATGATACCTATAGCAATAACCTAAGAGAAAAATATACACTTAGTAAGGGATTTGCAAAGAATCTAGGTCAGCAAGATGTACTATAGTGTTCATTCTATGTTGTATTGCTAAATCAACCTCACCTGTGTTGTATTGTTAAATTAATAGCTCTACAAATGGACATGCCTACTGAATTGTCAAACAGAGTTCCCCAGTTTTTGAGTGGAAGAGAAAAGGCTTCATGTTTCAGGTGTACACTATAAAGGACATCTAAGACATAAGTTAACAAAATAAACAGGATTTTTCATGATGAAAAGGTTTTCAAATTACAAAGTTTAAGTAAAATATAACTTTTTCCTTTCTGCAGAATGAACATGTTAAATGGGTAGATGTTGGTGGAGCCTATGTAGGACCAACCCAGAACAGAATCTTACGCCTATCTAAGGAGCTAGGCATAGAGACCTATAAAGTGAATGTCAGTGAGCGTCTAGTTCAATATGTCAAGGTAAGCCTATTTATAAGACCAATGCATGCAGATTTTATTTGAGAAAGATTGTTGATTTGTGATTATTTTTTCTCCTTTTTAAGGTTTATTTTAAAATTTTCATTGTTTATATTTACTTTACATGGTATGATGTATGTTGCATAACTGTATTGTCATACATTCTTTCTCATACTCTTCCAACTTTCTTTCTTCCCACTTCTATTAGCCTCCTTTGTTCCCCTAGACAGTGTTGTTTCTACTTTCATAATTTTATGTATCTGTGTAAAAATCTAGGACCAACAAATAAGATAAAACATATTTCTCTTTCTCAAATTGTCTTAATTTGCTTAATATAATTGTCTTCAGCTGAGTTCAATTTCCTGCATAATTTTGTTGTTCTATATGGCTGAGAAAGCCATTGCTTAATATATCATATTTTTATCAAGTCCTATGATACCTGGGTTGATTCCATAACTCAACTATCATAAATAATGCTGCAATAAACATGGGTAAGTGTCTCTATGATACTTTGATAAGGAGTCTGTTTTCGTAAATACTCAGGAATAGTGGATGTGGCCCACATGGTAGATCTAATAATAGTTTTTTGAGAGACCTTTATACTGATTTTCATAGTAGCTAGTCTAGTTTACATTCCTATCAGAAGTGGTATAGAAGGAGTTCCTTTTGTCCATGTCCTCACAGAATTTCTACTATTTGTTTTTTAATTACCTTTCTCACTATTTTTGAAAACTTATCTGTTCTTGTCATTAGTTTATACATTGAGTTTGTTGATTTCTCATTGTTTAGATTTTATATTTTTAATAAATATCAGATATTAATTCTTTCTCAGATAGACAGAAGTTTTTTTGCTTTGTTTTTTTGGTGTAACAGCTCTGGCTGTCCTGGAACTCGCTTTGTAGACCAAATTGACCTCAAACTCACAGAGATCCACCTGCCTCTGCCTTCCAAGTGCTAGGATTAAAGGCATGTGCCACCACCGCCCAGCTGACAGAAGCTTTTTTTTTCACCAAAAATATTGTTTTCATATTCAATATATTCTGAACGTGATTTCTCCCCCTTCATCTCCCAGATCCTCCCCAAGTCCCCATCCATCTAACTCCATACTTTCTCTCTCTCTTTAGAAAACAAACATAAGTAAAAATAAACTGGAATTTAAAAAAGAAAAGAAAAAGCATGGGAAACATATTTTCCCCCCACTCCCTCCATACCTCAAAACATAAAAACACAGAATCAGGAGCCATAATATACAAGCAAAAAAAAAAAAAAAGCAATAAATGCTGAGAAAAAAAAAAAAAAAAAAAAAAAAAAAAAGCAATAAATGCTGAGAAAAAAAAAAAACAATCTACAAAATTACCATTGTTGGACATGGGGCCTACCCTTAAATGTGGGTTATAGACATAGTGAGACTCTGTTGGAACAAACTAATTTTTCTTTTGCAAGTGGTTGCTGATTGGAAATAGCTTCTGGGATAGGGATGGGGACTTGGGTCAACTTCCCTCTTTCAGCAGTGGGGCCCTATCTAGTATGGATCTGTGCAGGTCCAGCAGTATCTTTTTAATTTCACACGGTTTCCATTTGTTGGTTGTTGGCATTATTTCCTAAATAACTGAAATCCTATGTAGAAAATTCCTAAATTTGCCTGAACCTTGAAGTGTTTCTCTACTTTCTCATGTAGTAGTTTCCAAAATCTCAGGTCTTAGATCCTGTCTTAGTTACTTTTATATTGCTATCACAAAACACCATGACCAAAGTAATTTATGAAAGAAAGCATTTAATTGGGCTTATGGTTTCAGAGACTTAAAGTCTTTGATAGTGGGAAAAAAGATATGATGGTAGGACAGCTGAGAGCTTCCATCTGGATCTGAAGGCAGGAGGGAGGGAGGGAGGCAGGGAAAGAGAGGAGAGGAGAGGAGAGAGAGAGAGAGAGAGAGAGAGAGAGAGAGAGAGAGAGAGAGAGAATGAGAATATATATACTAGGAATGGCACAGGTCTTGAAATCTTAAAACTCATCCCCAGTGACACATTTACTCCAACAAAGCTACACCTTCTTGTCCTTCCCAGTTTCACCAGCTAGAGACCTAGTATTCAAATATATTAGCCTATGAGGCCATTCTCCAAAGTAAATTCTGAGACTCCAGGCAATCTTTTAATTGTTATCACTTGTAAAATCAAAAAGCAAGTTACATATTGAAAGCCAGCAGAATAAACTCCAAATTGTATAAATCCATGTCTGATGTCAAAGGGCTTAGATACCTCCACCTTTCCGCGTGTGGCCTGCAAAGATACAGCTCGCTCTTGTGTGGTTCCACACCTGGGTACAGTTCATCTTAGCAGATATCTCATGACCCTGGCACCCCTAAAATCTTGGAGTTTCCAACAGAATCCAGGTTTCACTTTTATAGCTTTATGAAATGACTTCTCAGGTTCTCCCTGCTGGGATTCTCCTGCCCCACTCCTCGCCTGCCTCAGGTGCTCTCGTTAACCATGGAGAAAAATTCTACAACATTTTTACTTGTGAATCCTTCATGATTCTAAAGCCTGAACCATGTGGACAACATTGCCAACTTTGACTACCAACTTGGGGTGAACCCAGCCTCTTTGAATCACATTTGTTCTCTCTTTGATTTGTTGTTGATATTTAGGAGCAGAAAATTTCTTAAGCAAGTTGGAAGCTTGGCCGGATGAGGTCTTGTTCTGAGGGCATTGACCCCTTTATCCTAATGCAGGTCAGGCCTTGCCTTGATCTTATCTTTTTCATCGAAAGCCTTGGCTCCAACATTAAATTTCCTGGTGCTCTTTTCTCTTCAAACTTTTTTGCCCACTTGCTCTTTTTTATTGTACACCTGCATAAGAGTGATTACTAATAATCAGCCATCAGAGGCAATATTGTGCTGTGCTAAAATTTCCTCTGCCAAAGAAATTAGTCCATTACATTTCGATTTCGCCTCAAAATTCTTAGGACAAGAGCAGAAATCTGTTACATTCTTTGCCAAAATATCACAAGAATGGTTTCTAGCCTGATTGCTCATATTATTCACCTCTGAAGTCTCTCAAGCTGGACCTCCACAGTCCACATAGCTTTAAGCACTGTTGTCTGAATGGTTCTACTAGGATGGCCTATTAAGTTCTACTTACAGTGTAAATATGGACCCCATAGGCTCGTATGTTTAAATACTTGGTCCCCAGTTGGAGATATTATTTGAGAAGTATTAGAAGGTATGGCATTGTTGAAGAAAGAGTGTCACTGGGCGTGGGTCTTGGGTTGTCTATAAATTTGTGCCATCCCCAGTGTGTTCTCTCTCTGCATCCCACTTTTGATCAAGATTTGAGCTCTCAGCTGCCATCATGTATTCTAACTCTCTGAAATAGTAAGACCAACTAAATGCTTTCTGTACTAAGTTGTCTTGGTCATGGTGTTTTGTAATAGCAGAAAAGTAACTATGATACCTAGCGTAGCTCTTCTAGGCTGTACTCTACCCCCTTTCCTAATGCATTTACATGCCACAGTAGATGGAGTTGCCTGGAAAGGCAAACAAAAACAGGTAGGCACATGCACGTAGGTATGCATACACACACACACACACACACACACACACACACACACACACACACACA
>OU015760.1:10962950-10981135 GCA_907169655.1 Acomys percivali | reverse complement strand
ACACACACACACACACACACACACACACACACACACACACACACACACACACTTTATCTTGAGTGTATGTGTGTGAATATATGTGAAGGCCAGTTCATCAACTGTTTTTCACCTTATTTGTGAGACAAGGTCTCTTACAGGAATCTGGAGCTTACTGATTCAGCTAAACTGACTGACCAGTAAGGCCCAAGGATCTACCTGTCTGTGCCTTCCTAGTGCTGGGATAAATAGTAAGATAAGCATTAGATACTGAGTGCTTATTGGAGTGATTAATTTTACATTCATAAATAAGATGATCCATCATTACACTTGTTTGATGAATGAGTTCCAATTAATTATGTAAACCCTTTGCTAATTTTTGCAGTGTGTAGTGAAGGAGGTGGTGAGGGAAAACCCAGAAAGAGCCAGTACAAGCATTTTCAGGACCTACTTTGATATATAAATTGACATTTATGCATTCTCACTTCCTCCTGACTTTTCACATCCTCTCTAAATAAAACTGGCATCAGAAATATGCACCAAACATTTACTTTTAGAGAGTAATGTGATGAGACTTTATTTGAAACTTCAGAAGCTTTCTTGATAGTAACGTCCTGGTAAACATTTTTTTTCTTAGTGCTGGATTTTCTATTCCTCTTATGGCTATTTACTTCAGGTTTCTAAACTCCAAAGCTTTTCAGAATGTGTGTGTAGTAGAATACTAAATACATGGTGTTGCTAAGAGATGAGCTTTGTTTTAGCCAAAGTGTCCTGTAGAAGACAAAAGATCTGCTTTTGTGTTACTTTGTCTCAATATCTTATGACCTTGTTTTTGACCCTTACTTTAAAAGTGTTCCTTTTGAATGATGGATATTTAATTTTAGGATTCTTTTAGCATCTTTCCTATATTAATTTATACTTTGTTTCTTTTGTCTGAAGAGGAAGTTGGATTTTCACTTTCAACCCTTTTCAGACAGAAACCTTGTTAGCTAGTACTCTCCCACCTGACAAGATTGGTGTTGCAATGTGATTCTTTGTATCAGGTATAGACTCAAAACTTTTTCACCTCTAGGTCAAATAATAAAAAAGACCCACTGAAAGCCTAGTGGGTCTTGGCATTCTAGTGACTGTTATTTCCAAGATGAGAAAAAGTTGCAAGAATGACGGTAGTTCAAGGTTGTATGGAAATAGAAAAAAGTTTTGAAATCCTCATCAATAATTGTCCTTCTTAATATACTTTGAAATTAAAAAAACAGAAATAATGACAAAAATGCCAATACTTAATATATAAGCAGTCCAGTAATATTTCTATAGAACTTCATTTTATTTTTGCTTTGCATTTGGGTTTCATGCAGTCAAGAAAAATTCTCAATGGAACCATATAGATATTCTCAAATATTAACCACTCAGTATAATGTACAGCTTTCTTCTGAAGGCTAGGAAAATAAATATTTTCATTCTAAAAGATTGTTCTCAACACTTTCAAACAATGTGAATGGTTATTAACGTCTTCCATTTCATTCCATTCCCATAACTTTACTGCAATTTGTCAGACTCACATGATACACATGTAAATCACAAGCTGATATTTAATTTTGTGTGCTTGCCAAAGTACACTGTGGCCTAGTTTCCATAGCTGTATTCAGGAGGTAAATGTCTCAGATAAAATCAGACTTCATAGACAATAGGAGGGAATCAGTTTTAGTAACAATTGCTGGCTAGTGTGATAAAAGTAGATCCTGGAGCACAGAAATGAGAGCAGTTGCTAATTAGTTATTTACTGATGACATTTACTGATGGTCCCAAGTACCCATGGCAATTAAAAAAAATACTTCTCTGAAGTACAAATACTAGGAAGATTATACTGGTATAGTCTGATGGCTCCAAGCACAATCATCTTCATACTTCACACCATCATTGTCTCCATCATGATAATCCTAAGAATAACCAGTAAAGTAACTTCTTCCAGTACAGGGGCATACCTGCATCTGCCCCATCACTGGAACGTATAACATGAACACACTCACCTAACAATTTAGCTAGCAAACTCTGCTCTGTCTTTGGTATTTTTGACCTTCTATGGCATACTTTCTCACTTTGTTGTCTTGTAACAAAGGAGGAAGTGCTCATGGCAGAGATTCTATATAGAGTCCATGATGCCCTATAGTTTTACCTAGGTGTGCAAGCCATATCAGTATATTTCAATTGTTCTACTCAGTGTAATAAGATAATGTATTCTCTTGCCAGAAAGTTGCATGTGAAAATGTCTTCTCATAGATTATAAGTAGAAACTAAATGTTCTGAATATCATTGCATTTCTTTCATCTCATGTTTTCTCATGCTGTTTCAATCTTCTGCCAGTGCCAGCCAGAATGTGAAAAAAATCTGAGGAAATATTTTCTGTTTACTTTCTAAAGAACACCAATCTAAAAACACACACTGCGGGAATTTGGTAGTCAGATAAAATTTGGAAGTACTCCATATTCTAAACTTATATTAGAGAGTCAAGATTTTCATTAGCAAATTAGAAGTCCTGCAGAGTCAGGTAGTAAAAAGGAATACTTCACTATAAGCCAAGAATTGCCAGATTTATGGCCCTAGAGCTCTTTTTTTTCATATAGCATCTGGAAAGATTAGTGTTGGAAATGTTAATGTATGAAATGATTTTAGAGATTTACATTCCCAAAGAGACTTCTATCTTTCCCTGTTTACTTCATCATCTTCCACATAGTTCTAGTAAATTTGATAGTAACATGGGAAAAGTTTGTATGTGGAACTGATAGTAAAAGTCAGTATTGGATTAACATTTCACTAGAAGTTTTCTTTAGGCAGCGAAGAGTGCAGAAAGAGGGACTTGTCTGTGTTGAAAATGACCAGACATTTTCTGGGAAAGCTAGATGTGATACAAGCTAGGCTGTTAAAAAAAAAAGCAGACACTTCATTTCCCCTTTGAATCTTTATTTAATGAACATTTTTGGAATTCTGCTAGTCACAAGGCAGTATAAATATAAATGTACAAGCACATTTGAAGCATAGTCTGTCTTCTTTGGTGCATTGAGAAGAATCTGGAAAGCTAGCCGTGTATATAAATCAGATTAATTTAGTGGTGAGCCTGTCAAAGGTCCGGGGCCATTAATGTTCTTACCATTCAGCAGAGGATTCACAAGTAGTTTATGACCTAGGTAGCTAGGTGAGATTCTTGAGGTTGCATTTTTCCAGGCCATTGTTTGCTCATACCTCTGACTTCCAGTTCTAGGAGCATGCCTGATAAGTTCTTAAAAGAGGATCCAGCTCAGTGGCATTGCAGGCCTGATGTTGCTAGGCTCTAACAGGGTTTAACCCCAATGTATCTATACATACACTCATATACATACCTCTCTACATGTATGGGAAAAACAATATAAATGACTGAATATCTTCAAAGACATATATAACTTAAAAAATCATCCAAAACTATGCAAATTATATTACCTTATGATGCATCTTACTTATGATGATACAGTGTTACCTGGGAGCAATGATAGCAAGAGAAATCACACATGGAATTATAGTATATTAAGATATAAGAAGAGCAAAATGGGTAACTCTCTAAAAAAATATTAGGAAGCCAGGCATAGTGATATAGGCCTATAATCCTAGTGCATAGGTAGTTGAGGCAGGAAGATCTCAAATTTGAAGCTAGCCTGGGTTATATAGTAAAACTCCATGCCTTCCCACTTCCTAAAAATAAAAATAGGAAAGAATAGGAAATGAACATTTCCAACAGAAAGGATCACAGGGTCTTGCTGGTTTAAAATTTGTGATCCTCCCACACCTCAAGCCTCCCAACTGCTGGGAAAGCAGATATATGCTATAACATCCAGCTTTATTATTTTTGAAATTTAATGAACATAAAGACAAACCAGAATGACTTTGCAAAATTAAATATCTGTATAATTTTGACTTTTCATCATTCAAAGAATGTCATTGCTTGTGACAATAGGTATAGATAATGAAGGAGATATTTTTTAACATAAATACTGTAATGTAATAATGACCAGCCATTAGTGAGCATCAGGATGAACTACTGTTTATTAACAATATAAGTTCCTTGGTTTTATACCCTGATATAGTAGTCCTAGAGATAGGATCCTTATACTCCACATTTAAACAAACACCCATACTCCAGAAATACTGCAAGTAAAAATAGCTTGGGGTATTGGTGGAGGTTGGAGAGATAACTTAATGGTTAAGAGCACTTGTTGTATAATACTAATCTGAACTTAATTGATTGCTGAAACTGGCCCCTAAAGATTATCCTCTGATCTCCATATACATGCTTTAGTATGTGTGAGCCTACACACAACAACAACAACAACACATAATGGCTTATGATATTCACAGTTTCTATGTTTGTTCATCATGGTTTCTCAGTTTTGATATTTTAGATCAGATAATTCTTTGTTGTAGAGGGCTGCCCTTTTCATTAGAAGGTGAACATCATCATGTGCCCAATTATAACAGGCAAGATTATCTGCCAACATTAACAAATACATCTAGGGAACATCCTCCCAGGATTTCCTAACTACCCTTTTCTCCTAAATTAATGGCATCTGTAAAAAAGGGAAAATACTTTTTACATGCTGCACTGCAGTGATCTTTAATTACCCAAGAACCTAGAGAAAAACTTGTATTGCTTTTTATCCTTATTGCTTTATTTTAATTTTCTGTATATAATTAAAATCCCTTGAGAAGGATCACCTAAACATTCATTTAAGCCTTTTTATTCTTGATGTGACACTGTCAGTTATACCTTAGTGTAATTTTTTTTTCTAGAGTCTAGCCTATCAACTTAGGTATCCACAATATTAACTGGTTGCTGTAGAAATCTTGAGATGGGGTAAAAATGTTATAACCACTGTAAACATGCAGAAGTTGTGTGAGATGTAGGCCACAATTGCATTCTCCTGAACAGAGGGAACAAAGACATAAAAATGCAAACTATAGGACTATGTAAATATAATAACAAAACTAGATGGTAGATAAGTTACTCAGGGAAATAGGAAATGGTTGGGTTGAGAAAAAAGAAAAGGTTGAGGATGGAAGACTCAATGGATCAAAGAATGAGGAGAGAATCTTGGGCAAATAGGTGGATATTTGGGAAAACTAGTAAAATGCATTGGGGTGCATCATAAAAAGGCAACTGCTAGAGGGATTGATAAATTCATCCCTTCAGATCTGGCTATACGAAGGGCACTGATTATCTTAGGGAAAGGGGCTCCATGAATTTTGGTGAGGGGCATGCAGGCCACATTGTAGGAAAGAAAAAGATATAAAGAAATAGGCATCATTTGAGTTTGATTATTAAGAGAGGGATGCAGATGTGAAGGTGTGGCTCAGTGGTAGAGTGTGAGCTAAACATGCTATGTTTTTGGTCATGATGCCCAGTAGGAAAGAGAAAAGAAAATCAACAAGGAAAAATGAAAAGAGAATGACAATTAAAAGAGCTGTTTCCATAATAAATATGAACGCTTTTTCTAGGTAAAATGGAAGTTATTTATGTTTGAGGAAAACTTGGCTACATGCATTTATAAGCAGTAAGAAAATTATTTTGTTAACTTTTAAAACAGCATAATGGCGTTATCTGAATCAATGGATTTCTTTTTAGATGATTTCTTTATTTACTGCATTACGAACTATGGGAAAGATTTCCTTAATAGATGTTGTTACAAAACAGTGACACAGGCAAGTTCCAAGGAATTCATAAGAATTTGAAAACATTGTGTGTGTGTTTTAAAATATTTTATTTAAATAATTTATTCAGATTACATCTCAATTGTTGTCCCCTCACTTGTATCTTCCCATTCCCTCCTCCCACTTTGACCCTATTCCCCTCCCCTAGACCTGTGACAGAAGGGGACCTCCTCCCCCACCAGGTCTCATCTGGATAGCCTGCTTTTCCTTCCTCTGAGTGCCACCAGGCCTCCTCACCATGGGAAGTGGTCAAATAGGGGGCACCAGAATTCATGTCAGAGTCAGCCCCTGCTCTCCACACAACTGTGGAGAATGTCCTGTCCATTGGCTAGATCTGAATAAGGGGTCTAGGTTTATTGCATTTATTATCCTTGGTTGGTACAGTAGAAAAACATTTTTTTTCAAATCAGAGATCAGTTTTATATATGACTATTCTTTGAGTACAAATTAATTTTATAGAGGAAATATAAGTTTTGTTTTTGAGTTTTCAAGCTAGGGAAGAATTGTAAGGCTTCCCAAGTTATTAATCCCAGCCTTTCTGCTATTCAGAGCTTTTTTTTTTTTTTTTGCCTTGTGTAAAATGTTTCTTCAATTTTTTTCACAAAACGTGTTAGCCTTTCCCAAAGAAAACCATGTTTCCTTGACAGGCATACCCCTGGTGCCTTTTTCTCTGTAGTTTTAATCTTTAGAAACAGAAAAGATACATAGAGAATATTTGTAAGTTTCACATGTGAGAGTTATTTTTATTTTATTGGGGAAGTTTAAAATGCATCTGAAATAAACCTATCTCCACATTCCATCAACAATTTAGGAGTGAGGAAAGCATATTTTATGAAGAAAAGCTTGAAAGGAGGAAATTAGCCTCATACTATTTTGTAGCTACTGTCACTAGGCTTTAGTTTCCTTATTTATAAAATGGAAATATCAGTAGTCCTTTCTCCCACAGAGCTGATGGGAGCATTACATGAGATAGGACATATGAAGAGTTTTGGCCACTGCCAGGCATGCATGGAGAAAGCTCAATAAATGTTTAATGATGGCAGTGATAAAGGATTTGGAGTCTCAAAACTTGTTCTGTAACATTTCAACATAACATTTTCTGATAAGAAATCAGATCACATAATCAACCAGTGTTCTTTAAATTTGCTAGTGGAAAGGAAATTTACTTCTTTGTCATTTAATGGATGCCATGTATTCTTACTCAGTTGTCAAGGTGGGGAGACTATGCACATACTGTCATGCCTTGTGCCTCTACCTTGATATAATTTTTTTCTTGACCCTTTTTGAAATTCTGGCGCAACTTTTGATACTTTCCAGTGCATGAAGTTGATTTTCTACAGGTATTTATTAATAGAAATTCAAATTTTCATGAGGAATTGTACTAGCTGAAAATATTTGGCCTTCATGAATATTGAGAATTCATATGTTTTTAACAATAATTGTCCACTGGTATCTGTAGAGGATTGGTTGTAGGACTTCCTATGAAAACCAAGATGTAGAGATCCCTAAGTACTTAAATAAAAATTGTTATTTGCATATGCCTTATTCATATTCTCCTGTACACTTTAAATTATTTCTAGATTGATTATAGTATCTAGCATATGTAAATGCCATCTAAGGTATACTATACATGTTAAGTATAGATATTTTTTAAATGCATTTTATCTGAATTTGGTTGGATCTGCAGATGAAGAACCTGAATAACCACTAAAGGAATTAAATGTGCAGATAGTAGTACCTTATAAATGTCTCAATCTCTCTCTCTTTCATTTTTTTTTTTGAGACAGGGTTTCTCTGTGTATCCTTGGCTGTCCTGTCCTGGACTCACTTTGTAGACCAGGCTGGCCTCAAACTCACAGCGATCTGCCTGCCTCTGCCTCCCGAGTGCTGGGATTAAAGGCATGTGCCACCATGCCTGGCTTTTCTCTCTTTTTATAAGAGTCCACCTTATACTTACCTTTATGTGTCACACAATAAAGTGAGATAAATAACTTCTAAATATAAAACTATCTTGACATTAGAAATCTTAGTACTAAGCTATACAAGCCAACTTGAGCTAATAAAGGGAACTATGAAGCTGCAACATCACACTTCAGAATCTACAGAAAAGATTCTGACAAATTAGGGACAAGAATCATGGTCTTTACATCACACATTGTCTGTTTGGCATGTTGTCATAGGGAAGAGAACCCACACTCTTCTGTACTTTGGTTATGATAAACTACAGGGTCAAATTTTCTAAGAGTATATGATTAGCCAAGTTTAGATCACAAGCTCATAGCTGGGCTAGATCAGGAGTTGGGAGAAATATAATGTATACCTATTTTAATGGCAGTTGGGTCCATCTTACATAATAATACAAAGAGGAGGAGTGGCAATTTCCCAGAAGGAAACCAGGGTACATCTAGAAAAGAAAAATGGATGTATAACAGACCACACTGGTAAATGCCTGTTATTCCACACAGCTAATAGTCTGATTCTTTACACCAGATATAGTAGTCTAACCAGTCTTTATTTAGACTGTGAAAAGCTTTAAAACTTGGTCTGAAACTTGACTTGTATGTATCTAAAGATGGTCTTCCATTTAATTATTCTATCACTCACATATGATAATTTTTCCAGAGATATTCAATAAGAACATTATGGCTTCAGCATTTACACTAAAGTGAGTTTCATCTTTATATACTTATTTGCCCAAGTAAGTAAAAATTAATCAAAAGGTATAATTTTCTACAAATTAAAAACAGCTAGCACAACATTGGGAGAAATTTTAGTAATCTTATTAAAATTAGGCTTGTTTAGGTAAAATATATTTAATTTTCTCAGAGGTAGTGTCTGATATAGTAGAGGATCTTGTTGCTTTGAAAATGGTTTAGGTTGGGGTTGGAGGATGGCTTAGCAGGTATACTGCTTTCTGTACAAGCATGACCTGAGATCAGACCCCCAGCACTCTTGTAAAAAGGCAGACTCAGTCATATGTGACTATGATTTCAGGCAAGGGGTACAGATCCTAGAGGCTTGATGGCCAGTCAGTCTGGTCAAACTAGTGACCTTCACGTTCAATGACAGACCCTGTCTCAATAAAATAAGGTGGAGTGCAATCACAGAAGATATTCAGAGTTGACCTGACCTAAATGTGTGTACATGTAGACAAGTTTGCCTATGCACATTTGTGGATATACACACCATAATTTATGCCTTCTCCTTCCCTCCTTTTTTCTCCCCACTGTGTCTCCCAAACCCACCAACACATACACACAAAAATGATTTATAGTAACTGGTTTAAAAATTTTTAATTTATTTACTTTTTATATAACCCTGGGAGTGGAACACAAGGCATGATATATGCTAAATAAACACTATACCTTGAATAACATCCCCAGCCCTCTTTTTGCTTTTTATTTTTACTACAGAATCTTACTGAGTTGTTCAGACTGTTCTTGCATTTGGAATCTTCCCTGCCTCAGCTCCCTGGGCTTATAGTATTATAGACCTGCTTCACAGCTGGTTCCTGTGGTTTTAGAATGCCATGTAACTTAAATATTATCCACTTGAAATGATTTCCCTTATTTTTTTATGTTCTAGGGGAAGACTTACCCATTTCGTGGTGCATTTCCACCTGTGTGGAATCCCTTGGCATATTTGGATTACAACAATCTGTGGAGGACAATGGATGAAATGGGAAAAGAGGTAAAATGTGTGCTTGGTTTGCACATAACATATTGCTGAAGAAAGAAACGGATTAATATCCTTGCAAGCTACAGAGGACATTTGCACTGATTTGCACTGATATATGCCCTTTCCAGTGTACTCAGCAACTGTGCAAAAGAGAAGAATTTCCAATTGGCAGATGGAGAAAATAAATACCAAGGGTTTATGTAATTTACTTGAAGCCATGCAGCAAGGAAACCAGAATTCAAAAGCATTCTTGATTATACTACTGCATGTGTGCCTTCATCTCTATGCATCTGAGCATATATATGACATATTTTTGCCAAATATCTACTTACAGTTATGTATCTACAGTGCCACTTTAGTAAAGGAGGGAAGGACTTTCTGCCTCAGAGTTTATTTATTCTCAAATTTCAGTTGGGGGCCTAAAATGGGTGTGGTCTTCTAATAATAATATTGATAATGATCATCACCATTCCAATTACAAATACATTTATAGTACTGTAATTGTGATCACAGTTATTACTATTGTTTGACAATAGCATTAAGGCATAAATTACAGCTCTATCTCACCTCTCTAGATGTTCACATGAAGAGAAGTGTAGCACAGTGGTGGCAGTTCCCTTCACTCATGAGTGTTTCATTGCAGATCCCCTTTGATGCACCGTGGCAAGCACGACATGCTGAGGAATGGGACAAGATGACCATGAAAGATCTCATTGATAAAATCTGCTGGACAAAGTATATTTGACTCCTTAAAATCTTATTTTAAAAATCTTCCCCTCCAATCCTTTGTATCCTGTCTTGAGTAGTGCTGTTCTTAGCAACTTATAGTAAAAATTAAGAAATATAATAACCTTATTAGTCATAACAGATTTGAACAAAAATGAATAAAAACTTAAAGTTAATGCATACAGTAGAACATCGTTGGATAAAAGGGTTATATCCTCAATAAAAAATAGTGACTACATTTTTATTTTATATAGAGGTTGCCTACAAAAAGAGTTTGTAAACATATTTTAAAAATGACTCTCAGAGGCTAGAGAGACCTCTTGCCCCCTGCCCCGTGCCCCGTGCCCCGTGCCCCCTGCCTCCTGCATGGAGACGAGTCCACACACATGTGAAAATATACACATGCATGCACACCACACACTTACCTACCAAAACAACAACAGAATGTACCATAGTGGTGAAGGGGAAGGTAGGGAGTATAAATGTGGTGGGAGAATATGTTCTAGGTGGCCAAAAGTGGTGAGATGATATCTTGTAGGCATAGGCTAAGGTTGGGGTAAGTTTGTGGTTTGATAATGAGGTGATAGTAATATTTTCCAGCAATAAGCCATAGTACCTTATAAGAATGACCAAAAAAAAGCATGGGGAAACAAGATGGATCTATTGTTCCACAACAGCATCTTTCAGGAATGGCATATTGTTAGCTTAGGAGAGAGTAGAAATTAACTGTTGTAATTGAGATGTTAGGAGTTACCTACAGCGAGAAGAATGGAGATGATAATATTAAAGACTTAATATCTTCTGGGAATGAGCAAGATAGAAAAAGAGAGGTTCAGACCTGTGAGTCATGTGAATAAATAGTATCTTCTAGGCAGAGAAAATAAGGAGAAGCTTTTGGAAATGGCCTGAGAAGGAAAGGAAATTGGCACATTTTAACAAGTTAATGTTAGTACATCTGGAGCATAGAGCAAGTAGTTTGAGGGGTAGTTGAAGTCATGGGTTAAGCAGACTGTGACACATCTCGTATATTGTCTACATTTAAGGTTTGAGGCATTTCTCCATTTTAGGCCATTGAAGATTTCTTTAATTTTGTTTTTAAACATTTTTGTTTTTAGTTTAGTTTTGTTTTTGTTGTTTTTGCTTTTGTGAAATGAGGTTTCATTATGTAGGCCAGCATGGCCTCTAACTTGCTATCCTCTTTCCTCTGCTTATTGCATGCTGAGAGTATAGGCCCTGTTACAATGCCCATCTTACCACTGAAGTGTTGGGGATTTTTGTTTGTTTGGTCTTTCAAGACAGGGTTTCTCTGTGTAATAGCCCTGGCTGTCCTGGACTTGCTTGTAGAGTGTTTTTTTCCCCCTAAAATAATAGAAACATTTTTTATTCACACTACATTACATTTTATAAAGGTACATTCCTATGACTTCTGCATGTACTTTAATTATGTTATTATTGATGTATGTGTGACTGGTATATACATTTCACAGCGTGCATTGAGATTAGACGATAGCTTTTCGGACTTGATCATTTTTTCCTCCTGTGTGCATTGATATGTGATTTTTCACTCTTATTCTGTGAACAGAACTGCTCGAGAATTTGCTACTCTTTTTGTGAATATTAATGTGACTTCTGAGCCTCATGAAATATCTGCCCTGTGGTTCCTGTGGTATGTGAAGCAGTGTGGTGGCACCACCCGGATATTCTCAGTCACCAATGGAGGCCAGGTATACCTTGTACATTCTAAAACTAACTTGCCTAAAACAATTCTTTATAATTCCTTCATTGGTTATAATCATTTATGGTAGTATAAAATGATCTAAAAATATGTCTGAAATATTCCATTTTGAATTAACTATATCTTAATAATTAAGTTCCTTCACTTAAAATGTAGGAAAATGAGGCTATTTATGGAGAAGCAACTAAACTACTAAAAATAAGTTAATTTCCAAGAAAATTGTAGTGCTTATAGAGGTCTGGCATTGACATTCTTGGAGATTTACTTATAACCGACTTGGTCTTTATATAGGCTTCTTAGTCCACCTGTTTCTCACAGGTATTCTTTCATGTTAATTTCTACAGAATGGAAATTACTTTTCTAATTCACACAAGTAATCTGTGTCCACTCTTTTCATAGTAAGTTCTGTAGTTTGGATTTTATAATTTAGCAGTCCTTTTGCTTTTGTTTTTGGCATTCTCATACTCCCATTACTAATAAGTAAAGACAGTGAATTCAATATGTAATAAACTAACAACAAAGCCAGAATTCTAAACCCCAATTCCTTAGACTCTGACATTCATTGCAAACATCTCCCTTATCCAAAGAGACTGTCTCTTATCTAGGACTGTTATGCCTGAGTAGGATGAAGTTAATTAATTAGTTGCAGTTTTAAGTTTATGTTGTTACCTGAATCCGAGAATTTTGAGTGCATTTTATGAATGTAGACTTTATCTTCAAAGTAAACTATTGGTCTCCCGCAGAGATCTACAAAAGTCCTCAAATTGTTATTGTGATAGACCCCTGGTTTTGGCAAATAAAGAACTGCATTTTAAAATGTAAACTAGTGGATAGAAATTCAATAATACTTTTTAAAACTAATATTTTACTTTCTGAGCTATCTTACTCATGGGTTATTTGTACCCTCCTAGACAAGCCCTATATGACCTTTTAGAAAGTAGAGTTCGGATTTTGAATCTCAAGCCATTATCAAAAAATATTTTAAAATGCCTTAACATTTACACTTTTACAATTTAATATTAAATATTCTAAACACAGAAGGGTAGATAGAATTAGTGCATGATTTTTTGATTATACTAGATTTTAAAGCAGCTATTTGGAAACATAGATGGGATTCTATATTGAATGACTCTAAATTCTTCAGAAAGGATACTTCATAAATTAAGTCTGAACCTCTCTGTGATAATTTTTATAAAGAACTCTGGTGATCTCACTATTGCAAATGTTACTGCATAGATACATATAAGTGAAGCTTTGTAATTGTCAGCTGTGGCCTGTCCCTCATTTACAGACATCCAGTTCTAATCACTCGAAGAATCTTATAGCAGGCTAAGAATATTTCCTATGTTGAAACCAAATATATTGTATTAAGAACTTATCCTATTGGATTATACTTGCGCAATATCCATGCCAAGAATAGCAGATTACAGATGGCAGAACACTTCTGATCCTGTAGTGCTGCTTAAGAGAAATAATTAACAATTCTTAAAGGAATAAACAGATGCTTAGCTATCAATATTCTTCTTTGACAATGAAACTTACTCAAAAGCTGAAATTCAGGTTCCCAAGACCTGATTTGGCTATTTTATAGGGTGTGTTAACTCTAATAGCACCCTAAGCCTGTTCTCTTAGACTCACATTATCTATAATATAACATTTTCTATGTCCTTATCTGCTCAGGCAAGTAAATCCAATGGGAGTTAGAAACCACAGCCCCTAGAATCAACATAGTTTCCTCACCTTCCCAGGACTACTTACACGCACCATACTCATAGGCATGCTATTTGCATTTAATCAGAGCAGCATTGTAATAGAGAACATTTTTCCTGGTCTCTGATTTTATATGCTAGTAATGGCTTTTCCTTGCTAGAAGCTGTACTGAGGATGGTAATTAAGGTACCTTGACTTACTCTTTTTCTGTCCTAATGATTCTTACCACAATTGGCTGTTTCAAGGCTAGAGTTCTGGCATTGACATTCTTGGAGATTTACCAATTAGTGGCAAATGTTCCATGATTCTCCTTTCATAACTTTTCTTTTCTGCTTACCTTCTCCAATAGGAACGGAAATTTGTAGGTGGATCTGGTCAAGTAAGTGAACAGATAATGAAGCTCCTTGGGGATAAAGTGAAGCTGAACGCTCCTGTTAATTATATTGACCAAACGGATGACAACATCATTGTAGAGACACTGAATCATGAACACTATGAGGTAAGCCATTATAGGCAAAGGAGTTTATAATAAATAGGTTTTATGCTATTTGTAACTTATCATATATAATCTAATCACTCATATAATCAAGTCTAGCATATATCTACCTCAATTCTTCCATAGTGACAGACTTGGTTTACTTACTATCCTTGTTTGCTTCTCTGTTGCTGTGATAAATACCATGACAAAAAGCAACTTTAGGAAGGAAAATGTTTATTTGGCTTACACGTCCTGATCACAGTCCATCATTGAGGAAAGTCGTTGCAGGAATTCAAAAAGGAGAAGAAGCAGGAGTCATTCAGGAATGGTGCTAATTGGCTTGCTCCCATAACCTGTTCAGTTTGCTTTTTTACACTACTCAGGACTACCTGCACAGGGGTGACACCATCCACAGTGGGTTGGGCTTACCTTATATCAATCATTAATCAAGAAAATGCCACACATATTCCCATAGGCCAGTCTGATGGAGGCAGTTCCTCACTTGTGGTTTCCTTACTCTAGTTTGTGTGAAGGTGACAAAATTTACCAGCCCACCTACCTTCCTTGTTCTATTTTGTTGCTTCACAGTGGCTTGATTTGGTATGGTTTTTTTTTTCTGTTAAATGATGCTTCATATCCTCTGCAAAGGCTGCAGCTCATTTTAGGTGATATTTTGCATATTGCATTTCAGTGCAGATATGTAATTAGTGCCATCCCACCAACTTTGACTGCCAAGATCCACTTTAAACCAGAGCTTCCACCTGACAGAAACCAGTTAATTCAGCGTCTTCCAATGGGCGCTGTCATCAAGTGCATGGTATATTACAAGGAAGCCTTCTGGAAGAAAAAGGGTAGGCTGCTCTTATTTGTGTTTAAACTAATAAGAAACTATATTTTATAGATATTGAATAGAATATGCTGAATACAAAAAGATAAGTGTTCAAATTTGTAGAAAATTATAAATCTGTCTCTAAATTTCACAAAATGGCCTCAAGAGTGCTTGGCAACAATGGGAGAAAAAGTTGGGTAAGCAATGGGAATAAAAATTATGGGGCTATCACTGTCAAGCTCCTGGCATTTAATCTTGCTGCTTATTCTTCATGAATAAAATGAGACCAAGGGGCCTTAGTGGAAAGCGTGCTGCTCTGAAGTAAGCTATTCCTGGACTTTACCAGCTTAGGAGAATCAATCTCTAAGCATAAAATGATGATAAGATTTTGTGATAAATGTTTATCAAGGTGAACATTGAATGAGGCAGGGTTTAGAATATAGGCCTTTTATAGATAGGGTCCCTACTCATATTCAACAGAATCCTCTTTACAACTTCTATAGTTAATGTAAGTGATTGCTTTCAGCACATCATCACTTTCTCCATCTGTTCCTGTATTCAGGGCCATTTTACCATTTCCCCCATCTTACCATTTTGCCATGCATGAGTCTTAGCCTTTTATGTAAAAATGATAGACAGGCCATTTTCTACATAAGGAATAGGCATCCTTCTATAGTCATGTGTGTCTTTAAAATAAAAGGTTCTAGAGTTGAAGCAAATAGTAGTAATTAGTAAAATAGTTTATATACATTCTATATATGTACATATTTCTAAAGTTGGTTTTAATCTCTTAATTTATTTTTTCCTGGTTAAGACTACTGTGGCTGCATGATCATTGAAGATGAGGAAGCTCCCATCTCAATCACTCTAGATGACACCAAACCAGATGGGTCAGTGCCTGCCATCATGGGGTAAGTTGGAACTGGGTACAGTTTCCAATTTGTGTTAGTATAGGTGCTGGCAAAGGATATTGCTTTATAATTAGTCATAAGCAATGGTAAATATAAACTATATTGTGTTTCCATGTATTAAAATATCCATAGCAATGTTTTTGTGTGTGAGACAAAAGTGCTGGAAAACTACTAAACTTGACTCCATTTTTAACTTGTGCCTGTTATCTTTTATAAAACTTATATGCTGAGGATAGAGTGGAACAGGCAGTATGGTAGTCAGTGTTGCCTAGAGGCAGACTGTTCACAGTCATTCTGGAAAGAGAACCACTTTACCTTGTAAAACCTTTTAAATACAGTGTATCTGCACTTGATCTGCTTTCCAAACACTTGTTGTATACTAAGTAATAGCATCAATGTAAGATGAGACATACTACAAGTGGATGACATGTAGTTATCATTTCCCAGTAATGCTCCTTTATCTTTAGAAGTGTGTAGATAGTACCAACAGCTTCCTGGGGACCTAGTGCTCTAGAGAAGAAAATGGGCCCTCACAAAGGAAATGCTGAGGGACACACCTTCTAGTTGCTTACCTTTGTCCTTTTAAAAAATTCTCTATACATAAAAAGCCTTTTATTGTGCTGTACTATTATAAAAGAATACATATTAATAACAGTCAAGTGACTTTTAGGAACCAATGGTTTCTGCTTTTGATTTCTGGGAAATATGGGCCTCCTTCCTGAAGAGTTAGGTGAAGTCAATAAAACACCACATTGGGCATTTTGGGAAAGTTACAGAGAAAAGGAGGCAGGCCCATGTTCCAAGGAAGTTAGGAAGCTGGCCCTGATACAGTGTTTTATAAACCACTTCTCTGGCTATAATGTAAGAAATAGCACTAAATTCCTAAGGCAGGCAGGAGCTTACAATATAATAACCATAAGAGCAACACATTTTCTTCATCTTTTTTTCATTTTTAATTAATTTATTCAGATTACAACTAAATTGTTCTCCTATCACTCATATCCTTCCATTCCTCCTACCCTCCACCTCCACCCTATTACCCTCCCTTTAGTCCCATTGAGTAATGCAAGATCCAGGTAGGTAAGCCAGCTTAACAGTTATACAGATCAGAATGCAAGTTTCAGAATGTCAGTGGCAATCATTTAGTTTTAGATGAAAGATCATCAATGTTTTTGCCTTATATTCCACTGGAGTTGCTTTGGCTTTATAATAGGGACATATGTGTTGGCACCTTTCTAGGCATTACTGAAATTATTTAGGAAATTCCTAGAAAAAGGTATACTTATTGGTTTTATTCATTGGTAAAAATGTATAGCTGGGTGAAAAAGGTTTCAGTACATTTCTACTTTGTGGAATAACTAAATCAGGTTTGTTAGCATACCCTTTACCTCATATGGTTATTTCTTTGTCATAAGAACATTAAAAATCTTGTTTAGCTATTTTAAAATATACAATGAATTAACATTAACTATGGCCACCCTACCGTGCAGTAGATCACCAGAACAACTTCCAGTTTGACTGGTACTTTATATTTATGGGAGGCCAGACTATATCTTTTCCAAACATGAACAATCACTAAAAACAGTTGTGGTGCAAGAGAGTTCTTTGTCTGCCTTCTGTTTACCTAAAAGCACAGCAGATATTTTAAAAGGCAGAAGTCTTTCTATCCTCCATTGCATCTAACTTATGTTAGGATATAAGTTCTCCTTTACAGGAAATGGCACTTTATTAGCTTAGAACCAGAGCCAGAGGAATCTGTGAGCTGACCTCCAAAGGTTACTTCCCTTGCATTTGCCTTCTCATGGTTTCCCATCCTCATGTGCCTAAAACTGCTTTCCTGTTTTTTCATATAATGTGTTGTTCTTGTTAGATATGGAAAATAAGCCAGACTTATCACACCTGGGTTATTATTTTTACCAGTGTGTCTCCCAAAGTCTAAACACTGCAAAGAACAGTAAACTTGCTCCTTTTTCTTCTATAAATCTCTTTTGTTGTTATTATTGCAGCTATATGAGGATTGAGGGTTAAGAAGAAATATTTTGTTCTTTTTATCACTGTTGCTGACCAGCTACTCTTGTTGTAGTAGGGCAACAGCCTCTACCCTCACCTTTTTTGTGTGTACAACACTAGCTATTGAACCTAGGGCCTGGTACATGCTAAGCAAATCTCTTCTGCATTTTGGACAATTTATTTTGATATAGGGTCTCTGCTAAATTACTCAGTAGCACAACTGGCTTTAAACATTCCTGCTTCAGATGCCTGAGGATCAATTGTAGGACTGTATTGCCAGGCCCACCACCGACCAGCTCTATTGCTTGCCCTCCCTCTCTCCGTCCCTCCCTCCGTCCCTCCCTCCGTCCCTCCCTCCCTCCCTCCCTCCCTCCCTCCCTCCCTCCCTCCCTCCCT